>OZ038481.1:115328541-115428541 GCA_964036315.1 Acanthosepion esculentum
GCCATATCCCTGTATGGACTTTTGTACAAATACCAGTCAGATCGTAGTCTGTCCCAGGCTTACGACAAGACATGACCGGTCTTTGGGCAGAGGGTGACAAGACTGCTGTCTTCAGGCGGATGATTACTCAGTCGGGGCTCTATCTTCGGATTGAGACTTGGCTGAGAAAAACAACATATTCTGTACCCGAACCCGCTTTTGCGGGGCCCGGTAATTTTTGACTCGCGGACTGGGTGGAAACGATCGTGTGTCACAATAAATATGCAGTGGGGCGACCTGTAACAGTCAAATCGAATACAGTCCCAGGCTAGCGACAAGACAAGAACTCTATCATCGGGCAGAAGGTGACATGACTTCCGTCTCTGGGCGGAAATAGACTCAGTCGGGCTTCTGTTTTCAGATAGAGACTCGGATGTGAAAAAAGACAACTACTTTTGCAGAGGTTGGTGGAAATTTGGGCAATGACATGGGTGGAAACGCGCTGATCCCCCAGTAAACATGGCCTTGTGTCGCATCCCGACTCAGTGGGGAGACTGGTAAATACTAGATGCATATGTGTCTTCAGGCGGATGGTGATCCAGTCTGGTCTCTGTCTTCGGATAGAAATTCGGCTGCGAAAAACATCAAGTAATGTATCTGAAATCGTTGGCTGGATGGATTTTGACCAATGGCACGGGTGAAAACGCCCGGGTTCAAAACACTAATACTGACACGACATTGTGTTACAACACATCTCTGTGGAGGAACTGAGTAGATAGCCGTCGTATTGAAATTAGTCTTCATATTAACTATACAGGCGTTACGCCAATAACCTAATAATTATGAATAGAGAATACTTTAACAAAATCCGTTATGCCATGTATAAGTGTGTGTTATAGCAAACTTACAGTAGGAAGTTTTAATAAATACCGATTAATATATATTTATATATACATACATACATATACACGCCTATCATATATATATATATATATATATATATATATATATATATATATATATATATATATATATATATATATATATGCACACACACAAACATATATATATATATATATTTATACCTATCATATATATATATATATATATATATATATATATATATATACATGATAGAAATTGTTAGGAGGATTTGATAATTATAATTAAGTAATTTATTGAGTCAATCAATTACTTAATTATATATATATATATATATATATATATATATATATATATATATATATATATATATATATATACATATATATATATATATATATATATATATATATAAACATTACAATACTTGAAAACGAATGTAGCAAACATTCAAAAGTTCTCGAAGAAAATAATATATAATAAAAATTAATATGTACTTTGGCAAATTCATCGATTACATAAAAACACTTATTCGGAAATTTGAAAAAAATAATAAAAAGTTTAATAGAAAATTTCGATATTATTTAGCGAAACATGATTGAAATAATAGAGACACACGAACAAATTAGTATACATATTAGTATGTATATATATATATATATATATATATATATATATATATATATATATATATATATATCTACAAATTATTATACATAATATTATAATAGAGTAACACAAACACGCATTAGTATCAGCTGTGAGTAACGTTCTTGATATTAGATAAAAAATCGACTTAGAGAAGTACGTATTTCACGCAAACGCTTCTCGTTTGTACTACACCATTATGTTTTAGACTTTCTTTTGAGATTATATATATATATATATATATATATATATATATATATATATATATATATATATATATATATATATATATATGGCTTTTCTCATTTCTCTTTTCAGCTTTTAAATTATCCGTTTTTTCCCCTACGCTACTCAAGCCCGGAGCCTCGCAGCCAGACTACTAAGAGTTTCTCTTTCATTGTCAGTACGACTAAATTAAATAGTAGCGTAGAAGTTCGTATTTTTTTCTCTTGGTTCAACGAAAGTGGCCTGTCTTATGTAATATCGACTAACGATGAATATCTTTTAATATGGACCCAAACAAGTTCGTGTAATTACACGCACACCCTCATCCATGCTCTGGCTAACACATCCTGTGATGTCCATGAGAATGCATTTTCTATGGTTCAAAGCCGCATCGAAATGAATACATTGATTTTTTTTTTATAAAATATTCGGCGAATCAAATAAATTCCACAGACGTTCTTTTCTGCCAAAGAAACAATCACATAATCCACGATTTCTATCTTCTGGTGCCACTAAGTGCAATTTATTTCAAAGCACGTTCTTTTATTACGATCGATGGGCTTATTAAAAAACATACAAAGTGTAGTGATAAAGATTAGTACTTTGGTATGAGTAATGTAAAGAAAAGGAAAACTTCTGATAAGGTTATATAACTCCGAGCTTCACTATGATTGCCTCTAAGCAATATAACCAAAAATACTTAACAAGTTAATCGAAAACGACTCAGCTTATCACTAAATTTTCTTGGTTCTACTTACATAATGAGGATTCTAGATCCGCGGAGACAAAGTCGCGAGATACAATTGACGATTAACTCTCAACATGATGGTTATCGTCACCAATTTCCATGTCTTAGGATCTCCGTGTATATGAACAATTACCTCTCAGTATCAGGGTTGAATGCTACAGAGGTATACGTTCATGTTTAGTCCGTCTTGGCTGAGTTGATAAAGGGGAGACCACCCCTCACCAGGTCAAAACACTCCAACTTGAAGACTGGGCTTGGCTACGGAAACATGGCCCTTGCTACGGAGTCCAGTCTAGGAAATATTGCAAGATGGGTATTGACGCTACAATAAGTTAAAGTAAATTGACATTTTGACAGGTCTTGTTTATAATCCTCCAAGTTTATCATCCATCATCCTCATAAGCAAAGCCTGGTGGGTAACTAATATATTGTTTTTAGAGTGAGGATCGTCATGTACAAGGCCGAAGAGCCACTTGTTTTGGGGTGTTAAAGAGAAAGAAGCAAAGTTTATGCGAATATTTGGGAAAGATAACGGTTAATCCTAGATTTGAACAGGTTAATATTGTAGTGCACTGGGAAACAGCCGCGGGGAAGTCCGTTCCGTAGAGCAGTCGTTCGAGGAAAGTTGCTCGAGCATTGCTTATTTCTCACCAGTGGAATACACAAGAGATGAGGGTGATTCGCTACAATGTGAGTGGCATTACTTGACCTCGCCGTGAACGTTATAACTGATGGAACTAAGAAATTTACTTTGAGCGCTTTCCATGGTAGTAGGGTTAGAGCAGTGAGAGGCTAGTGACATTTCGTCTGTGGAAAAATAGATTGTAGAGTGGAAAATAATTTAACCCCCTAAAGGACACGGAGACGCTTTCAAACTCTACTGCGACTGAAAAATGAGGACCGGCCAGTTTCTGCCCGAATATTATAACAGTACTTCATTTTTGTCCTGATCAATCTTTTGTAAATGTACAGGCTCGTATGAGGAGCTAAGTGTTTATTTGGACGATACTGGAGACCAATCATTTTTCAGGCGTCTACAGCGATGGATTCTATGTACAAGTTCCACTTGAAGTCCGGGTTCAGTTTAAGACCAGATTGTTACTCGTGATGTGTGATATTTCAGTGTCCGATCTGTGATAATGAAATATAACGTTCGGTTTTCGAGGTATTAACAGTAACCAGCTTGTTTTTCCACCACTGAAATGTTAGAGCAAGACCAGAGGAGAGATCAACTATCTAGTGTTTTTAAGGTCTAACCATATCATCAGCATAGATATTAACACATGATCGAAGTATGCTCTTAAGCAAATAATTTATGTACAGCAAAAAGTGGGTTTGCCCGAGAAGTGTTTCTTGAGCGACGCCTACGTTGATTGTTATGGCCCGGAAGTCTGGTTGTTAACAAATCCCCTCAGGGACCAACCCGTTATGAGGGACTTTATTACTGAGAAAACCATTCCAGTGATTCAAGAGCGAAAGAGCTTGTGTAGCAAAACTTTTTACCACACCTTGTCAAAGGACTTTGAAATATCTATCTATCTATCTATCTATCTATCTATCTATCTATATGTATATCAATATATATATATATATATATATATATATATATATATATATATATATATATGTGTGTGTGTGTGTGTGTGTGTGTGTGTGTGTGTGTGTGTGTGTGTGTGTGTGCGTGCGTGCGTGTGTGTGTTTGCGTGTGTGTGCGTGTGTGCATTTGCGATATATTTCCGATTTTCTACACTATCTCGCCTCCATATTTTATCAACAAATAAGATAGAATCTTTATTGGAAACTAGAAATTTATGTACTACATTCTGGCATCATCTATCTGCGCAATCAATATAAATCAGAGCGCAGTTATATGTGTAACTAAAATTACATTCCGATGTTTAAAATTAAAATTAGTTTCTATTAAAATTAATAGAAATTTCACGGGTTTCAAATGTCAAAACGCGGAAAAATCACTACCCACCACCCTGAAAATATTCCCATACAGAATGTCAAATGAAAATAGCAACATATGATGAAAACTGATTCCGTATCCAGTATCTTCACCGTGGGATGTCGCGCTAATCTCAATAGATCACTTTTTGAGAGGAAAACCCGACAGCTAATTGCGTAAACAGCCTTCACAGGTTCAAACGTTAAAATACGGTGTGATATTCTAGTATGAGAATAGGGCTGGTTTAATGTCATACCCATGGCGAGTCAAACATAGTTTTTTTTATTACAACTGTAAAATCATTTGATGCTTGAAGGCATATGTAGAGCCATGCTTCAAGCTGAAGTCAAACGCTTTCAGGAAGATATTTATTATGAACAACATTGCCCAGGATATTCAGCACGATTAAATTAATGGATACCTGAAGAAAATCCGTTTCAAAGACGCGTATGAGGAAATGACCAGAATTTTTGCTCCACCTTAATCTGACTGAAGACTTTTGGAGCATTCTGCAGAGAAAGGCTTACATTGAGGGATTGTTACTTCCATCAAAGATAAAGATCAGAGCACTATCTTGCACCTGAACAGTCTGTTTCCTATGAAGAAAAGAAAATATGGAACTTGAAACAAAAAAAATTCACATTAATCGTATCTTCATAACTACGTCTTGATTACAAGGAAACACTTGTCAATTTTCTTTCAAGTTATTCTCTTTAGTAAAATTTATATTCAAACTTCAATAAGTTTTAAGTATGAGATGATTCTAGGAATTTAATTGGCCTGGCTGATAATATAGAAACTGGAAGATGCAATAAAATTCATTAAACCTTCTTTATTATAATACATTCATATACAGAATATCCTGTTCCTCAATAGTGTAAATTTCTCCATGAATAAATTCATTAATTTTCTATCGAAGATTAAATGTATCTTATAATTTGAAACACTGTGACCTGAAGTTTAAAAGTTATATTTTTTTTACAATTATGACCAACATATACAAGGCCAAAGAGCCACTAGATGGTTACAGATTAAGAGGTAGATTTTATGGCAATATGTGGTGAAGATAACGGTTCATTGTAGATCTGAAGAGATTAGGATTGTAATCATAAGAGAAGCATCCTCTTCGGAAAAGTCTCCACGATGCAGCGCTTCATGAGAAGAGGCGAATCGAGTGGAACCTTTCAATGGATTACGAAGGAAACGAGGGCATGGCGAGACTTATCCTTGAAGGCATGAACACTTTCCATGAAAATAGAAAAGAGAGAGAGAGAGAGTTTCAGCGTTTTGTCCAGAGTAAAAGGTGGAAAATAATCCAACCTCAATAGCTGTTGGTTTCTATTGAAGCTGGATGTTGAACGCTGGGCAGCATCTACCTGTAGACGGCCTGATCTGACTCTTGCATTGGATGTTAAGTATTTACTGGATACAGCGAACCAAGCATATTTCAATATCTTTAGTAATGGATCGTATAAACGAGTTCCACTTGAGATTAAGTCTCAGTAGGTGTTTAATAAGTTGACTTTAATTCCCAATAAGGGTACAAGTCACGGACCTTTCAAGTGGGAACACCCTTTTATTTTGATCAGTGAACATTCTGAATACGCTTGATAATGATGGAACATTACTAGTTTAGTTTTCAAGGCATTGAATGTCACCAGCCAATTATCTGTTAAAGTTTGTTCAGAGATAATTTGCCGTGCTCCGGGAGACGATATGAGCATTTCGACGTGATGTAATGTTTAGTAAACTTCTTCTTCTTCTACTACTACTATAAGCTGTGTCCCTTCAGAACGTTGATAATCATGGTGCTCCACTATTTCCTATCCTTTGTAGCTCTTAATAATGTTTATTTGTTTGCCATCTCTCAAGACCCGCTCAGCTATCCATTCAATCAAGCTCACCATGTAGGTGCGCTGCTTTCATCTGATCTTCATACAATCAATCTGTCCTGTGAGTATAAAATCTCCGTGTCTTCTTTCCTCATTATTTTTAGATGAAATGGATACAAAAAGGACACTTATACATAACATCAGAAAGAGATATTAGACAGTTCATTACAAAAAATAGGGCATCCAAATGCTGATACGCAAAAGACAAGTTGAAGACAAAACTTCAACAGAGTGTAATTTGCTTTTTTGATGTTCTAAACATTTAAAATAATCTAGAGATATGGTAGAAATGAATAGGAATCAATATCAGTTATAAGAAGACACAGTGGGTGGCCATTAGCAAGAAAGATCACCGAAGATGTGGGCTACGAATTAGAAACGTCAAAAGCAACTCAGAACAAAAACGATATCAATCTGGAAAGTATTATATCACATGACGAAATGTGTGACCTAAAAATGTGAAGGCTCATGGGAAGAAACATTACAAAAGAATTCAGAAATTAGAAAATGAGGGAAAATCTTTTGAACTGCTATGAAATAAATATAATTTCCTCTCTATGACAACAGAGATGTCCACAGAAGCATACTGAAAATAGTGTGGACATTGATCAGAACATACGTGCAGCGAGGAATCTGTCAGCAAAAATGGAAACAAAATAGTACAATTAGGAGCAGAAAGTGACATTTGGAATTCCAGAGACAGTTAATAAAAAAAAGATTATCTGGAGAATTTAACACTCAAATAAAATATTAGAGGCAGGAAATCCAAATGTAACCACCGTGTATCTTAACTTACAATCTTTGTACATGTATGGCAAAACAGGGCGAAAATAAGGGGATAACTATGGCTTAGAGTTTACAAAGGATATAAGCTTCTGAAAAGACATTTTCGAGCAGTTCTTATTTGACACAGTAAGTAAAATTAGGTTTTTCTTGAATTTATTCTGATTATTGTGCCATTAGATTTTCACACAAAATAGAAGTAAAATGTTGCATCAATTCAATTCAACTCAAATCAGTTTTGTTATTTTATAAATGCATTAATATTAGCTTAGCTTGGGGAAAGATGAAATATTTGAAACGAACATTAGCAAGATCGTGTTTCTCCATTATTCGAAGTGAACCTGGGGTGTCTGCTTTGAATAAGTGCATTCGATATCAAAGTACAACTTTTCTTATATACTATGGCCATAGTTGAATCCAAGTATTCATGAGCAGTGTCGTAGCTTCAATCGCATATATCTAGACAGAAAAATTGACATTAGTCGGACTATTGTCTTCATCTTTGTCGGCATATTTGTCACAACGTTTCGGCCGTTGTACGCCCCGGCCTTCTTCAGGTGGTTGGAATTTCGAACTGAACCCTTTATTTCGATCACTGGGGTAGACTGTTCTAGTTCCACGTGCCATGTTTGATGGATGTCAGTTATCAGTTATTTCCTGCTAATTTTCCCTCTGAAAGTTCTCCACTGCCATAACCGGATATTGAACTCACACTCTTTGGGTTTGTCAATAGATCTAACCAACGCCTTTATCCACTGTGCCATGCGTCCTTGAGGACACGGCACAGTGTTGTGGGGCAGACCCCTTTTACACGAGATGGACTCGTCCAAATATACTTATACTGACAGAGAGAATACCTGGAGGTGGAGATACGTTGAGTCAGGGTGAGAGATAGGGAGGCAGTACACAGGGTGTTCACAGAGAGTTATACGAGAGTCCAGCGAGAGAGATAATTACAGTTTCACTTATAGAGACTTGCACATATACTTTTTACTAACCCGCATTCCTAGACTACTAATCTTCACTTCAAGTCTCTATTCTTACGTTTAATACACTTATGTTTCTATCTCAATTACTGACGTTGTTTATTTATTTGTGCAAGATTCCATTCCCGGAATCCACAACAATTACTAAGACTTATAACGAGGAGAGAGGTGTTGGAAATCTTGAAACTCACAGGTCATATTGAAGGCAAGAGGTTCAGAGGAAGAAAACAACGCTTAAACAACCTAACCAGCTTGTTTAAACGGATGTTGACACTCTTTAG
The DNA here is from genome assembly GCA_964036315.1 of Acanthosepion esculentum. Lineage (NCBI taxonomy): Eukaryota > Metazoa > Mollusca > Cephalopoda > Sepiida > Sepiidae > Acanthosepion > Acanthosepion esculentum. The sequence goes on from OZ038481.1 coordinate 115,336,917, forward strand.
GAGAGACGACAAAAAGACTATATCTACAGAGATCTACATATTGGAGGAAAGTGTGGAGAGCGATGATCGTTAACGCCTTGAAGGGACACGGAAGACACAGGAAGTAGAAGAGTTCATGTTCCAGTCGAGGTTGCTTTTCTGCTACTGGTCCAATATATTCTTTTAAAAAATGCTTAAATCCGTACTCTGAGCTCTACCCTTTGAACATAAACATCTGCAATCAGTTTCCTCCCTGCATCTAGATGCATATTGCAATATTTTGTGTCACGGAGTGAGATTGTCGCGAAACAGTTCTCAGCAGTGGAAATGGAATCGATGGTCTGGGTAAAAGTTCTGGCAAATCCTGGTAGCTTCAATTTTCAGTACTGCTAGTAGGGACGGCATGAATGCATTCACATACTAAAAAATTTAATAGGTATCAGCATAATTAGCGATCATGATGAAAAAAGGGTCGTTTAAAAAGAATAAAGAAAATACGACACGGATAAATAGTATATCTTATTTCCAAGCGTCGGCTAAAAAGATTCATAATCGAACAAAGATACTCTCATAGAATTTGACCAAATGAGGTTATTTTTCAACATAATATCCACGAACTTCTTCCATCGGTGTTGTAGTGTTGGGATCCCTTTTTTGAAAGGATTTTAATCCTGATGGCAAAAAAGTCATCAACAGCAGATAGGACGTCATCATCACTACGATACACATTCACAAGTGTTTTTTCATGTTGAAAAACAGATGATAGACAGGTGTGGCCAAATAAGTGAAACAGGGTTGTTGATCAGCCAGGACAAACCCAAAATTACGCACAGCAGCCATTGAAATCAAATTGTGCTGGAGCGTTGTCTTGCATAAGACACTTTTCGACAGTTTCCCTCGGCGTTTGGTCCTGTTAGTATTTCGTAACAGCCTCAGTAAGTTGACATAGTACACTCTCTTAATTTTGTGGCTATTTTGAAGATCTTCAAGTAACACATTGTCTTTTGCATACCTAAAAACTGAGGCCGTCAGCGTCATTAGCAGATGAATCGTCGACATGGTCCTTATTCGGAACAAACGAGAGCGTGGGCACTGCATTTATCGTCTCTTTGTCTATGGCTCCTAATTACGAATCCAACACCGATCAAGGTGAGAAATCGTTCAAGAAACCGAGTTGGATCTGACTCAATCAATGTCAGATTGCTCCGGGATATGGTCACACTCGCTCGCTTTTGATTATGCGTCAGAAGAAGTGGCATCCATCGGTCAGAAACGTTCCTCATGCCAACTCCATTATGCAGAATATTCTTTGGCACGAGATATGTTAATAGCATTGGCTATTGCATTTATAATCAAACGCCTGACAGACATCATTATGTCGCGAACATGAACAATGTTGTCGTTGGTTGCGGCACTTGCAGGACGTCCAGATGTTGAGACAACTTAAAGACTCTTCTTTACCCTCTTAAATTCAGCTGCCTTCTTTTGTACCGATTATAAATTTAGTGTTTCATCTCCTAATGTAGCAACTATGTCAGCATTAATATCCTTAAGGCTAAACCCTTTTCTTCAGGTAGATGATAACACAACAATGCCAGTTTTGTATGCGAGTTTATCTGGAAAGAAAAACTACAGTTATAATTAAGAAAAATTGAAATTAATGCATGTAAGATTTCACAGCTCCATTATCAGATTTACATAGTCGGTCTATGAATTTTTCAGGCCATCCTTGTAGCTCTGCTTATTTTCTTACTTAGCTCATGTAATAAAAAATGGCATTTAAGTTTATTTTATTGTAATTCTTGTATTCTAATTATTTACATGAAGGTTCTGAAATATTTTTCTTCGGTAAAAACCCCTTCACCTGCACAAAAAAGGTCAAATTTGTACGTATTTTGAGAATATTGAATCTGGATACATTTTCAGCACCCGCATGTACTGTTATACTTAAGTATGACACAATGTTACAAGCAAGGAAAGTTTACTCTCTACAACTTTGAAAAAAAATCCAACATTGATTTCTGGAGACATTATGGATAGCGGGTCGGAATAGGGAACCAGAGAGCCGAGCTCGAATTCCAGGAGCGTTTATTACATTCACTTACATGATAATACCTTTGGGAGTGTGCATGAATTCATCTCTTTTCTCCCCTCTCCTATTTATAGATAAATAGCAGAACAACAGGTCTATATGGACAATTAAGAATTAAAGATCTGAAGGCTGAGTGTATGGATCGAGAGGGGCCCACAACATATTCCATGATTTTCGGCCGTCCGTCAACAGCTTGGAGAGGAGACGGGCGCTGTCAAACTATCTGGGCTTCCACTGAGGAAGAAGAATCAAAACCTGTTTCTTTGCTCTCAACCTCCCCACCCCGATGACTGAAGTAGTCGAGGGAATGATCATTATGACTATTTCCGAACTGTATTCAAACTTTAGAACTCATTCTAAGGCTCTTCTATATATTATCCCTATGGAAATGAAAGTGCCTATTCCGCTTGTAGAAACAAGAATATCGGGCATTTATTAATGACTACCTGTTAAAATGCTCTCAGCTAGCCTTAATTATTCGCTTCTTTATCTCATTCTTTATCTTTCTGGCGTTGATTTTCTCTACTATATCTCACGTTCTTTAAATACCTTCCATTCTCCGTTTCTTTGTTAAGATTTTTAAAAATATTCCGAATCCCGGCTGATCATAACTAATTCATCATTCCAAGATCAAATTTCCTCATTCGACGCCGACAAAGGTGTAAAAATCGCACTAACATAATTGCTAACTATTAACGTTTAGATGATGAGAATGAAAATTGCAATGATTTCAATAAAATTAGCCCAAAGAACATTTAATTGTTTGAATTAGCACTTGTATAATTTAACATTCTGCGACAATTGTTCCTCAAGAAACAAAATGCAATCAGCATTCATATTAATTCATTTAAAGCAAGTTCACAATTTCTCACTGCATTCATAATAAAGCCTATTTTCTAGTTTGATTTAAATTCATTTCACTATTTTTACTGACTTCCAGTTATTTTCGGGCCAATTTCCTTTATATTTCATCTAATAAAATCAAAACTTTTCCTTTCTCTGGCTTTTTCTCGATTATACATTTTGCGTATTTATTTTGTATTATCGTAATCAGCGTTCTTACGGCCATATCACGCTGTCATCCTCTCACCGAAGCTAAGCAACGTCAAACGAGGTTAGTAGTTATATGGGTGACCGTTTTGGAATATAAGGATCTTGAATGTGACGTACGGGTTCCGTCATGGAAAACATCTCGGAATGTTAAGTTGAGTAGCCGTTCGAATTCCAGTCGGGTTCGTTACAGACACTTACGTGCAAATAACCCTGGAAAAGGTATGAGTCAATATCGTATCCTCCTCATCTATGCGTAGAATAAAATAAGAGTCCGTCGTATAGTCTTTTGTCGGCAACTATTCTACGTCAGAAAGAAACGGCAATCTACTGTAGGGAAATATTCTGCCTAATCAGTTATGAATCAAAAGAGACGTCTTCTCCTAAGCGAGTATCACGTATAAAACTAAACTGACTGATTGATATTAACTCAAAATACTGTTTAAATATTTTATTTTTAATTAGAATCATATTTTGGTTTAGCGAAAAACACATTTTTAAAATTTTCTAAATCGCCTTATTACAGTTTTTAAAATTCACGAATGATTAAAGGAATAAAATATATATTTATATCCTCATAGACAAATCATAAAGCAATGACTCAATATATTTCACACGTTACTTATGTATTCTAAATCCAATATCGCTTTTGCATTATTACCAATACTGGGGTATTATGCATACCTATGAAATGGTATAGTGTTTAGTTAGCTAGTCTCGTCGATGCTTATTGATGTATTGATTCAAAGGTTATCAAACCTTTGCAGGTTTTTTAAAACCGCAAAATATTTTTTTTAGATTTTAAGATTTTTTCAGACAATAATGTTTAGTGATACAAGTCTTACTAATTTATTCGTAGCTGGCAGTGGGAGAACATGTGGATTCTTAACTTTCCCAAGGGTATTTGCGCGTTAGTCAGTATAAATATCCAATTGGAAATTGGAACTGGACTCTCCGATTAATAATTCCGAGTTATCCATTATAGCAAAAGCACATCCAAGCTTAGCGGACCTGGACTTCCAAGCGTTCACTCATCTAAATTTTGACCATGCTCAACGTTGCTTAACTTCGGTGATCGTACGGGAACTGGTGGTCCAACGTGATGGTAGCGAAAGCTAGTTTATATTTAATACAGAGATAAATTCACAATGGTTACAATATAGTTGTGGATCTTTACCAAACCAAGCTTCACTTAATAAAATAAAAATAACTGTTGTGTTGAATGATAGGGAGATAAATCTAGCGTTTATATTTTTTATTACAATGTAATATATTGTAGTGGATGAAAACATGACTTAACTTACGTGCAAGCAGTTTTCTATAAATATATAAATGCATAAGGGATAAAAATCCAAACGTTAAAATACAATTTCATTTTATTCTATAACATGGTGACCATTATTTGCAAAGACTTGTTGACATTTAGTAAGTAATAGTTCTTATTATTCATATTCTCCTCATTATTATTATTCGGCTTCTTCCTTTATGTGCCGTGTTCATTCACGACGAAGGCAAACATATGTCCCCACAATCTAATTCTTAAAGCAATGATCATTTTTTTTACTATAACTAGTCGTCCCTGTCATGCGATCCACCAACAAAAGTTCCTTAACTGGATCACGGAATGGCTTATCAATTTTAACGCCTCCAAACTGAAACCCTCTTCTTTTATTCGTCTGGGAGATTCTTTTTTACCTGCTATCAGAATGTTGAATTCCATGAGAATTACTTATTGACCTTCCTTGAGTAAAGTTTTGCACTGCCATGAAGATATATTTAATCAATTGCTAAGCCAGCTGCTAGAAAAGGTTGATCCCTATGTTATGCGAGACAATTTGCTTCGTCAGAAACTATTTAACATTTGTCCTTGATTTTAATGCTGAGGCCACATCTGCTCTCGTGTTTCTGCTATATATTTAGAGATTTTCAATAAAATCCAAAGAAAAATCTACAATGGCATCTCGGCATAAACCACGTACCAACGCCGTAATATGTCTTTTCTCTTCTATTTTTATAAATACATTCATGTTAATTTTTCCTACGGACTTTTAACTATGGTACTTATCTTTTGTATGAAAACTACACTAGCGAGAAGGTATCATCATTTTGCGCTTGAAATGGCTAGATGCAACCGAAAGTTCTGTGCTAACAATTTATTGTATACCAGACTACTTTAATCTTCAAGAATCTATGCGCAATGTTAATCGTTGTCGTCTTATTTAATCATTAATATTTTATTGTTCTTTGTCCTTACTATTATTTCCCATCGTATCCCGCAACACACAGTAACCCCTTGCGTCTTAGTGGGGTTATTGAATTACATTGGGTGAAATATATATGTATATATATATATATGATAACGCATCTATAAGGAAGTACTATAAGTACTATGAATTCAATGTATGTCATTTCGCCAAAGAGTATAGAACTTTGTTTTTCATAACGTTAAACATTTCGTGCCAAATGAAGTGTATTTGCGAATACTTTTACTGCACTATTTTATTCAAAAGAAATGTGCAGCTGAAGCAGACAGAATTCTTGATGAGACTTACGGCGTCGATGCTCTGTCAAAAAAATAAACATGCAGATTGTTTTATACGATTGAAAAATAATGATTTAGAGGTTGAAGATAACGAACGCCCTGTCGCACCGTAAATGTTTGAAGACGAAGAATTGAGACATTACTTTACGAAGTCTCATGTCAGGTGCAAGCTAAACTTGCAGAATAATTAGGTGTTGATCACAAAACAGTTTCGAAACGTTTGCAAGCATTAGGAATGATTCAAAAGCAAGAACATTGCGTCCCGTACGAGTTGAAGCTGAGTGACGTCGAACAGCTGGCTGTAGTTTATTTTCAATTACTCAAACCGACCGAACCCATCACAGGAGATTACAATCGATTACAATTGATGCGTTTGAGCCGAACATTGAAGAAGAAACCACCGCTATACGAGCGCAAACAAGGAAAATGATTTTGCAACATGACAAATCTAAGACACATGTTGAAAAACGGGTACAAACCTACTTGGAAACTCTTAAATGGGAAGTATTACCCGCACCCGCCGTATTCACCAAAGATTGTCTCGTTCGATTATCACTTGTTTCGATCGATGTTACATAGCCTAGTTGATCATCACTTTCCTTCTTATGTAGATGACAAAGATGGGTCGACACGTGCTTAACCTCAATAGACGTGTCGTTTTTTTCGACTTAGAATTCAAATGCTGCCAGAAAGATGAGAAACAGTAGTGGCTAGCGATGGACAATCATCTTAGAGACATGTTTCTTACGAATTTTTGGAAATACATCATTACTTTTGATGAAAAATCGGCGAGAATTTGTTCAAGGTCCTAATATATATATATATATATATATATATATATATATATATATATATATATATATGGGTGAATCAAAAATACTTTTACAAACTTTGGGGGCGAAATTTCTCACAGCAGAATAAGGACAAAAGTACATATAAACATATGTCCGTAAATCCTTCCTTTTTTGAGTTCTTAATGTTACGCTGTTAATGTTACAATCCAAGAAATAATGAAGCATTATTTTACAAATTTGGCGCGTGTTCCTTACATCAAAAACAAGGTTATATATTCATATACTCATATGACCAAAAGGCCATTGTTATACCTCCTCAGCATAGCAACTCAACAAATGTCCAAAGTTTCCCCTGGTTCCTCCTACACAGGCATGTACCCTTTGGTGTCGAATGGTTTCACAGATCGCCATGACACGTTGATCAAACGTCTCTCCAGTATTAATATCTGCTGCTTAAACCAATCGTTTTAGGTGGCCCCACAAATAAAAAAAAAAAACAGACGAATGAGGTCGGGAAACATGCAGATCATGGAACCATTCATCAAATACTTATTCATCTTTCATGGAATATATCAGCCAATTCATCGCGAACAATGTGACTAAAATTGGCTAGAGCCCCATCATGCATCAACCACATGCTTCTTCGTCTTAGCAGGGTACATCCTCTAAGGGGTCTGCAAGTGTGTTCGAAATAATGTTCTTGTAGACAGCTCTTGTAAGACGTACTGAGAGAACATATGGATCTCCCAGAAAGTCACCTACAATTCAGGCACGCGCATTATTCGTAAACTGATGCTTGTGTCGAGTCTGTATTGTACCACGGGGATTCTGGTCCGTCCACAAACATTGGCTGTGTAAATTTGATATTCCATCTCTTCCAAATGTTACCTCATCCGCAAACAAGACTGAAGAGGCAAACAACGGATCGGCAGTTTGTGCAATAACCCATTGGCAAAAAGTTCTTCAATGAAAAACCCTGCACACATAGCAAACAGGAGCTGCATTTGAAGTACCCTCTATGCGTTACTATGAGATGTACGGCCAATCGACGCGTGCAGATACTTGAATCGTCTCCAACAACCTGTGAAATGTGTTCTTGGTCAGGTGTACGCTCGGATCTTTGTCTTCCACGGTCCATAGTTGGTGGTGCCATGGGTCCTGTCTCAGCACCGCGACGATAAACAGTAGCAAACGTTGGATGACTCAGTTCTTTCGCAGGAGACACCGTCATTGTATTCCAACGAGCTTTACCCAAAACGAGAAGGATATACTTAAAGACAATATAGAATCTTAAATAATCATGACGTCTTTTGTACCCACGTTGGTATCTCAGGCAAACAGGGACACTGTTTAGAATCGTCTACTCGGTGGTATGGTTGCCTGTAGTAAGTTTTCTCGAATATTCAGATAGAAAGACAAATAAACGGAGCGTCTGCTCAAATATGTAGTTAATTTGTCTTCTTATTCTCCTTCAGAGATTGAGCTTGCTGTCTTGGCCCATCGCCTAGACTTTAATATCCCTTTTACTTCTATTAATAGGGAAAATATATTTTCCGAATTTGAAGTATATTATGCTCAACTCTCGAAGCTTCAACCGGTGTCTGATGATAAATCCAGTGACTTTCGAGCCAAATTGAATGATGTGGCTCATTCTAATGCTAGTTCTCCCATTTATTTCTCTGAATCGAAATGGAGAAGCGAACATCATAGGGTTATTAAATCCCTCAAGAATAACCATTCGTTGGTTATTACGCAACCGGATAAAGGATCTGGGGTTGTCCTCATGGACCGCCATGATTACATTAGTAAATGTTAAGTATACTTAATGATCGTTACAACTTTCAACGTCTTGGTTCCATTGACACTCATGACTCCACGCTGACCTCGGAAATTCGGTTTCAGAAACGTCTTGTTAAATGGATAAAAAGCGGTGTTCTGGAGCAATTGAGACCGCCTGGCTCTATTCGTCCCCGTCTGCATGGATTACCCAAGATTCATAAAGATGGTGTCCCGTTGCGACCCATATTATCGTTGATTGGGTCTTCACAGAATAAAGTTGCAAAGTGGCCGGCTATAATGTTGGAACCAGTTTTGCAGCGTTATAGTACCGTCTGTATTAAAGATTCGTTTACTTTTTCTCAATTCATTCGGAATTGTGATGCCACTGATGGATTCATGTGTTCGTTTGACATCTGCAGCCTCTTCACTAGTGTTCCTTTGCCGGAGATTATTAATATTTGCAGCAATATGTTATATCGCAGTAATTTAACTCCTCCGACTATACCTGAAGATGTTTTCGTTGAACTCATGAAATTTTCCACCATGTCTGTTGATTTAGGTTTCGACAATATCATGTATCGTCAGATCGACGGTGTGGCGATGGGTTCTCCTTTGGGTCCTGTTTTGGCAAATATTTTTGTGGGTTTTTACGAGAAAGCGCCTTCTGTCAGGTTCTTCCCAGCCCAAGGTTTACTTTCTTTATGTGGACGACACCTTCTGGTGTTCACCCATGAATCGGAAGTTGATCACTTTTCCTCCCTATTCAACGGTGTTTATCCTGCCCTTATATTTACGGTTCATTGCTATTCCTAGATGTTCTGGTCAACAGAATTCCTTCCTTGTTCATTACTTCTGTTTATTAGGAGTGTAATTTTACAGTTCTCTATACTCGATGGGACTCTTTTTGCCCTAAACGACAAAAGATCAATTTGATTAGGAATTTGACCCATAGGGCGTTAATGATCTGCTCGGATAACATCTTGAAAGATGAAATTAGCTGTTTAACCCGTATCTTTGTGAACAATGGTTATCCGTTGGACATTGTTCAATCGGTTATTCGGGATAAAACTGCAGGGTTTAATAAAATCAAGCTTGCCACAGTTGGTAAATGTCCGGTCTATCTTCGTTTACCGTGCATAGGTAGGATCAGTGAGTCCTTCGCCAAGCAGATTTCATGTAGTTCACGTGAATGTTATTTTGCAGCGAATGTTCGTGTTGTTTTTCAAACCAGATCTTTCCTTTCATCTATGTGTAAAGATGTTCTACCCACCACCATATTAACTTTGTCATTTATTATTTCAGATGTAGTTGTGGATGCCATGGGCCAAGACAGCAAGCTCAATCTCTGAAGAGGAATAGGAGAGACAAATTAACTACAATTTTTGTAGTATTTGGTTCAACCTTGCAGCCAAATCTCTTGAAGATCAGATGTTTTAACTTTTTCGGAAAAATTCTATCCATCTTAGCACGGCAGCCCGCAGGTATCAAACCTACATAACGGGCAAAACGGATCCTATCAAAATATGATAAGTAATTACATATCTCACGGCACAACAGATTATATCTTCTTTGTAGGCACAACTGCTGGTTAGAAAATTGTAAAAGAAAGTCCTTAATAAAGGCTATCTCTATGCTCCAACCAGACAACAACTTTGCCGCCTAATCCGAAAGGAGATAAAAGGCGGGCAAACCTGGTGCTGAAGACAAGAATGTAAAAAAGTTGTCTTCACCTTCAATGTTTCGATTTTAAACCTAATCTGTAAAATTGTATTCAATTTTCTAATTGACTCAGAGGAGTACCTTTTCTTAAAGTATTTAAATATGTTTGCAACAGTACAAAAGCGTATTAAGCCATAAAAAACAATTTATTTTATTATAGGCCATGATAGATTTAAAATAAAAACACCAGTCGACCGATTTCGTCTCCTCTCATCAAAACTGTTAACGGGGAATAGAAATTATGAAGAACAAGAAAGTCTGTAATGGATGACGTGAATAAATGGGCAGAAGGAGAGAATATATATATATATATATATATATATATATATATATATGTGTGTGTGTGTGTGTGTATATATATATATATATATATATATATATATATATATATAATTAAAGTAATACCAACAAAGATGCTAGAGACACAGCACAGCAAGACCAAGCAAACAGTATCTTTGTTTACAAAGAGCCGGTCGTCTGGACCTGATGTACAGCGTCTCCAACACCTTAAGATGGAATACTGAGTGTGCCCTGGCCAAAACAGAAAACCAGCTCACACTAATATTTATTTGCATATATTAAAAAACATATACAAAATGTGGCACAAGGCCTAAAAAGGGGGTGGGGAAGGACGGTCATCATCTGTCTTAAACTAAAAACTTAGCTAGTCGCAACCACTGACCCAAACATACCAACAACGGTCCGAGCACCAAAACAACACATTCTTCCATACCTTTCTTACTACATCCACCATAATTCCTCAAATTCTCTATGAAAATCTAACTAGTCCCCATATGTACAATACAAAGTCAGTGGGGGGGGGGGATAACAATTTTTAAAAAACCCCAATGTATATTTACAAAAACAAATGAACTATTTACAAGAAAACAAAACAAAATAAGATTAGTAATAAAACCCCCCACAGTACCTAAATGTGGCCGTAACATCAGTTAACTGGACGAAAAAATTGCGGGATTATAAAGTATGAAAAACAGTCATCCTTCGAAAATCACTCACACAGACACACACTCATTCAGACACAATAACAAATACGAAAAACCACACACACGAAACGAAAGCCATCCCGCAACTACCAGAGAACTGACGTCACTGGCCACCTAACGCGGGAGGGGATGGGGAATTAAACTAAAGAAAAATTAGGGACAGAAATAAAAGGGGGGGCTAATGAGCATACATACTCTAGCTAAGTTAACCAGAAACGAGAAACTAAAAATTCAAAATAAACCTATACTAGTCTAATATCGGGACGGGTTGCGTCTGTTGAACCCAAGAGGGACGAAATCCTGCACCTAGCCGAGGTCCAAGTGCCACTCCAAGTCAGCTCCTCTCACTCTACACATTCGCGCAAGATTTACCCACCTTTTGGCGAATTCTGATGAAGGGAGTCGCCGCCTTTCCGTCCTAATCTTGACTTTAAGCTGATGCTTAAAGTACAAGATTAGTAGGGAAGAAGTGAACTTCTCACCTTCATAGAATCCCTTCTGACGTGTCACCCAAATCACGACTCTCATAACTCCTAGCAAGCAGTGGAACACATAGAGTTCAGACTCCGTTAACGGCGGGGCCACATTGCTACAAACAGAAGCGGCCTCAAGGACGAAAAACTTTCCCTGCAACATGCGAACCATGAGACCTTCAACAAACTTACACAATGGTGCTACCGACTTGCAATGAAAGAAGACGTGACCAAGGGTCTCGACTTCCCCCTCACAACGTCGGCAGTTTGGATATTTCTCCAAACCCGCTGCGCAAAGTTTTTTGCCGACCCAGAGGGCCCCACGTATCACCAGCCAGGTGAGGGATGCCTCATCGTTGTTGAGACATTTCAACCCGGAAGCCCAAGGCCAGATTGAGCGAGCCTCCTGCTTCGTAAGACCGAGCTCGTCAATCAAATCATCATGAACGGACCCCCTGACTACCACCCGATATAATGCCCTACGAGACAACGCCTGGACGTTGTGGAGGCCAACCGTCGCCCGTAAGAGGTGTTTCAGAGCCAGACGACATTCACGGTAGAAGGAGCACTCGGCACGAGGCAAACGGCCAGCCTCCTCCTCGCCCGAGTGCACACTTCTCAAGGATGGAAAGGATCTACGGGCGTCTTCCTTCCAGAAGGCGCCCCCGTCATCCGAATCGCGACACAAACGATCCAGGAACCCGATGCGAAGCATATCGAGACGAATCTCAATGCTAGGCATACCTAGACCGCCTTCAGCAGGATGAAGGCAACAGATCTCCCGACATACCCTAGGAGCTCTGCCTCTCCACAAGAAAGAGAACAAGAGCTGTACTAATGAAAGCACTGTGGTAGACGGAAGTGGAAGTACCGAGAGTCAGTAAAGGAGAATCGGGTAGATATGTGAAACACATACCTCCGCCCTCCCCTTCAAGGAAAGCCTCCTCCGAGACCACAAATTAATTGCGCTCTCGGCCTTCTCTCGTACCTCCGACCAATTCATATCCAACTGGATATCAGGACCGAACCAGACGCCGAGTATCTTGATCGGCCCATCCGTCCAGCTGAATGGTCCGGGAAGAGAAACCCCCTTCCACGCACCCAACCGCAAGCCAACAGACTTATCGCGGTTGATCTTGGCCCCTGTCACCATCTCATACCCACCGATTTCTCTGCTGACTTCGTTAATCTCGGCTCTGCTCGACACAAGAACCGAAACGTCGTCAGCATAGGCAGAATACCTGGCCGAGGTGGTAGCACCAGGTAAAGAGATTCCGCGTAGGACCGGATTCGCCTTTAACTTGCGAAGGAAGGGTTCCAACGCAAGAACGTAAAGCATAGGCGAAAGCGGACAACCCTGACGAATAGATCGAGACAATACGAAAGGTTCCGATCTTACCCCGTTCACTTCCACCAGCGCACCGGGGGTCGCATACATAAGCCGGATCCAGGAGCGAAAGTACGGCCCGAAACCGGCAGCCGAAAGAACAGCCTCCAAGAATCGATGGTCAACCCTATCAAAGGCCTTGGACTGATCTAAATTGATCAGCGCGGCTTCACTGTCGACTTTCTCGATGATCAGGCGCACCATGTGAAGGTTGTCCTGAATAGTCCGGCCCTTCACAGAACAAGTCTGCTCGGAGCCAATCAGACTAGACAGGACAAGCTGCAAACGGTTAGCCAAGACCTTAGCCAAAATCTTTAACTCTGTATTTAACATAGTTAAAGGGCGAAAGTTACCTATCCCATCCCCACCACTTTTGTCCTTACGCAGCAGCTTGATCACACCCCTGGTGAAGCGTTGAGGTATAGACCCCTGCTTCATCCAGTTGTTAAAGACCAGCTCCAGCAAAGGAACAAAAACGGGCGACTGCCTCAAGTAAACTTCGTAAGGAAGACCATCTAATCCCGGAGACTTATCCAGGCCAACCTGTTTCAGCGCTTCCCAGATTTCCGACTCAGTGATGGGACCCTCGCACCCAGCCGCTTCAGCTGCCTCAAGGCAGGGAAAGTCAGCTAAATAGGTGTCGAACCGAGCAGAGCTCAGACCGGGCTCCCTGGTAAAAAGCTCCCGAAAGTAATCCCGAAAAGCCTCGCATATGCCCGAGTTTGTAGTCACTGTCCGCCCGTCCGGCAATGTGACGCTCGCGATATGCCTTCTTGAAGCATTCCTACTTTCCTCTGCACGCAGTTCCGCGGCCATATTCGTCGCCTCAGAGGACATTCTTTTTAACCTAGCCCTAACTACCAGAGCTTGATCCTTCTTGCTAAGCAAGGAGGACAACTCTGCCTTAGCTAGGACTACTTCCCCACTATCACGGGATTTCACAGCCCGATCAACTCTTTGTTCTAAAGCCGTTTGCGCCGCTAATCTATCTACATTGAGTCGACGACTAAAATCGGCAGCAAACGTTCGAATTTTAGATTTAAGTTTGTCCCACCAGGCATTTCCCACCACAGCCCCCGTCAGCTCCCTTTGTAAGGTTAGTAAAAACTGGTCCCGGAAATGCTGCTCGCCAAATAACGAGCAGTTGAATTTCCAGTAGCCAGTTATCCTAACATTAGGCTTATCTAAGTTTACACGGACTCGGACAAGCCTATGATCCGAATAAACTATATAATGAAAACTTGGACATCCTAAGAGTCCTACATCGACTCTCCTAACTAAAACTCGGTCGAGGTAGCTCGCAAGCACACCTACAGCCGAGCTGCCACTATTTGTCCAAGTCCATACTACCCGCTGAGGGTGTTCATTCCGGTACTTGTCGATGAGATCAAACCCATCGACAAAGTCCCGAAAATGTTCCACTCCCCAGTTTTTAGTACCCGCTTTATATTTTGACCCTATACGATCTATATCGGGGTCAAGGACGGCATTCCAATCCCCCGCTAAAATTAACCGACGTGATGTCGTCATAAACGGCTCGATCTGCCGAAACAAAGCAGGTCGCTCAGCCTGGGTATTGGGCCCATAAACCCCAATGAGACGCAAAGCCTTATCCTTTATGGTAGCATCCAGCACGCAAAGCCTGCCCGCCGGATCTGCGAAGACAAGAGCACACGCAGCCTTCAAAGTCTTGCTCACCAGCCAAGAGACACCCCTCGAGTGTCCATCAAAACATGCTGAATAAAGAGTAAACTCCCTAGACAGAATGTCTTCATGATCGCGAGAAGAAAAACGGGTCTCTTGTACACAACATATATTCACACCGAGGCTCTGAAGGTCGCGAACGAGTCTCACCCTTCGAGACTCCGACCTCAGGCCTCGGACATTCACACTAGCTAACCAGAGTGCCATTATCAAATCGACTAGGGTCGCCCATCCGAGTAGAACATTGCTGGGGTGAGGACACCGACAGCCTGTCCCATTGAACCTGACGCCATCTCATTTTCGACGGTATCACCATGAGACAGGCCACCGATGTCCGCTGGAAATGTTAATTTAAGCGCCCTATACAGGGAAGGGTGAACAAAAACAGGGACCCTCCCTCTGCACGTTTTAGAAGAATCCAAATTGGGCTCAAATACCGCCGCTGGGGGCACTAATTTCAAAGATGAGTTTGCCTCCTCAATCATGCCCCAAATCTCCCGCGTACCCGGGCCCGATCGCACAACTGTTAGGAGTCTTTTTGCTTTTTTGAAATTTGTCGGGTCCTCAATGTCCAGTCCACTCAACTTTTGAAAGTTGAATAGGACTTTCAAGGGCCTGGGGTTCTTGGTTATCCCCAACACATTCTCCACATGGACCCGGGATACGCGGCAGACGTCTTCCCCTAAGTTATATGGAGGCTTCAGCTTTTTCTTCCCCTTTTCCCCCACGACCTGAGCGTCTGGACTTCTGTTGCGTTTTTTATGTGGTGTCTGGGAAGGTGTTGGGGTAGGTGTACTTGCTGGTGTGTGTGATGGAGTCATTCCAGATGGGGTCTTGATGGGGGAAGGCTTGTTTGAAACAGGTTTTTTATGTTTCGCAGGAGAATTTGATAAGGATTTAGGTGCTGGAGGTTTAGCAAATGATGGAGGGGAAGACGGGGCAGAGGATGAGGGGCAGGGAACCCCCAGCGGCTTCTGTTTCTTTGCCTTTTTGTCCTCCAGCTTCTGCTTCAACTTTTTGAGGTCTAAGATCTTCTGCCAGCTTGGCTCATTAAGTTTCTGAGCAGGAGTCGCAGTCTCCTCATAAGAGGCCGAGGCGTCGCCCTCCGAGCTAGTAGAGGGAATGGGGCTGTAGGTGGTTTTGTCCCCGGAGTCATGCTTAGACAGAGGTCCCGCTGTCTGGACCTTCCCTTTGGCCCTACCTACTACACGCCATCCCCCCTCATCCTTCTCCTTATCCACACTTGTGGAAGGCGTTGGTTTGAGGGGCAATGGGGGCAAAGACCCAACCGAGGGATTTTCCACACCGGTCCGCTTAGTAGGTAGGCCCATTACAGGCGCCGCGGTTTTATCAGTGTCGGCCAAAGGGGGATTTGGGTCGCCAGCAACCGGAGCTCCAGGGGCCTTCTTCCCTGGGCAGGAGGAGGAGAGATGACCAGTCACTCCACACCTCCAGCATACTGGTTTTCTGCCAGTCACAATGACTGGCAATCTCCGGTTGCCAAAATCCAGACAGTTGGGGATGGACTTGAAGGCCGCCTCATCAATCATGATGTCAAAAGTCCACCCCCCGTTCAAATTGTCCGAGAGAGCCCCTAAAATTTGGCCGTACTGCATAAAGAATGCAGCCAGGAGCTCTCCGGAAATTTGAGGAGGAACCTCAAACACTGCCACCCTGGTCCTTCGCCTACCCATGTATTCGGTACGGAGAATCAGGTCCTTTGTTATCAACTCCCTTTTTGCCATTTCCAGGCAATCCTCTGGCGTGGGCAGCAGTACGTCCCACATGAAGAATTTCACTCCCTTGATTACTCTTTGGGGTTTTATCCCCAGGGACATAAGTGATTTGATCACTGTGTCTTTCGTGGATCGACAGATTTTGCGCGTACGCCTGTCAACCGCGAAGACGGTCACCATTCTTTGTTCGAACTTCTGAAGTTCCTGGACGTCTTTAAGGATGCCATCTTTATTTACAAGATGGGCAAAATCCTTTGCCTTTTCCAGGAACTCCGCGATGTTCACAATACAACTCGGGGGGGACTTCCAGCAAGAGGGCGATTCCTCGGCTGTAGACTTGGACTGAGCCACTTTCGGCACCTTTTCATTTGTGTTGGAGACCTGCATGGCCTCCTCCTTGTCATTTGCGTTTGCCTTGTCAGGTTTGATTGGGGAAACCTTACCCCGTTTTTTAGATTTGGATTTATCTTTATCCGGGGGGTCGGCTTTAGCAGCCGCCCCAAAGAGGTCTTTCTTGACCCCTGACCGACTCATTTCGTCGGCCATTTAAAAGTTCAGGCAGAAACACTTGCCCAATTGTGAGGAGTTGAGATAGGGAGAAAGAAAAAATGGAAAAAAAAAATAAAAGGCAAAACAAAAGTAGTTAAAGTACCTCAAAAGTAAATTAAAACAAATTAACAATAAACTTTAAATCAAAGGCTATAAAATAAATAAACTTGGAAAACTAAAAGTTCTAGAAAAAGAAACGAAAAACTATAAACTAAATAGCCTCGTAAGACTTAAAAAAAAATAAAATAAAAATGGCGCCCGAAGGCAGCCGAAATAAAAGAAAAAACAATAAATAAAACTCCTACTTTTTTTTCGTCAATTAAACAACAGAAAAAGAAAAGAAATAAAAATGTCTGGTTTGACACTAGTCAAACCAAACTAAAAAATAAAGGTTTGCGGCCGAAGCCGCTAAAGAAATAAATTAAAACCAAAAGCTGAAACTTAAAAAATTAAAGGATTGCGACCGAAGTCGCTAAATAAAACGGGGGAGGGTAAAAACGAAAAGGAGGATAAATTAAAACAAAACTTTTTCTTTTTTCTTTTCTTCAAATGTAACAACAACAGAAAATAAAAAAGCCGGTAAGACTTTGTCTTACCGAACTAAAAAATCAAAAAATGTTGGCCGAAGCCAAGAAAGAAAAAATATATTCAAATGAAACAAATGAAAATAAAAACTTAAAAAATAACTTAACTTAAAAGACCAAAAGTCAATAACACGTTCACCCGTCAAAAAAAGGTCTGAAAAATAACAACCGCCCGGGGGTATTCCGAGCCAAAAAACAGTAATTTTCACTCCGAACAAGTTCACCAAAACCAGGTCACACTAATATTTATTTGCATATATTAAAAAAACATATACAAAATGTGGCACAAGGCCTAAAAAGGGGGATGGGGAAGGACGGTCATCATCTGTCTTAAACTAAAAACTTAGCTAGTCGCAACCACTGACCCAAACATACCAACAACGGTCCGAGCACCAAAACAACACATTCTTCCATACCTTTCTTACTACATCCACCATAATTCCTCAAATTCTCTATGAAAATCTAACTAGTCCCCATATGTACAATACAAAGTCAGTGGGGGGGGGGGAGATAACAACTTTAAAAACCCCAATGTATATTTACAAAACAAATGAACTATTTACAAGAAAACAAAACAAAATAAGATTAGTAATAAAACCCCCCACAGTACCTAAAATGTGGCAGTAACATCAGTTAACTGGACGAAAAAATTGCGGGATTATAAAAGTTTGAAAAACAGTCATCCTTCCAAAATCACTCACACAGACACACACTCATTCAGACACAATAACAAATACGAAAAACCACACACACGAAACGAAAGCCATCCCGCAACTACCAGAGAACTGACGTCACTGGCCACCTAACGCGGGAGGGGATGGGGAATTAAACTAAAGAAAAATAGGGACAGAAATAAAAGGGGGGCTAATGAGCATACATACTCTAGCTAAGTTAACCAGAAACGAGAAACTAAAAATTCAAAATAAACCTATACTAGTCTAATATCGGGACGGGTTGCTTCTGTTGAACCCATGAGGGACGAAATCCTGCACCTAACCGAGGTCCAAGTGCCACTCCAAGTCAGCTCCTCTCACTCTACACATTCGCGCAAGATTTACCCACCTTTTGCCGAATTCTGATGAAGGGAGTCGCCGCCTTTCCGTCCTAATCTTGACTTTAAGCTGATGCTTAAAGTACAAGATTAGTAGGGAAGAAGTGAACTTCTCACCTTCATAGAATCCCTTCTGACGCGTCACCCAAATCACGACTCTCATAACTCCTAGCAAGCAGTGGAACACATAAAGTTCAGACTCCGTTAGCGGCGGGGCCACATTGCTACAAACAGAAGCGGCCTCAAGGACGAAAAACTTTCCCTGCAACATGCGAACCATGAGACCTTCAACAAACTTACACAATGGTGCTACCGACTTGCAATGAAAGAAGACGTGACCAAGGGTCTCGACTTCCCCCTCACAACGTCGGCAGTTTGGATATTTCTCCAAACCCGCTGCGCAAAGTTTTTTGCCGACCCAGAGGGCCCCACGTATCACCAGCCAGGTGAGGGATGCCTCATCGTTGTTGAGACATTTCAACCCGGAAGCCCAAGGCCAGATTGAGCGAGCCTCCCGCTTCGTAAGACCGAGCTCGTCAATCAAATCATCATGAACGGACCCCCTGACTACCACCCGATATAATGCCCTACGAGACAACGCCTGGACGTTGTGGAGGCCAACCGTCGCCCGTAAGAGGTGTTTCAGAGCCAGACGACATTCACGGTAGAAGGAGCACTCGGCACGAGGCAAACGGCCAGCCTCCTCCTCGCCCGAGTGCACACTTCTCAAGGATGGGAAGGATCTACGGGCGTCTTCCTTCCAGAAGGCGCCCCCGTCATCCGAATCGCGACACAAACGATCCAGGAACCCGATGCGAAGCATATCGAGACGAATCTCAATGCTAGGCATACCTAGACCGCCTTCAGCAGGATGAAGGCAACAGATCTCCCGACATACCCTAGGAGCTCTGCCTCTCCACAAGAAAGAGAACAAGAGCTGTACTAATGAAAGCACTGTGGTAGACGGAAGTGGAAGTACCGAGAGTCGGTAAAGGAGAATCGGGTAGATATGTGAAACACATACCTCCGCCCTCCCCTTCAAGGAAAGCCTCCTCCGAGACCACAAATTAATTGCGCTCTCGGCCTTCTCTCGTACCTCCGACCAATTCATATCCAACTGGATATCAGGACCGAACCAGACGCCGAGTATCTTGATCGGCCCATCCGTCCAGCTGAATGGTCCGGGAAGAGAAACCCCCTTCCACGCACCCAACCGCAAGCCAACAGACTTATCGCGGTTGATCTTGGCCCCTGTCACCATCTCATACCCACCGATTTCTCTGCTGACTTCGTTAATCTCGGCTCTGCTCGACACAAGAACCGAAACGTCGTCAGCATAGGCAGAATACCTGGCCGAGGTGGTAGCACCAGGTAAAGAGATTCCGCGTAGGACCGGATTCGCCTTTAACTTGCGAAGGAAGGGTTCCAACGCAAGAACGTAAAGCATAGGCGAAAGCGGACAACCCTGACGAATAGATCGAGACAATACGAAAGGTTCCGATCTTACCCCGTTCACTTCCACCAGCGCACCGGGGGTCGCATACATAAGCCGGATCCAGGAGCGAAAGTACGGCCCGAAACCGGCAGCCGAAAGAACAGCCTCCAAGAATCGATGGTCAACCCTATCAAAGGCCTTGGACTGATCTAAATTGATCAGCGCGGCTTCACTGTCGACTTTCTCGATGATCAGGCGCACCATGTGAAGGTTGTCCTGAATAGTCCGGCCCTTCACAGAACAAGTCTGCTCGGAGCCAATCAGACTAGACAGGACAAGCTGCAAACGGTTAGCCAAGACCTTAGCCAAAATCTTTAACTCTGTATTTAACATAGTTAAAGGGCGAAAGTTACCTATCCCATCCCCACCGCTTTTGTCCTTACGCAGCAGCTTGATCACACCCCTGGTGAAGCGTTGAGGTATAGACCCCTGCTTCATCCAGTTGTTAAAGACCAGCTCCAGCAAAGGAACAAAAACGGGCGACTGCCTCAAGTAAACTTCGTAAGGAAGACCATCTAATCCCGGAGACTTATCCAGGCCAACCTGTTTCAGCGCTTCCCAGATTTCCGACTCAGTGATGGGACCCTCGCACCCAGCCGCTTCAGCTGCCTCAAGGCAGGGAAAGTCAGCTAAATAGGTGTCGAACCGAGCAGAGCTCAGACCGGGCTCCCTGGTAAAAAGCTCCCGAAAGTAATCCCGAAAAGCCTCGCATATGCCCGAGTTTGTAGTCACTGTCCGCCCATCCGGCAATGTGACGCTCGCGATATGCCTTCTTGAAGCATTCCTACTTTCCTCTGCACGCAGTTCCGCGGCCATATTCGTCGCCTCAGAGGACATTCTTTTTAACCTAGCCCTAACTACCAGAGCTTGATCCTTCTTGATAAGCAAGGAGGACAACTCTGCCTTAGCTAAGACTACTTCCCCACTATCACGGGATTTCACAGCCCGATCAACTCTTTGTTCTAGAGCCGTTTGCGCCGCTAATCTATCTACATTGAGTCGACGACTAAAATCGGCAGCAAACGTTCGAATTTTAGATTTTAGTTTGTCCCACCAGGCATTTCCCACCACAGCCCCCGTCAGCTCCCTTTGTAAGGTTAGTAAAAACTGGTCCCGGAAATGCTGCTCGCCAAATAACGAGCAGTTGAATTTCCAGTAGCCAGTTATCCTAACATTAGGCTTATCTAAGTTTACACGGACCCGGACAAGCCTATGATCCGAATAAACTATATAATGAAAACTTGGACACCCTAAGAGTCCTACATCGACTCTCCTAACTAAAACTCGGTCGAGGTAACTCGCAAGCACACCTACAGCCGAGCTGCCACTATTTGTCCAAGTCCATACTACCCGCTGAGGGTGTTCATTCCGGTACTTGTCGATGAGATCAAACCCATCGACAAAGCCCCGAAAATGTTCCACTCCCCAGTTTTTAGTACCCGCTTTATATTTTGACCCTATACGATCTATATCGGGGTCAAGGACGGCATTCCAATCCCCCGCTAAAATTAACCGACGTGATGTCGTCATAAACGGCTCGATCTGCCGAAACAAAGCAGGTCGCTCAGCCTGGGTATTGGGCCCATAAACCCCAATGAGACGCAAAGCCTTATCCTTTATGGTAGCATCCAGCACGCAAAGCCTGCCCGCCGGATCTGCGAAGACAAGAGCACACGCAGCCTTCAAAGTCTTGCTCACCAGCCAAGAGACACCCCTCGAGTGTCCATCAAAACATGCTGAATAAAGAGTAAACTCCCTAGACAGAATGTCTTCATGATCGCGAGAAGAAAAACGGGTCTCTTGTACACAACATATATTCACACCGAGGCTCTGAAGGTCGCGAACGAGTCTCACCCTTCGAGACTCCGACCTCAGGCCTCGGACATTCACACTAGCTAACCAGAGTGCCATTATCAAATCGATTAGGGTCGCCCATCAGAGTAGAACATTGCTGGGGTGAGGACACCGACAGCCTGTCCCATTGAACCTGACGCCATCTCATTTTCGACGGTATCACCATGAGACAGGCCACCGATGTCCGCTGGAAATGTTAATTTAAGTGCCCTATACAGGGAAGGGTGAACAAAAACAGGGACCCTCCCTCTGCATGATTTAGAAGGATCCAAATTGGGCTCAAATACCGCCGCTGGGGGCACTAATTTCAGCGATGAGTTTGCCTCCTCAATCATGCCCCAAATCTCCCGCGTACCCGGGCCCGATCGCACAACTGTTAGGAGTCTTTTGGCTTTTTCAAAATTTTTCGGGTCCTCAATGTCCAGTCCACTCAACTTTTGAAAGTTGAATAGGACTTTCAAGGGCCTGGGGTTCTTGGTTATCCCCAACACATTATCCACATGGACCCGGGATACGCGGCAGACGTCTTCCCCTAAGTTATATGGAGGCTTCAGTTTTTTCTTCCCCTTTTCCCCCACGACCTGAGCGTCTGGACTTCTGTTTCGTTTTTTATGTGGTGTCTGGGAAGGTGTTGGGGTAGGTGTACTTGCTGGTGTGTGTGATGGAGTCATTCCAGATGGGGTCTTGATGGGGGAAGGTTTGTTTGAAATAGGTTTCTTATGTTTCGCAGGAGAATTTGATAAGGATTTTGGCGCTGGAGGTTTAGCAAATGATGGAGGGGAAGACGGGGCAGAGGATGAGGGGCAGGGAACCCCCAGCGGCTTCTGTTTCTTTGCCTTTTTGTCCTCCAGCTTCTGCTTCAACTTCTTGAGGTCTAAAATCTTCTGCCAGCTTGGCTCATTAAGTTTCTGAGCAGGAGTCGCAGTCTCCTCATAAGAGGCCGAGGCGTCGCCCTCCGAGCTAGTAGAGGGAATGGGGCTGTAGGTGGTTTTGTCCCCGGAGTCATGCTGAGACAGAGGTCCCGCTGTCTGGACCTTCCCTTTGGCCCTACCTACTACACGCCATCCCCCCTCATCCTTCTCCTTATCCACACTTGTGGAAGGCGTTGGTTTGAGGGGCAATGGGGGCAAAGACCCAACCGAGGGATTTTCCACACCGGTCCGCTTAGTAGGTAGGCCCATTACAGGCGCCGCGGTTTTATCAGTGTCGGCCAAAGGGGGATTTGGGTCGCCAGCAACCGGAGCTCCAGGGGCCTTCTTCCCTGGGCAGGAGGAGGAGAGATGACCAGTCACTCCACACCTCCAGCATACTGGTTTTCTGCCAGTCACAATGACTGGCAATCTCCGGTTGCCAAAATCCAGACAGTTGGGGATGGACTTGAAGGCCGCCTCATCAATCATGATGTCAAAAGTCCACCCCCCGTTCAAATTGTCCGAGAGAGCCCCTAAAATTTGGCCGTACTGCATAAAGAATGCAGCCAGGAGCTCTCCGGAAATTTGAGGAGGAACCTCAAACACTGCCACCCTGGTCCTTCGCCTACCCATGTATTCGGTACGGAGAATCAGGTCCTTTGTTATCAACTCCCTTTTTGCCATTTCCAGGCAATCCTCTGGCGTGGGCAGCAGTACGTCCCACATGAAGAATTTCACTCCCTTGATTACTCTTTGGGGTTTTATCCCCAGGGACATAAGTGATTTGATCACTGTGTCTTTCGTGGATCGACAGATTTTGCGCGTACGCCTGTCAACCGCGAAGACGGTCACCATTCTTTGTTCGAACTTCTGAAGTTCCTGGACGTCTTTAAGGATGCCATCTTTATTTACAAGATGGGCAAAATCCTTTGCCTTTTCCAGGAACTCCGCGATGTTCACAATACAACTCGGGGGGGACTTCCAGCAAGAGGGCGATTCCTCGGCTGTAGACTTGGACTGAGCCACTTTCGGCACCTTTTCATTTGTGTTGGAGACCTGCATGGCCTCCTCCTTGTCATTTGCGTTTGCCTTGTCAGGTTTGATTGGGGAAACCTTACCCCGTTTTTTAGATTTGGATTTATCTTTATCCGGGGGGTCGGCTTTAGCAGCCGCCCCAAAGAGGTCTTTCTTGACCCCTGACCGACTCATTTCGTCGGCCATTTAAAAGTTCAGGCAGAAACACTTGCCCAATTGTGAGGAGTTGAGATAGGGAGAAAGAAAAAATGGAAAAAAAAAATAAAAGGCAAAACAAAAGTAGTTAAAGTACCTCAAAAGTAAATTAAAACAAATTAACAATAAACTTTAAATCAAAGGCTATAAAATAAATAAACTTGGAAAACTAAAAGTTCTAGAAAAAGAAACGAAAAACTATAAACTAAATAGCCTCGTAAGACTTAAAAAAAAATAAAATAAAAATGGCGCCCGAAGGCAGCCGAAATAAAAGAAAAAACAATAAATAAAACTCCTACTTTTTTTTCGTCAATTAAACAACAGAAAAAGAAAAGAAATAAAAATGTCTGGTTTGACACTAGTCAAACCAAACTAAAAAATAAAGGTTTGCGGCCGAAGCCGCTAAAGAAATAAATTAAAACCAAAAGCTGAAACTTAAAAAATTAAAGGATTGCGACCGAAGTCGCTAAATAAAACGGGGGAGGGTAAAAACGAAAAGGAGGATAAATTAAAACAAAACTTTTTCTTTTTTCTTTTCTTCAAATGTAACAACAACAGAAAATAAAAAAGCCGGTAAGACTTTGTCTTACCGAACTAAAAAATCAAAAAATGTTGGCCGAAGCCAAGAAAGAAAAAATATATTCAAATGAAACAAATGAAAATAAAAACTTAAAAAATAACTTAACTTAAAAGACCAAAAGTCAATAACACGTTCACCCGTCAAAAAAAGGTCTGAAAAATAACAACCGCCCGGGGGTATTCCGAGCCAAAAAACAGTAATTTTCACTCCGAACAAGTTCACCAAAACCAGGTCACACTAATATTTATTTGCATATATTAAAAAAACATATACAAAATGTGGCACAAGGCCTAAAAAGGGGGATGGGGAAGGACGGTCATCATCTGTCTTAAACTAAAAACTTAGCTAGTCGCAACCACTGACCCAAACATACCAACAACGGTCCGAGCACCAAAACAACACATTCTTCCATACCTTTCTTACTACATCCACCATAATTCCTCAAATTCTCTATGAAAATCTAACTAGTCCCCATATGTACAATACAAAGTCAGTGGGGGGGGGGGAGATAACAACTTTAAAAACCCCAATGTATATTTACAAAACAAATGAACTATTTACAAGAAAACAAAACAAAATAAGATTAGTAATAAAACCCCCCACAGTACCTAAAATGTGGCAGTAACATCAGTTAACTGGACGAAAAAATTGCGGGATTATAAAAGTTTGAAAAACAGTCATCCTTCCAAAATCACTCACACAGACACACACTCATTCAGACACAATAACAAATACGAAAAACCACACACACGAAACGAAAGCCATCCCGCAACTACCAGAGAACTGACGTCACTGGCCACCTAACGCGGGAGGGGATGGGGAATTAAACTAAAGAAAAATAGGGACAGAAATAAAAGGGGGGCTAATGAGCATACATACTCTAGCTAAGTTAACCAGAAACGAGAAACTAAAAATTCAAAATAAACCTATACTAGTCTAATATCGGGACGGGTTGCTTCTGTTGAACCCATGAGGGACGAAATCCTGCACCTAACCGAGGTCCAAGTGCCACTCCAAGTCAGCTCCTCTCACTCTACACATTCGCGCAAGATTTACCCACCTTTTGCCGAATTCTGATGAAGGGAGTCGCCGCCTTTCCGTCCTAATCTTGACTTTAAGCTGATGCTTAAAGTACAAGATTAGTAGGGAAGAAGTGAACTTCTCACCTTCATAGAATCCCTTCTGACGCGTCACCCAAATCACGACTCTCATAACTCCTAGCAAGCAGTGGAACACATAAAGTTCAGACTCCGTTAGCGGCGGGGCCACATTGCTACAAACAGAAGCGGCCTCAAGGACGAAAAACTTTCCCTGCAACATGCGAACCATGAGACCTTCAACAAACTTACACAATGGTGCTACCGACTTGCAATGAAAGAAGACGTGACCAAGGGTCTCGACTTCCCCCTCACAACGTCGGCAGTTTGGATATTTCTCCAAACCCGCTGCGCAAAGTTTTTTGCCGACCCAGAGGGCCCCACGTATCACCAGCCAGGTGAGGGATGCCTCATCGTTGTTGAGACATTTCAACCCGGAAGCCCAAGGCCAGATTGAGCGAGCCTCCCGCTTCGTAAGACCGAGCTCGTCAATCAAATCATCATGAACGGACCCCCTGACTACCACCCGATATAATGCCCTACGAGACAACGCCTGGACGTTGTGGAGGCCAACCGTCGCCCGTAAGAGGTGTTTCAGAGCCAGACGACATTCACGGTAGAAGGAGCACTCGGCACGAGGCAAACGGCCAGCCTCCTCCTCGCCCGAGTGCACACTTCTCAAGGATGGGAAGGATCTACGGGCGTCTTCCTTCCAGAAGGCGCCCCCGTCATCCGAATCGCGACACAAACGATCCAGGAACCCGATGCGAAGCATATCGAGACGAATCTCAATGCTAGGCATACCTAGACCGCCTTCAGCAGGATGAAGGCAACAGATCTCCCGACATACCCTAGGAGCTCTGCCTCTCCACAAGAAAGAGAACAAGAGCTGTACTAATGAAAGCACTGTGGTAGACGGAAGTGGAAGTACCGAGAGTCGGTAAAGGAGAATCGGGTAGATATGTGAAACACATACCTCCGCCCTCCCCTTCAAGGAAAGCCTCCTCCGAGACCACAAATTAATTGCGCTCTCGGCCTTCTCTCGTACCTCCGACCAATTCATATCCAACTGGATATCAGGACCGAACCAGACGCCGAGTATCTTGATCGGCCCATCCGTCCAGCTGAATGGTCCGGGAAGAGAAACCCCCTTCCACGCACCCAACCGCAAGCCAACAGACTTATCGCGGTTGATCTTGGCCCCTGTCACCATCTCATACCCACCGATTTCTCTGCTGACTTCGTTAATCTCGGCTCTGCTCGACACAAGAACCGAAACGTCGTCAGCATAGGCAGAATACCTGGCCGAGGTGGTAGCACCAGGTAAAGAGATTCCGCGTAGGACCGGATTCGCCTTTAACTTGCGAAGGAAGGGTTCCAACGCAAGAACGTAAAGCATAGGCGAAAGCGGACAACCCTGACGAATAGATCGAGACAATACGAAAGGTTCCGATCTTACCCCGTTCACTTCCACCAGCGCACCGGGGGTCGCATACATAAGCCGGATCCAGGAGCGAAAGTACGGCCCGAAACCGGCAGCCGAAAGAACAGCCTCCAAGAATCGATGGTCAACCCTATCAAAGGCCTTGGACTGATCTAAATTGATCAGCGCGGCTTCACTGTCGACTTTCTCGATGATCAGGCGCACCATGTGAAGGTTGTCCTGAATAGTCCGGCCCTTCACAGAACAAGTCTGCTCGGAGCCAATCAGACTAGACAGGACAAGCTGCAAACGGTTAGCCAAGACCTTAGCCAAAATCTTTAACTCTGTATTTAACATAGTTAAAGGGCGAAAGTTACCTATCCCATCCCCACCGCTTTTGTCCTTACGCAGCAGCTTGATCACACCCCTGGTGAAGCGTTGAGGTATAGACCCCTGCTTCATCCAGTTGTTAAAGACCAGCTCCAGCAAAGGAACAAAAACGGGCGACTGCCTCAAGTAAACTTCGTAAGGAAGACCATCTAATCCCGGAGACTTATCCAGGCCAACCTGTTTCAGCGCTTCCCAGATTTCCGACTCAGTGATGGGACCCTCGCACCCAGCCGCTTCAGCTGCCTCAAGGCAGGGAAAGTCAGCTAAATAGGTGTCGAACCGAGCAGAGCTCAGACCGGGCTCCCTGGTAAAAAGCTCCCGAAAGTAATCCCGAAAAGCCTCGCATATGCCCGAGTTTGTAGTCACTGTCCGCCCATCCGGCAATGTGACGCTCGCGATATGCCTTCTTGAAGCATTCCTACTTTCCTCTGCACGCAGTTCCGCGGCCATATTCGTCGCCTCAGAGGACATTCTTTTTAACCTAGCCCTAACTACCAGAGCTTGATCCTTCTTGATAAGCAAGGAGGACAACTCTGCCTTAGCTAAGACTACTTCCCCACTATCACGGGATTTCACAGCCCGATCAACTCTTTGTTCTAGAGCCGTTTGCGCCGCTAATCTATCTACATTGAGTCGACGACTAAAATCGGCAGCAAACGTTCGAATTTTAGATTTTAGTTTGTCCCACCAGGCATTTCCCACCACAGCCCCCGTCAGCTCCCTTTGTAAGGTTAGTAAAAACTGGTCCCGGAAATGCTGCTCGCCAAATAACGAGCAGTTGAATTTCCAGTAGCCAGTTATCCTAACATTAGGCTTATCTAAGTTTACACGGACCCGGACAAGCCTATGATCCGAATAAACTATATAATGAAAACTTGGACACCCTAAGAGTCCTACATCGACTCTCCTAACTAAAACTCGGTCGAGGTAACTCGCAAGCACACCTACAGCCGAGCTGCCACTATTTGTCCAAGTCCATACTACCCGCTGAGGGTGTTCATTCCGGTACTTGTCGATGAGATCAAACCCATCGACAAAGCCCCGAAAATGTTCCACTCCCCAGTTTTTAGTACCCGCTTTATATTTTGACCCTATACGATCTATATCGGGGTCAAGGACGGCATTCCAATCCCCCGCTAAAATTAACCGACGTGATGTCGTCATAAACGGCTCGATCTGCCGAAACAAAGCAGGTCGCTCAGCCTGGGTATTGGGCCCATAAACCCCAATGAGACGCAAAGCCTTATCCTTTATGGTAGCATCCAGCACGCAAAGCCTGCCCGCCGGATCTGCGAAGACAAGAGCACACGCAGCCTTCAAAGTCTTGCTCACCAGCCAAGAGACACCCCTCGAGTGTCCATCAAAACATGCTGAATAAAGAGTAAACTCCCTAGACAGAATGTCTTCATGATCGCGAGAAGAAAAACGGGTCTCTTGTACACAACATATATTCACACCGAGGCTCTGAAGGTCGCGAACGAGTCTCACCCTTCGAGACTCCGACCTCAGGCCTCGGACATTCACACTAGCTAACCAGAGTGCCATTATCAAATCGATTAGGGTCGCCCATCAGAGTAGAACATTGCTGGGGTGAGGACACCGACAGCCTGTCCCATTGAACCTGACGCCATCTCATTTTCGACGGTATCACCATGAGACAGGCCACCGATGTCCGCTGGAAATGTTAATTTAAGTGCCCTATACAGGGAAGGGTGAACAAAAACAGGGACCCTCCCTCTGCATGATTTAGAAGGATCCAAATTGGGCTCAAATACCGCCGCTGGGGGCACTAATTTCAGCGATGAGTTTGCCTCCTCAATCATGCCCCAAATCTCCCGCGTACCCGGGCCCGATCGCACAACTGTTAGGAGTCTTTTTGCTTTTTCAAAATTTTTCGGGTCCTCAATGTCCAGTCCACTCAACTTTTGAAAGTTGAATAGGACTTTCAAGGGCCTGGGGTTCTTGGTTATCCCCAACACATTATCCACATGGACCCGGGATACGCGGCAGACGTCTTCCCCTAAGTTATATGGAGGCTTCAGTTTTTTCTTCCCCTTTTCCCCCACGACCTGAGCGTCTGGACTTCTGTTTCGTTTTTTATGTGGTGTCTGGGAAGGTGTTGGGGTAGGTGTACTTGCTGGTGTGTGTGATGGAGTCATTCCAGATGGGGTCTTGATGGGGGAAGGTTTGTTTGAAATAGGTTTCTTATGTTTCGCAGGAGAATTTGATAAGGATTTTGGCGCTGGAGGTTTAGCAAATGATGGAGGGGAAGACGGGGCAGAGGATGAGGGGCAGGGAACCCCCAGCGGCTTCTGTTTCTTTGCCTTTTTGTCCTCCAGCTTCTGCTTCAACTTCTTGAGGTCTAAAATCTTCTGCCAGCTTGGCTCATTAAGTTTCTGAGCAGGAGTCGCAGTCTCCTCATAAGAGGCCGAGGCGTCGCCCTCCGAGCTAGTAGAGGGAATGGGGCTGTAGGTGGTTTTGTCCCCGGAGTCATGCTGAGACAGAGGTCCCGCTGTCTGGACCTTCCCTTTGGCCCTACCTACTACACGCCATCCCCCCTCATCCTTCTCCTTATCCACACTTGTGGAAGGCGTTGGTTTGAGGGGCAATGGGGGCAAAGACCCAACCGAGGGATTTTCCACACCGGTCCGCTTAGTAGGTAGGCCCATTACAGGCGCCGCGGTTTTATCAGTGTCGGCCAAAGGGGGATTTGGGTCGCCAGCAACCGGAGCTCCAGGGGCCTTCTTCCCTGGGCAGGAGGAGGAGAGATGACCAGTCACTCCACACCTCCAGCATACTGGTTTTCTGCCAGTCACAATGACTGGCAATCTCCGGTTGCCAAAATCCAGACAGTTGGGGATGGACTTGAAGGCCGCCTCATCAATCATGATGTCAAAAGTCCACCCCCCGTTCAAATTGTCCGAGAGAGCCCCTAAAATTTGGCCGTACTGCATAAAGAATGCAGCCAGGAGCTCTCCGGAAATTTGAGGAGGAACCTCAAACACTGCCACCCTGGTCCTTCGCCTACCCATGTATTCGGTACGGAGAATCAGGTCCTTTGTTATCAACTCCCTTTTTGCCATTTCCAGGCAATCCTCTGGCGTGGGCAGCAGTACGTCCCACATGAAGAATTTCACTCCCTTGATTACTCTTTGGGGTTTTATCCCCAGGGACATAAGTGATTTGATCACTGTGTCTTTCGTGGATCGACAGATTTTGCGCGTACGCCTGTCAACCGCGAAGACGGTCACCATTCTTTGTTCGAACTTCTGAAGTTCCTGGACGTCTTTAAGGATGCCATCTTTATTTACAAGATGGGCAAAATCCTTTGCCTTTTCCAGGAACTCCGCGATGTTCACAATACAACTCGGGGGGGACTTCCAGCAAGAGGGCGATTCCTCGGCTGTAGACTTGGACTGAGCCACTTTCGGCACCTTTTCATTTGTGTTGGAGACCTGCATGGCCTCCTCCTTGTCATTTGCGTTTGCCTTGTCAGGTTTGATTGGGGAAACCTTACCCCGTTTTTTAGATTTGGATTTATCTTTATCCGGGGGGTCGGCTTTAGCAGCCGCCCCAAAGAGGTCTTTCTTGACCCCTGACCGACTCATTTCGTCGGCCATTTAAAAGTTCAGGCAGAAACACTTGCCCAATTGTGAGGAGTTGAGATAGGGAGAAAGAAAAAATGGAAAAAAAAAATAAAAGGCAAAACAAAAGTAGTTAAAGTACCTCAAAAGTAAATTAAAACAAATTAACAATAAACTTTAAATCAAAGGCTATAAAATAAATAAACTTGGAAAACTAAAAGTTCTAGAAAAAGAAACGAAAAACTATAAACTAAATAGCCTCGTAAGACTTAAAAAAAAATAAAATAAAAATGGCGCCCGAAGGCAGCCGAAATAAAAGAAAAAACAATAAATAAAACTCCTACTTTTTTTTCGTCAATTAAACAACAGAAAAAGAAAAGAAATAAAAATGTCTGGTTTGACACTAGTCAAACCAAACTAAAAAATAAAGGTTTGCGGCCGAAGCCGCTAAAGAAATAAATTAAAACCAAAAGCTGAAACTTAAAAAATTAAAGGATTGCGACCGAAGTCGCTAAATAAAACGGGGGAGGGTAAAAACGAAAAGGAGGATAAATTAAAACAAAACTTTTTCTTTTTTCTTTTCTTCAAATGTAACAACAACAGAAAATAAAAAAGCCGGTAAGACTTTGTCTTACCGAACTAAAAAATCAAAAAATGTTGGCCGAAGCCAAGAAAGAAAAAATATATTCAAATGAAACAAATGAAAATAAAAACTTAAAAAATAACTTAACTTAAAAGACCAAAAGTCAATAACACGTTCACCCGTCAAAAAAAGGTCTGAAAAATAACAACCGCCCGGGGGTATTCCGAGCCAAAAAACAGTAATTTTCACTCCGAACAAGTTCACCAAAACCAGGTCACACTGCAATCCAAAGCACAAGTAGGATTATTTATAAAATGATCAGCCTTCGACGACCCATACATATTCCGAATGGAATCGCCCAACGAAAATTCTTTATTAAGTATTTTCGCAGACACATGCTGTTTAATTCTAGCGTCCAATCTCTGTGTCGTTCTACCTATGTAGTCGCATCCACAACTACATTTGAAATAATAAATGACAGAGTTAATATAGTGTGGGTGGGTAGGACATCATGTTATAATTATCGAATAAATTATATTTGCCTTACTCTGTATCGAACACTCTTTTAAGAATAGTATGTGTGCACTCACACATACATATATATATATGTATGTGTGTTAGGTTGAGTCCTGGTTAATTTCATTTTTCGGGAACCATTTGTTAACAAAAACGTTTCAACTTCCTAAACTTACGCAAGAGTTAAGAATAGATTTGGAGTATGTTACTTTTCGTATGCCAGTGGCAGCGAACACAGTGGGTTAACAGAAAAAAATATTGTTTATCACTATAGCAACTTAAAGCCGCCTGCAAAAATAACAGGGGAAAAAATTTGGAAATCGATTGTTCTGTTCTTATGCACACGATATGTTAAACCGACCTTGAATCAAGTGATTATTACCTTTTGAGTTCAATGCAAAACTCTTTCATGTGTTCTAAGAATAAAAAAAATTAAATAAACCATTAAAGCATACATTCAATAGTTCGTCAAAAATTAGGAACTGACATTTGAACTTACAAGGAAAGATAATAAGGAAATAATGCTCAACAATTATTAAAGCGAAGACAAAAAATATCGGGGGAAACATTTTATATCGAAATAATAAATATATCAAACTAAAATTGGTTTGTCTTGCTAATATATATTTTATTCTTATGTAATAATGTTTCCTCTTGACACCGGGACATCGGCGAATCATGACGATGTTGTAGTTTACCACGTTGTCCTATATAATCTGAGGTTGGAGACGCGGGTTTCTCAGCATGTTTCCGCCTATTTGCGTTCGAGTGGATTTCAGCAGTCTATACGAAGAACTACTCAGGCAGTGCATGAGTCTGCAATCGGTCAGCATTTGCTCGGCAACCATGCTTGTGCCTCTGAATATGAAGACACGTGGTTTTCACTTTGACACAGCGCTCGTTCAGTATACCATCTTCGAGTCTTGGAAGCTGTTTTTATAAAGTATCATCAGCCAAGCCTGTGTCGAAAAAACGGAACATTTTTCACATTCCTTGCATTTGTTGAAGGGTTTGTAAGTGTCTCTTTTCCATCTTATACTCTTGTGGAACTGGTTCTTTTCACACACCCCCTGTTCTATTTTAATTTTGTGTAATTAAAATTTGTCTTTTAATCGCGTTCCACCTTTCCCTCGTCATTTAATTTATTGCGTGTGTCTTCATTTGTATTCCAATCGCCAACGTATACCTTTGGAAAAGCGTTGGTCGAAAGGTACCTAAAGTATTACGCATGTGTTGTTTAAAGCCATATATATATATATATATATATATATATATATACAAATTTGGGATTGGTATATATGGAGTAAATTCCAATGCCAACAATTATTATTCTTTAAAGAGTGCTCAATACAGAGTAGAGCAGATATAGTCATTTATTTGAATATTACAACATAAATATGTTATAAAATCACTACAAAAATAGCCATTTTGTTTCAACATTTGTGGTATCTTATCAAGTGATGATGTAGAATATATATATTCTACATCATCACTTGATAAGACACCAGAAGTTTTGAAACAAAATGGCTATTTTTGTAGTGATTTTATAACATATTTATGTTGTAATATTCAAATAAATGACTATATATATATATATATATATATATATATATATGTGTGTGTGTGTGTGTGTGTGTGTGTGTGTGTGTGTTTGTGTGTTTAAGTGTGTGTGAACTCGCGTCTGTGTGTGCGTGCATATATATATATATATATATATATATATATATATATATATATATATATATATGGAGAGGGAATATACGTATGCGTACGCATGTTGACAAAAACATAAAAAAATGAAATAGATGTAAGAACACACAGGGGTCATTAAAAGATAAGAATATAGATATCTTTCTCACCCTTTCTCGGACCAGTCTTAATTGTTTTATTACCCTTCACGCGGAATTCTTTCACTGCCAGTTCAAGAAAGACATTTTAGTCAATAACACACAAAAAAAAGAATGTCTAATATCGAGAATATTTAACATCGAAATTTTTTTTAAATTCCTTTTAATATGTGTAAATATCTACTCTTTGCTTGATGAAGGTCGCGAGACCGGAAACACGTGTAGCAACATTATGGAAAATAAAGCATAATATTTTTTTTTAAATCCACATTACAACCAAAAACGTTTGCTGTTTCTCTCTTCTTTTTTATTATACACACCTTTCTCTCGTTAGAACTACTATAACCTCATCACTTATATATATATATATATATATATATATATATATATATATATATATATATATATATATATTTACAGCAGCTGAAAAAGGTAACTTGTCGCCATTTTTATTTTTATTTTTGGCCACTGCACATTATAGTAGGGTGAGTTTGGCACTGCGTGCGAGAAAACGAGCAGCATGATGCAATTCATTCCGGTATAAATTTGGCAAAGGCATACTGTTCCTGAAATCTCCAATACGAATTTTTGGGTGTCAATCTAAGAATATTTCCGAGGATTCAGAAATATTTGGATGAGTTGTTTAGATTTAACACTCGTTGTTTTATATTCCCCTCACTTCTGGTGAGGTATATTTTGACGGGTTGATTCCATAAAAAAATGTTGCTCTTTCTTCCTCGCTCGACTTCTCCAAGCCGGGTGATCGCTAGTTGATTTGTTCGAATGGAAAATGGGAACTTCAAGAGAAGGAATTTTTAGACTTATCTATTTTGCTAAACACGTCAACGTGTATATTTTAACTTGCTAGTGGGGTCGCTATATCAAACGGACTTGCAAAATCGATTGGTTGCTTTTCATCGTCTTATCTCAAGAATACCTATTCTGAGGTCAACCCAAACTAAAATGTAATTCTGTAGTTAATTTCCTTGAATAAAAATAGTGACTGCGCTAGTGAACAAATTGGCGCGTCTAATGTCGTTTCAGCATAAGCTCCTTTTGTTGTTACATTGTTGGGGAAATCTTGTTATTTTTGTTTTTGGTTTATTACTGATTACTTTATCCACTGAAATGTGGTTACTGCCTATAATTTCCTTAATGTTTTTCGGTCTACAATATGCTAGAATGCCGGGTTCCTAAAAAGATTTTTAGGTCTGGTTTGAGAAGTAGTAGTACCCAGCCACCTTTGATTATCTGGGTCAGTGGAGGCAGAAAGTGGTTACTAGAGTGATGCGTCTGGATGTTAAATGTTTTACATTAGCGTGTCTTCTCTAGGTCTAGAAATTGCTTTATTTATTTGTTCCCTGATTAGGTGTTGTTTATAGCCACGTATTGTGAAATGATCCTCGAGATTTTGTGTGGGTTTATTTAGTCTTTCATTGTTAGTACATATATATCTGGGTGTTAGTTCTTGTGAATAGGGAAGGTTCTCCTTGCTTTTAGCGTGAAGGTTTGTTTGTAGTTGTCTGTTTTAATCAATGCGGCTGTCTAAAACTGTTACAGATCTTAAGGAATTTTCGTAGTCAAATTTAGGTGAGTCGTGTATATCTTGCATAGAATACGCAATTGATACTGATGATGGGATAGATATGGGTCTCCTCAAATTTTCCCGTGAAGATTGTAGCATATGATGGAGCTGCAAAGGTGCCCATGGCACAGCCTCTTATTTGAATGTAGTGTGTTCCATTGAAGTTAAATGTATTCAATGTAAGAATATGCTCCTGTGTGGGGTTCTTGTTTTCTCCTTTTACTAAGTGTTTCTTTAAGGGTGGTTAGTCCTTAGATGTGTTTAATGTTTGAATAATGTGATCTTACGTCCATAGTCACAAGAATAGCATTTTCTGTCACTGTATGTGATTAATTTTGTTTAGTAGTCAAGTTATAACTCTGATGTAGAATTTACTTCCTTAGCTAGCTGCTGTATGCAATGTTCTACGTATTTGAAAATTTTCGTCGTGAGGAAGTTGAATGATGAAATGAGCGGCCTTCCTGCGTTGCGCATTCGTATATTTTGGGAAGGAGATAGAAGCGAGCATGTGTGATATTTGTTGGTGTAAGTGTGGTGCTTGTTTCATTGTTAATTAGTTTGTTGTGAAGCATCATGTTTAGTGAGTTAGTTAATTTCTTTATATATATATATATATATATATATATATATATATATATATATATATATATATATCTATATCTATCTATATATATATATATATATATATATATATAGAGAGAGAGAGAGAGAGAGAGTGAGGCTCGTCCTTTAATCGAGACGCAATTGCGCCAATCCTCTGAAGGAACAGCATCGAACGGGGGCTAATAACACAAGAAGTCTCCACTGCCAGAGGAGTAAAAAAAAATCTATCAGTAAGAGAAGAATATTTATCTATTTTTTTTTATCTCTGCGTCCCGGAAATGTATCCGCACAGGTCGCATGCCCAATCAACGAAAATGCATTTATTTTATATATTGCGAAAAAACCGAACTGGTCATTAATGTAAGACGCAATGTATGCTTCTCTGATGCACTTAAAATGGCGGCAGAATCTTTTTCTTTCGCAGAGTACTTACCGGGCCGACTGATGTGACAATTTCAAAACGAAGTTTTACATTTTCAGAATTCTTAATATCAGAGAAACTCTAAAATACAGAAAGTAAATTTAACAACATTCTTACATTACACAGAAGTATACGTGTTTTGTTCAACAAATTCCACCATCTGATAGAATGTTATTCAATTCTTCTTGGCTTGTGACCATCGACAATATGCATGGCTTCCACTGTTATGCCCAAGTTTGATTTTCTCATGGGGAATATCTTTTGAAAAGTCCTGGCTATCAGGAACTAACTTGATAGAAAATTCAATTCAATTTATACTCTTCATTATCACAGACATATAGATGCGGTTTGTGGCAGCAGTGACATTTCTTTTCTATAACCATATTATTACTTCCACAGACAGACTGTTTTACTGTATCACAGGTCATCAGTGTTGCTAGACATCCGGTTGCCTCTAGGTAGGATCGAAGCGCGATTAAATTGGCGTTAGTCGGAGATTCTACCACTAAGCCGTTAGCGCACGTCAGGGATGAAGGTGCATTTAAGTGCATTTAGTTTTAGATAAACACACAGTGACTGAGAGGACTCGATTCGCTTTAGCGAAGAGTCTTGCATTATATATATATATATATATATATATATATATATATATATATATATATACATTATTCGTTATCCCCATTGTTGTATGTTGTACTCTCCGGCCTTCTTCAGATGATTGGGAACTAATCCTTTATTTCGTCCAGCGGGTTAGATTTTTCTAGTCCTATATCACATGTTTTTTCGAATGTCTCGGTAATTTTTCCAAGTTTTGGGCTCTAACCAACGCCTTTATTCACTGGGTCATATGTCCTTGAGAATATCTGTGTATGAATTTCTGGGGCTTATAAACATAATCTCTCAGCAAACGTTTTTACTAGTGCTCATGTTGCAAGTTTTATTATTATTATCACATTTCTTTTACCAGACCTTGTATTGCAATTTTGTGTTGTTACTCATTGCTTTTCTCTAGCACTGGTTGTATTCATTTCTATGCTTTGTCTGCTCAGGAGACTTTTGTAGCCTAGAATATGTGCTAATTCCTTAGGTTTTCGTATTTTCTAGTGATATCCTCTGTCTACTATTTCAGTCCTATCGCACAAGGGCGGTGATTACACTTTTCCCGTCATATATGGCCAGCTACACCTGATTTTTCTATTTGCCCTCGTGTTACCACTTTACGATGTTCTTGCAGTATTACCATAAGGGGGCGGCCTGTTTCTCCTTTGTATTTCTCACCACAGGTGAACGGGATGACGTACAAGCAGTCCTTAGTTATGGTCTCCTCTATAGGGAGTCTTACTCGGAATGTGTCTGCGAAGTGTTGAACCACTTTTGAAGATTGTCCTGATGTTATATGAACCACGGATCTTTTGTATTTGCTCTGTTAATCCCTTCATACAGGGTAGGTAGACTGATGCTGTTTTCTAAGTGTTGTTATCCTCTTGTACCCTTCTACTCCAGTTTGTCGGAGCTACTGTCATGTAACCGCGGTATTTGATACGTTATACTCACGCTTTCTTGTACATATATCTCTTGTTTGCCATTTATATCTTTTGCTCGATGTTGTAAGCAACAGACGATCCTTTTCTTTACACTGTATGGGTGGTAGAGCTTAAGTTAACGTAATGTTCGGTGAATGTTGACTTGCGGTATACGGATGTCTGGAATCGATGCTCTGCTCGAGATATTAGTACAGCCAGGAAGGCGAGACTATAGCTGCTTTTCTCTGTATTTTAAACTTTATCGATGATATTATTGGGTTTCCATGGTCCAGTAGTAGCTGGACTTCTTCCTGATGTGGCCAGTGTATGAAGTATCATGTACATATCTCAACCATAGTTTTGGCTTCAGTGATGTATTTTCTAATGTTATTTCCTCAAAGTATTCCACATATAAGTTTGCCTTTACTGGTGATAATGATGAGTCACTTGCTACGCTCTCATTCTGCCGATATATGTTTGATCCCTGTTGCATTTATTTTTAGAAGAATTTAAGTTGTCTTTGTTGGAAATATGTTTAATATCATGTCGTTATGATGAGATATGGATATGTTATTGACGCAGCTATAGCTGATCTTAACATTCTTTTTGTTAAAAAACTTTTTTAGGTTAAAGAGTCTAAGTATTACACTTAGAAAAATTATTCCTATATTAGGATGAATTAGGATATTTATTATATATATTTGGATATTTATAATATAATGTCAAATTACGGTTAAAATATCGATTAAACGATATAACGTTGCGTTTACGGTGTTTCTGCTTATTCTTATTTTCTTTGTTTATTTTTAAATACTTGACTAACCCTAGCTAATTAAACAAGAGAAATGAATTGATGATTACATGTAGGCATAAAAATAAATATCTACCTAAATACGTTGATCTATATTAAATTTTTAATTCATAATTTTAATGGAAACTATGGTTTGTTTTTAATGAAAGTTAGTATTTATTTTGAATATGAATTTATGGTTTTTATTTAAATAAGGACAAGTAATCTCCCTTTATTTATGCTTTAAAAGAATTAAAAGAATGCACTCAAAAATACAAATCCCATTTATTTTGATTCCCAAATATGATTATATATATATGTATGTGTGTATGTATGTATATGTATATATAAGTATATATATATATATATATATATATATATATATATATATATATATATATATATATATATGTATATATATATATATATATGTGTGTGTGTGTGTGTGTGCATATATGTGTGTGTATATATATATGTATATATATATGTTATATATATGTATATATATATATGTATATATATGTGTATATATATGTGTTTGTATATATATATATCTGTGTGTGTGTGTATATATATATGTGTGTGTGTATGTATGCATGTATATATATATAAATATATATATATATATATATATATATATATATATATATATATATAGATATATATATACACATATATATATATATATTACGGACTCTGTTAAGGATTTCGGTTCCGTATTTGAGATCAGAGATGTCTTTCTCCTCGTGCGGTTGCCAACTATGACTACAACGCCAAAGCTGCACTAATATTTGCTGGTTTTGAATTCAGAGATTTTTCTTCACCTTGAAGCTATATAACCCAATCTCTCCTGCTATTTTCCCATAGCTGAGTGATTCTTGAATTCATTCCAATGTCATTTTCAATTTAATTCTGAAAACTACTTCGATGACACCTGTGTCAACCTTGCCTCTTCCTTTACCTCCGACAACATCGTTGGCATGGAGATGTGGCATATGCTGCATAGGCAACAGTTAGTCTCTCATAAAAGAAAATCAGCGCAGGTCTATGCCCTTGGACAACATAACACTTCGGGCGCAGATCCATGGTCTTTCGATACCGACTGATGCCCTGTCATATATAAATATAAGCGTGTGCGGGGATGAATTGATGCATATATATATATATATATATATATATATATATATATATATATATATACACTAGAACAATGTTTAAAACAAACATTTTCTTGTCACACGCATCTATTTTTTCTAATAAATATATTCCTCTGTTTGTTCGCGCGCATGGGTGTTTGTGTGTTCATTTTGATTAATCATCGAAATATTTTATGTAACATTTTATCTGCCTGTATTCTGTTATTTTTCGAATTACATCAATCTTAGTCTGACACTAATTCCTACATAACAAAGTTGACAATGAAATTCTAAAGATCGAAGTCATCTTTAAATTGTTGAATTCCTAAAGAATGAATTGATAGATACACGATAAGCCATAGGCACAAATGCCTGGTTAATATGCAGTATATGTATAACGATAGCTGAAGAATATGAAGAGTTTAGATTTAGTCAATATGGTTAATGAATTACATACACCAAATTAAATATTTTTCTCTTCCTTTTTTTTCTTGGATGCCTATAAACCACAGTAGTATTTGGTTGATTCAATCAAGACGTATTGCGTAAAACATTACATTTAAATCGTTCACGATAAAAACTATCTGCGATGATGGTCTCGTAATAAATGGAGAAGCGGAAATAACATTCTGCAAAATGGCGCTTAGTAACAAGAAAGAAAAATGCAAACGGGAATCAGAAATTTCTGGGACACAAAATGAGGAAATAAAATTTGCCACTCCATGACATATTGACTGGAAAAGCGGTAAGGACAAAATGAAGGTCCCCGGATTACGAGCTCATCCGAATAGATAGCAGAACGGGAATTTGGACAGAATATACATAAATATTATTAAGAGCTATAAAATTTAGGAAGTATTGGAAAGCCCTGATCAAGAACGTCCTGAAGATAAACGGTAGGCATAAGGAGAAGAGCAAGTGAAAACTATTCCAACTACTAGTCAATAGAACCAAACGAATCATTTATTTCGCTAACGACAAGTGTTTCCTCTAGAATCTGATAAACTTTCAACAAGGAATGAAAGAATTTCTATTTTATATAATTTTTTTATAATTACAAATAATGATAGTAATTTTGGTACAAAGTTATTTTGACTATTGTTATACGGACCTTCAAGATGTGAAGTTGCTTTACGAAAAGACTTATCACGTATTTATATTCACATTTCTCCGAATATTTCAAATAAATTCAGTCGACATTATTATATTTATTACTTCCTTCTTGAAAAATGTTCTCTTATATTCGTTGGTTTTCCGAATTGGGAATTAATATGTCGATTTCCTTCTTGGAGATGTTTGGCACATTCACTTCGGGAAATTTATTTTATACT
Source organism: Acanthosepion esculentum (assembly GCA_964036315.1). Classification (NCBI taxonomy): domain Eukaryota; kingdom Metazoa; phylum Mollusca; class Cephalopoda; order Sepiida; family Sepiidae; genus Acanthosepion; species Acanthosepion esculentum. The sequence continues at coordinate 115,378,259 of OZ038481.1, forward strand.
TAAAGAAAATGGCATCAAATAGTCTATTCAAATTGAAAAAATTACTGTTTGATACAAAGTTTATGACATTTTAGCCAAAGGCAGAAACATCAATAGAATTAGAAAATACCGAATGTCTTATATTCGAGCCGATTTTTTTAGGATTGCATTCATAGTTTTACATTTAGAAAAAAGTGTATTAAAGAGGACTGCTCGACAAGGAACAACAATAATTCACAGACAACGATGATAATAAAGAAACAAAGAAATTGCAGAGAATAACAGGTAAGAAAAGGGTAAAAGAAAGAAAGGAGAAATAATGTACAAAGAATAAAAAAATAAAAAAGAGAACTAGAGTGAGAAGAAAAGATTTGCAAGGAATAAAAGAAAAGATGAGCCAAAATAGGAAAAGAATATTTTGCAGCGAAAAACCAAAAAAGTAACAAAAAAAGGAACAAAAAGAAAAACGAAACAAAAAAGAAACATGGAGCACAAAAACGGAAGAAAGACAGATAGAAGACAAAAGCGAATAACAAAAAAAAAGAATGAAGGAAATAGATAAAGAAAAAAAGGAGGAAAGACAAAATAGTACGTAGGGAATAACAGAAAAAATAAAAGAAAGAAGAATGCAGAGAATAATAGAAAAAAAGGAACAGAAGTGTAAAGAATAAAAGAAAAACGAAAGAGTAAAATATAAGAAGTAGAGAATAACAGAAAAAATAATAAAGGAAAGACAGAAAAAAATGCAAAAAGAAATAATTTGCAGAGAATAATCGAAAAAAGAGTAAAAGAAAGAAAGAAAGAGCGCAGAAATATAAAAGAGAATACACTAAAAAATATAGAATTGCAGAAAGAAAATAGAAAGATTAAAATAAAAAAGACGGAAATAAATACAATGAAAAGAGAATTAAGAAAGGAGAAAAGGTTATATTTAAGATTAAGATGAAAAAAAAACAGAAATAATTACCTACTTGACAAGAATTATCAAATGGCTCATCGCTACAACCAATACTACGACTAATACTACTATTATTATTAATATTACTACTACTACTACTATTAATAATAATAATAATAATAATAAAATATTTTAACTGGCACCAACAGATCTAATGAAGTGGGGCAATGAGAGTCAATTTTCTGAATATTTTTTCAGCGTTCTGTCAATACGCGCGTGCATCAACCAATCCTGTTTTCAAATATCTGGCTAACTCCTTGAAAACACAGAACACGTGATACTATCAAATCAAATTATACCAGTAAAGTGTGAGGTTGAAATTAACATACTAATGATGTGAAAATTTCTAACAAAAACAAATAGCTTTTTCCCCCCAGAAAACACACAAACAATCCAACTGTCATCGAATCTCGAAAGAAAAAGAGCTACATCCAAACACGAACCTGGGTAATGATAAAGTTTCAACAGAAGTAACGATAATCCCGATGAAGGCAATAAGAATTTAGAAGGTGGACATAACTGCAAAAAACAGAACGTAACGCAGGCTTAGTTATTGTTTTTTAAAGCAATATCTTCCGCGATGACTGGCTAAATACACTATCATGTGTCATAAAGATATTACTGTTGAACTATATATGAAAAATGTAACCCTGCTGAAGGTAGATTGGGATAGTCGAAAGTGCATCCCAAAAGTTAAGCAGAGTATAAGAAGCAGAAAATAGTCGTTAGAAACAAAAAAAAACCGCAAATATGGGCTTTTGTGCCCGTAGATAAAACGTGTCTCAAAAGGACAGTTTGATACATCTATTATTTTAACTACGTTCACTATCTCGGCAATATTCATTTATAATGCAATATTTACTCTTTTCCATATAATAAATAACTGTATATGTCTATCTGTTGTGGAATCTGAGAGCCGAGTTCGAATTTCAGTCGAATCCATTACATTCACTTACGTGCTAAAACTCTTGGGAAAAGTATGAATCCTCTTCTTCACCCCAGATACTGTCTTTATTGTTGTCTTGTAATCAAAAGAAAATGGGTGAAACCAATGAAGACAATATTTCCACACGTGACAGTAAATAGCGTAATTTCAGTTAACGGTATAAAAATAGCGTTCTCTAAATTCTTCCAGTTGCTAAGGATATTTTGTTTTGTCATTATAGTTACTTTGTTTAATAAATTAATTTCGTTTTGCCTTGAGAAAGTCTACATCGGACGAAACGCGTCGGCAACTATTACAGTTTTCCTATTGTCTTTTACATTTATAAATATTGTCTTTTTCTACAGGTTAACGCTGAGAAATTTTTCATAATCTTTAAATAAACATTGCTTTGGGGTGAATGTTGTCAAAATAATAACGGTCTCAATGGAAAACCCGTTTTTTTAAACACAGTTATTTTTACGGATACGAAAGTCCATGTTTGCCGAAATGGTACTGTACTGTTACGTAATGTCTGTCCTCCTGTATGGCAGTGAATACTGGACAATATCCTCACAGATAAAGAGGAGTTTTTAAACGAGAGAAATATGGTTCTATAGAGGATACTGAGGATACTAAGGAACTAACATATGAGCAAAGAGGAAGTTTTAGCGAAAATGGAAACCTAAAGTACACTTTTGCCTAATATGAGGAGGAGACATTTGATATTTCTAGAGTACATGACGGGGGAAGTGTGCTTGGAAAATTTAATACACATATGACAGATTAAATGCATAAATTACCGAGTGAACTCAAGAAATGCATGGCGGAACAAGGAGAAATAACAAAAGTGTGATAAACTGTAGGTTCTACAGAAGGATACTGAGGATAACATGGATCGAACATATGAGCAACAATGAAGCTTTATTGGAGATGTAAGCAAAAAGAAAACTAATACTTAACACCAGGAAAAAACATGAATAATATAATAAGGAAAGGGTGATTGGAATGTCTTATACTCCCCAGTGCAGATTGAAGGCATGAGAGTTAGAGGACAGCAACGTAAATGCTACTTAGTCAGGTTGCGTAAATAGTGGAGAGCAATGATCGCCAACGTCCTGAAGGGATACCGCATATAGAAGAGGGAAAATAACTCAATTTATATATTACAAAGAAGAAGAAAAAGTGAAAGAAATTAAAATCTCATATTCATGGATGCACTCAGTATATTGACAAGGACGTCTATGCAATTGATATTTCTATACAAACCGACAGAATATTTAACCGAAATATACGAATATATTTAACTTTGACAAATGTGCAATGCTGTAAACCAAAATAAAGAACAAATAGAAAAAAAATAGAAGAAATCGAACAACATAACCAGGAAAAGTGTAAAGACGTTTAACAAAAATGATGACACTAATGACGTCGAAGAAGAAAATGAAAAATAGCACATCAGAAAATCCATAGACTAAAAAATCGAAAATCGGAGACAAATAACTATAACTGCTTATGGAACAAAGAGTCGAGGGAAAGACAGCTAAAAAAGAATGCGTTCACCGAAGTTAAGAGTCGTCGTTACTGGTCGGCACCTAGATAGGTGACCGTCTGGAAATAGCAGATGTTGTAAATTTGGATGTGCAGATGGTGTAATAGATAACGGCTCCAAATTGTTAATCGGAGAGTCAGGTTCCAATTCCTGTTGAGTTCTTTATAGCCAGTTATACGCAAATACTCTTGTAAAGGCATGAATTCACTACTTCCCCCAACAGACATTTATCACTAAATAATTATTATCTCTCTCATAAAAAATTCTTACAGTCTAAAAATATTGTTTGGCTTTAAATAACTTATAAAGCCGTATGTACCTCCAACTAATTTTCGATACCTAAGATTTAAAATGATTTTTTCTTTAAAAATGAGAGAGAATTCTTGAAGATTTAATTTTAACTTTAATTGAAAGGTAAATGATTAAATATTCTATTTCCAGTAAGTAAAACTTCGTGGGTATTTCAAATAGAAATTATATAGATCGGAATCACAACTTTTTGGCCGATTTCAGAATTTTTTTTTAAAAACGACCATATATATATATATATATATATATATATATATATATATATATATATATATATATATATATATATATATATATATATATGGTCGTTTTAAAAAAAAAATTCTGAAATCGGCCAAAAAGTTGTGATTCCGATCTATATAATTTCTATTTGAATATATATATGTTTAAATATGTGTGTCTGTGCGCAGGAGTGTGTGTCTGTGTATGCGGTTATGCACGCGTGTCTATTCAATATGGGAACGTTCGCTTTCCGACCATGGATCCCGGGTTCGAATCTCACCGTGGTTGATTTGTTAGAAAACGGAGCTCTTGATGCTGTCGGCCTGGATGAGCTGATCCCAGCGTGCGCCACCTTTGGAAAGAGCCTAAAAAAACATACCCTGTGTTGATAAAAACCGTTCGATTGAAATTGTGTAGACAAAATTGTTTGGCAACAGTCGATGTTTTGAGCGAGCTGAGTTTGGTCAGACTGTTGATGACGCTAGATAACGTGCTTTCTACAAGAAACTCGAACTAATGACCGCTCATCAGAGTTGCGTTATAAGCCACAGGTGGACTTTGTGGATGTTGGAAAAACATGTTTATGAGCAGGCATCTATAACAGGGATTGACTAGCCGTCCTATGCAGACAGACATTATCGGTTACGAGTGACCAGTCATTATCTATATTCCATTCACTTGTTATTTTCTTTCAGTTTTCTGTTACTAAAAATCTTTATCTTTTCAGCGTTGTTTCTTTCACGTCACTCATTTTTCTGATATAATAAGTCCTGCATAGTTTCCTAGTTTTCTTATTTTCAAATTCTGATAGTTCTTAATTCTTCAGTTAACGATTGAGTTAGCTCATGGCGAGTTCTTCGTCAATAGTATATCCGTAGAAATGTCATCGCATCGTTAAACAACTTTGGCAAAATACAATAATAGTTATAGATATGAATGCGGGTCGTTATTTTAGGAAGTAAGGGGGTACAAATGAAAAGATGTGATATTGACAATTTTTCTATTACACTGAAACAGACCTTTAGACAATTCTATCTTTCTTTTTCTATTTCATTTTCGCACTGAACCCAAGTAGTGCCGTTGATGTATTTTTTCTTCTTCTCACAAAACAATCAAAACGAAATATTCCGTCATTTAACCGGTATTAGTAGGAGAACGTTAAACACTTCTTTTTTTTAATTTCTTTTTTCACTGAAACCAAGTAGCGTCTCTGATATGTCTCTCCTTTCCACGTGATCAAAACGGAATAGTGAAATATTTATGAGGTATTGGCAGCATGTAACGGGCGTGCGAACTAACGAAGGGACGACGAAGCACATTTATTATAATAATAACAACAACAATAATAATAATAATAATTTAAAAAACACAACAATTATTATTATTATTAGCAGTAGTAGTAGTAGTAGTAGTAGTAGTAGTAGTAGTATTGTAGCATCATCCTGTATTTCAAGAGGTATTTCAAATGCCTAATTACCATGTCCCCTTCCGGTGTCTATGAATAGAAAGGCTACTGTAAGAGATTTATTTATGCATATTTATGAGGTTTGCTTTAGGTGGAGATGATTTTAAGCATGAGAAGTGCCGTCAAGTAATCTTTTGTAGCACTGACATGCTGATGTGCCTAGGAATTTTACGCACATTTGTAAGCCTTGAAATGAGATTATGCAACAAAAAATACTATTTTAGATACAACGTAATAATATTGTTGTTCTTAAAATAACGAAAGAAATGTAAGTAGGTCTTTATCAAATTATTCAACTTCATGCATAAATATTTTTTTTTTATATCAGTAGAATATCAAAATCGATATTTGAATTTGACGTTTAAACTAATTTAGAAAAAGTGGTATCTGGATCATTAATGATCAAAACGAATTGTATGTTTTTCACGTCCATACCCTGCCCCAGATTAATTCTTCTAAGATTAGAATCCAGCGTGGCATCATTTTCGAACAGTGTCGGAAAAACCGTGATTCAACCACAAAGTCGCCATCGTTAGGCGTGTTATTGTAACATCGATAGTAGATAATTCATGTTGTTTCTATTTATACAAATACACACGTCAGCGTTATGTGTTTTATTGTTATATCGATAGAAAATTTAGATAATCAATGCTTCCTCTGTATACAAGGTGTATAACAACTACTTTTACAAACTTACAGGAAGACACGTAACTATGGCGGATGCGGGTGTCTACAGGTTTATCAAAAATACTTGTACAAACTTTGCGATGGGTTCTTCACACCAAAACAAGAAATATGCGTCCGCAATCCTTCGTTTTTGAGTTATTAAGTTTAAAGTTTAAGGTAGACACTGTTAAATGTACAATCCAAGATACAATGCAGAAATACTTTTACAATTTGGGGGGGCAGATTCCTGAGACCAACACAAGTTAAAATGTACATATAAACATATGTGCAAAAGTACATCGTTGTACTTCAACGCAGAAAATCATAAAAATTTTCAAAATTTCCTCTGTTTGCTTCTACACACGCAGGCACCCGTCGGATCATAGACTGGCGGACCATTTCAAATACTCCCACACGGTGTCGAATGGTTTCGCAGTCCCCCATGACACGTAACTGCATTAACAATGTCTGAGGCATAAATTGTTTTCGGTGGCCCAATGCATTGAGATCAGATGAACGAGGTGGACAAGGAACCAGTCCCACGGTACCTATCCATCCTTGACGGTAGATGTCAGCCAGTGCATCGCGAAACTTGTGATTAAACATTGCTGGGGTCCCATCGGTAAAAGTTCTCCCGTGGTGAGAGATCAAGGCCTGCACACGCTGCAAATGATACGGATACAGGAGGTGCTGTGGAAGTAACATCCATATGGTACGACATGCTAGGGCCATTTAAAGTGTACTGATATTTAGATCATATCTGACTGCCTGTACACTATGTTCTTCGTGTTCAAGCGGAAGAACGGATCTCGGTTTTTCTTCGATCCGTAGTTTATGGTACTGCGGATCATGTGTCAGCAACGCGATGATAAACAGAAGCACTGGTTAGATGACTCGGCTGCCTTCAGTCTGAAAATGCAATTTCATATAGCTGTGGATATGTATATCATTTGAGGAAGTAGCAGGGACATTAAGTTTAGTTAATTCAGTGTGAACTGAAAAAAAATCTTGTCTGCTCTCGTCAATGGCTAAAATTCCAAGGCTAATATTTTTCATTCAACAAATTATTTATAAATAATATCTAAAAAGTGTTTGGTCAAGAACATTTTAAAAATTTTGAAATTAGCGAAATCTTTTTTTTAAATAAATGTAAACTAGTGTAGTTTTTTTTATATAATTAACCAAGAAATGTAAATTTAAGAAAAAGTAAGAGATTTGAATTAAAAGATTATAAATTATCTTCACATAAATATATTTATAAAGGTTATATACCATAATCCTGAAATTTTATGTCCAAGATGTATATATTAAGATTTAGCAGGATATGAATGTACTTTAAACTAAGGTAAAGCTAGATGGGGTTTAATCCTCAAGTGTATATTTATTAAGTTTCTGAGTTTTGTTATACTTAGTTTAGTTACATTTTATGTCCCTCTCTCTTCCTCAAATGACACACTAATGCAAAATGTGAAATCAGTATATCAAATATCAACTGTAACACATATCAGAAAAACATTCTGGAAGCACTTTAAATAAAAAAAAATATGGCCAAAATAAATAAAATCCATTAGGAGCATATCAACAAATGACTAAAATGTTTACAACAGAAAGGTTTTAAAATATATAAATTGTAATTGCTACAAATACATTTAAAACAATATTTTGAAACACGTAATTAAAATTTTTAATGAGAATATACATAAAGGAAGTTACCTCCCTTACATTTTATCAAATTTTACAGCGTTCATGGTCGCATATACCTAAATTACATTAATTCGGTCTCACCAAAATAACCAATTAAGATGATCTTAGATGAGATTGAAATTTCTTGGAAAAATAATAATTATATGGTAATTTTGGATTTTTCTTGATCAATTTTCTACAGACACTAAAGGTTCGTGAAATAGTTTCGTGAACTTCAGAAGATAAAAATAAAAATGAATGGACAAAAATATGTGTAGATTATTAGACCATATATATATCTATATATATACACACACACACACACACACATATATATATATATATATATATATATATATATATATATATATATATATATATATATATTGAATTGGACATAGTCCGACAATTTATTTAAAGACATTTATATATATTATGTTTAACGTACATAATATATATAAATGTCTTTAAATAAATGTCTTTAAATAAATTGTCGGACTATGTCTAATTCAAAAAATATATGACGTCATTTGTTTACATTTGATACGCTAGAGCAGATATGAATAGAAGAGATTCATGGAAGATTTAAGTTTAAAGATAAGAAAATCGACCTTGCTAACCAGACGCTCCTCTGTGGCCGAACGGTTAAGGCACATCACGCGAAATGATGGTTCCGTATAGGATACAGGTTCGATTCCTGTCGGAGTACGAAAATTTTCTATGAAAATTTCTCGGACATTCAGGCCGGTAAATGTTATTTAATATTGTTTATTATAAAACAGACCATTTGCTTAAATACTTGTATCTATAAAAAGAACGTTAAACATAATATATATAAATGTCTTTAAATACATATATATGTATATGCTGCGATGGATAAATTGTGGCAATTTTATATATTTTTTATTCCGTGATGAACTGAAGGAGACAGTCCAGAAGAGATGCCCGAGATTCGGAAGTTGTCTGGAGACCATGGTTGAAGCCATTGACGATTTTATTAAATAAATGTAGTCTTTTTGTGTGTGTGCATGCGTGTGCGTGTGCTCGCGTGCACGCGCCTATTATCTTGAAACCATTGATATATTTAAACGACCGAATGTTCACATTTAAAAATACCATCCATCCATATATATATATATATATATATTTGCAACATGGTTGACCCTGATCTGGCATCTCGTCTGCAGACTTCATGAATTCAAGCGTCCTACGAGGCTGTCATCTCGCTCCAACCCTTTCACTGTTGAAAATGTTAAATGTAGCCGTCTCTTCTACTCGAATAGCTTCATATCTCACACCTCTCGCTTGTGGAAGTCCCTTCCTTATTCCTGTTTCCCTGACAACTATAATCTCCAAATATTCAAATGTAATGTCAATCGACATCTCCAGTTGCCTTGATCTATCCACTATCTGTCACCACTTCCTTTCGTCTATCACTCCTATCTGCTCTCGCTCCAAATCTTCCGTAACCCCTTGTCTTGATTTATCCACTATCCTTCTCCACATACTTCCCTCTAACACTCCTATCTGCTCTCGCTCCAAATCTTCTTTAACCCCTTGCTTGCTAGTGGCTTCCCGCCTTGCTTGGGGTGAAATGCTTTAAAAAAGGCGTATTTCATATTCTTTTTTAAAATTGTATATCTTATTATATAATAACCACATTTCTGTTAATTTGTGCTACGTACAGGAAATTGTGGAGAGCCAGTATCGGCTATATCCACATAGAGGATAAAAATGAATATATAGAATTATACATCTCAAACAAAGTTGAGTTTTCTCTTCAATGCTCTTCCCTTTTACGCCCTGATTTATGGATTCTACAATAACTGGCAGATAGCTTCAAAATATATTCATATTGGCATAAACGAGTTCTTAGGTGGTCTGAAAATACTAGATATCTCACGTTGACCACGTTCACCTGTGTTTGTCGGCGATGGAAGTGTCGGTTCGCAGTTCAATAATGGCACCCATAAAACCGCTTTTTGCATTCCATTAAAACAAGTGGAGTAAAATAATCACCAATGATTTCCTATATTTTCAATCATTGAATCACTTACGTCTGAAAAGGAAAAACAAACACGAACGAATGTAACCCCCTTCTTCTTCGGGACCAATCAGCGAACAAGAAAATATTTCAACAAATAAGTTACAGCTACATCCGAAAATAAAGTTATTTGTATAAAATCAATTACTGAAGTAACCTAAAAAAATTCTATATTTGTGATGGGGATATCTATTTTGACATAATAACTCATCTTCATATTTAATGACAATTAGGAGCCATTTTCTTGCCACCGGAATTTTAATTTATGAAACATGATGTATTTACTGTCTCTATTCAAATGACATTTATTACTTGTTTCTAAATGATCAGTAATTTTATTTGTTATAATGTGTATAGTCATAGCTAAACTGATCATTTGTAGTATCTTCCGACAAAGTAGTTTAGTAATATGAAAGGTCAGCATTGGTGGTGAATGTTGCAAATGAAATAAGATTATTGCGCCAGTATTGCCAGTGAAAGCCAAAGGACATTTTACGTCCTAGATATCCTTGATCATAATGACATGGTTTCTGATGATATGAAAGTGTTATCAGGCACCATAAATTTTAGTACATTAATCTAGCATAGTCGCTTAACCGGAGATCTATAGTTGGTTAGCGATTCTATAGGGTCATTACAAAATTAGTGTTTGAAGTTAGCTACTTGCGACAAAACGGGGTTTTTGTTCGCGACCGAGCCACTTTTTGTAAACTCCGCTATATCTGCGTGTTGCAAAATTATCCTAATCGTGAAAATTAAAAGGAATGGTGGCAGCATTGATGTCAAAGTCAAATTTGACTTAGAAGAAACAAGAGATCAATATAATTGTTTACTTTATGTTAGACCACTTCAGTAGAAGAGCTCAAAAAATGTTTTGTTTGTTTGTTGGAATATTCTAATATTATATAATTACATATGAGGCGGGAAAATAAAATACTTCGTAGAATAGGGACTAGTAGAAATAGCGAAGACACAAAGTTGTGGAGAGCTAAGATGGTCCGTGTCCTGAAGAGATACTACACAAAGAAGAAAAATAAATTAACGCTATATTAAGAAGAATGATTCCGGAAACTTCAGGAAACTTTATATACCAGATGAAATAGTAAATAGCCAATCCGTAAAGGGGTTTTGAAACAAAAATTATAGTGTAAATGAAAAAAGAAAAAAATCACCTCCATTAAGGGAATAAAGCCCATAAGCCGCAAGAGGTTACTGAATGTTAGCGAATATTAGAAAAATATACTATTAAGGAGAGAGAACAATAAATGAAGTAGAATTAAGAAGAGAGAAGATAACGATTGACATTGCAATGAAAATTTTCAAGATCATTGTGGACTGGGAACGATGAAGCCAGAAGTGAGTTCCACAAGCGAATAGTGCGAGAAAAGAAACTCTTAACATATAACTTATAGTTATATCCAGACATTTTAACTCTACAATGATGAAGACTTGCCGCCAATTTAATATTACACTTAAATTCATAAACTCTAGTTAACATCGTGGAAAGTGATATTTATTCTGTATAATTTACAGAAATGTGGCACAAGGCCAAAGGGGGATTGGGGAAAAAGGACGGTCTTCATCTGTCTTAACTATAACTTAGCTAGCCGCAAACATTGACCCAATCGTACTAATATTATCCCTTACACCAAAACACCACATTCATACGAACCGTTCTTACTACAACCACCATAATACCTCACTGTCTCTATGAAAATACTAACATCGTGGAAAGTTTATCAGAACAATTAGGTTGAAAGTATTTATAGAAAAGCTACACTGAAGTTTCATAACGGCAGTGGGAAAATATCTGAAGCCGAAATGCAAGAAAGAATATTTTCTATATCAAAATACTAAAATGTCTTCAAAAATAATTTCCATTCGTAGGATTTATAAAACCACGTTGTCTGAACATAATGTATTGATTATCTGCTAGCTATACAATGGGTTTAGATATTCGCCAATCTTAAAAACGTAAGATAAAAGGGTTCGCATACATTAGTTTTGGTTTATATACGACTCTATACGGAAAATTACTTAACAGGTTTTATCGTACATTATATCTGTAGCCATAATTCTCCTGCCTAACAAATCAAATGCTTAAATGAGTTCCATACCTTGGGTCGAATAGTCCATAAATTTAAAGCTAGGACTCAGCTTGCCACGCCTCGTGAGACGAATCATACTCATGTCCCCTTATTCCCTTTGTAAGGAAGCAGCACCACAGAGATTATTTTTCCGAGGAGTGCTACATTGTGGACAAAAGCCTCATTGAAATCTACAATCTTAACCACTTCAAGTCAAGCGTCTGTCTATATTAGCCTCCTTATAGTCATAATTTGAAATTCCTTCTACCGCTTTATTCATATCACACATCTCATAGAGTATCAGTCTACCACAAATAGTTCTTTTGCATTGTATTGTATGCATTTTACTATTAAAAAGAGTACAATTACAAATTTTAGGATTCAATTTCCGGTTCCTTCTAAAGTCTTCTTCAAATCTATATTTCTAAGACCTCCGCCTGAAAGCTGACATTTTATTTACTATTTATTTATTTTTCATTAATAAGAGAAGATAAGTTTGTCTGACATCCAGTTCGCATTCCTGCCCGGTCTTTTGAATAGAAGTAGAGATTTACCGCTTATTTCCTGTTTAGGATAGTCATTGCGGCTGCGTCAAAACTCCGTGTCTTGAAAGACTATGAAACTCAGCCCAAATATCAACTGGGACTATGTTCCTAAGATCCATAGCATTTATCCATGGTGTCCCGAATATGAATTTAAGCGTGCTACTAGATTGGCATCTAGGTGCGAACGTTTAACTGTGGAAATCGCTAAATGCCATCGGCAAATCTACTGCAACATTTTTATTACTCTCTCTTCCAACCTGTATAACCCCATTCCGTTACTTGCTTTCCTGATAATTACAATATTCAAAAATTGAAATGCTGCATCCATCAAAGTTTTCATGCATGTTTCCTGTTAAGTATTGACTTTCCAATTTTTTTAAAACTCCGTACTTTCAGAGTCAATTAGACCTTAAATTCATCCCTGACATCAGGTGGAACTAATACCTACGATCCGTAGTTAAAGATAGAGGAAAATAGTGGATTCCCTGTACAGCTCCATTAAGGACCTGTCTCCTCCCACCATCCGCTACATTTTCAAGAGCCAGATCAGGCCTACAATGGTTTACTGTTATCTAGAATCATTCATTTTTCCTCCACTGTATTTTATTCCACTCGTTTAATAATTTACAAAAAAATTCATTTATAAGTTGAAGATATTTTCCTTTTTACTTAAGAGGAGAAACCGTATTTCCGAGAGTGAAAATAGAAGAAAATTCAAAAACTGATATTTCTAAAAAAAATTGATTGAAAACTTTAAAGATATAACAGATTAGAGAGAAGGCAACCATTTTCTCGGCGGGTAATCTTCTGATAGATATTTCGCTTCCATGCAAGTGACTTGATTTTTTATTTAGTGTTTAATTAATACCTGTATTTCTGATAGATATGCAAATGAAGAAACTTTAACAAGCTGGAAATTAGATTTAGCGAGTCGTGTCAAATTACTGTGTATTACATTAACAGTCACATGAATGCATCTACTCACATCTATGTGTAAATAAGATGATTAACTGGAAAATCTTGCCTTGAGTGGTAACCAGTCTAAGAAAGGAAAACGTGGTGTTCGCAATGAGAGCGTAGCGTTCGCAAACGCTGGAGTTCGCATTTTCTTTTTTTTAGAAGACGTGTTAATTCTCAGATAGCAAAATGTAGTTTTGAAGAGATACAATGACCACCGTGCTGAATTGATATAAATATGAATGGGATTAAGAATTAAGTTTTTATATATTATGGCCTCATAAAAGCGTATATTGGTATTTATTTGATGATGTTTAGTTTCATTCTATATAATTTTATATTTCCTATTCCTGGAAAGTATATTGTACGTCCAACGAACAGGATTCTTGAAAAATCCCAAAAGAGACTATAATGTAATCGATCCAGACCAGTCATCTCCACTTCACTTCAATTCTCACCAACGAGACGGGTTTTCACCCTTTCTTTTCTACAAATATTTTCAAGGCACATGCGATGACAAGCATTTGCCTTTGGTGACCCGACTACATGAATTTAAGCGTGCTACTATATTGGCATGTAGGTCCCAATCTTTTACTGTTGGCATAGCCAAATGCAACTGACACATGTATTCCAACAGTTTTATTACTCTCAATACCCACCTGTGGAACTCCCTTCCGTTTACTTGCTTCCCTGGTAAGGAGAATCTTTAAAGATTTTAATGTAACTTTCATCAAAGTTTTTTCGCTTGTTTCCTTTTAATGATCGTCTTTCGAGTTCCGTCTACACGCCCTGCCTTGATGCCTGGTTGATAATTCGGCCTCTACGCGGTTATATGCCCCCTAATCTCCTCGATGGTTTTTATTTGTTGTTTGCATATTTAAAATACACCAGTTCTGAACAGTGTGACATACTGAGCCAGCCGCGAGTGTATAAAATGACATTATCAAAGAATAGAGTTAACAATCTGCGTATTTCGTGTAACAACAAGTATGAAACCATTGGTAGTGGTAGGTTTGGATTACACCAGAATATACAGGGTGTCTCAAACAAATGTACTCACCCTTTGAATGACGAGAAAACATAGAGTGAAATGGAACATAGAGTGAAATTTATGAACATAGAGTGAAATGGAATAGCTTCGAATACAGAAGAAAAATGTAATTGAAGAATCATGTTCGCAAATGTTCAAATTGATGACAAAAGAAAAAGCATGTTAGAGACAGTTAAAGTGTGAGTACATTTGTTTTGAGACACCCTATATTATGAGATAATTCTCTGTCATTGAGCTCGATTTTTCCGGTGTGCCTATTCAGCAAATTCTTTCTTGGAGTTCTTTGTGTGTCTTAAAATATCTAGGGAGCGGAAGAAATACCCCCCACATAATGGTAAGTCATTAATTGTGATGGTATCTTCGTTTACATAATTTTGTTGTTCGTATTTCTGAGAGATGGGGGAAAATATATCAGCTCGGATTCAAGAATCGGAGAGGCGAATTCGAATTCCCGTTGAGTTCATTACATTCATTTATGTGCAGCTTCACTTCGGAAATATATAAAGAGAAAATTTCTTCCCCCAGCTATGGATAAATTACAGGATTCCTATAGCCTTGAGTGGCAACCGGTATTCCAAAAAGCGTAGTTAATTCTGAAAAAACCTACACACTGATAATCAAATATTTTTTTGTGGAGATTGGCTGTTCGGTGTATGCATGTACATATATAAAGTATTTTCCTTTTATTTATCTCACACAGCTAAAATATATAGGAGAAAGTGGTTGAAAATGCAACTGGAGTATTAAACAATATTTATTTAGAGTAACGTGTGAAGTTGCTCCAAAAATATATTCTTAAAATATTCATAAAACTACAGTTGCATTTTCAACTCTTGATATATATATATATATATATATATATATATATATATATATATATATATATATATATCTATATATATATATATATATATATATATATATATATATATATATATATATATATATATATATGTATATATATGAATATATATGAATATATATGAATATATGGCCCACAGCCAGAATTGATCATCACAGCTGTATGTGGGCCTCATGCTGTTAATAAATTCAAATAAATATAAAAAACTATTATCGCTATATATTTTCTCAAAAGCTATATTTTGTCACACTTAGAAGAACGTTCAAGGTAAGTTGATATCCGATATTTGCACTCACAAAATCTGATGTCTTACAGCTAAATGAAGCCGGATAAGAGCGTTCGATTCCAAACGCGTATATCCAATCGTCTTCTGCTTCATCAGCTTTCATCTCATGTTAACGTTGTTTTTTCCCTGCTCATATTACAATAATATAATCGCAGTCAAGAAATATTCAGAAATAAGAAAAAGTGAGACTAACTCTGACTGTTATGTTTCTCTATTTGTGAATTTTTGCCTGCGCATACATGTCTATATGTGCATATGTTCCAAGTCTTCACTTTTTGGGGCTAGAAACTTCATGTGGGTAGGACTGATCTATTTTGGGGGTGTAAGAATTTTTTATTTTCATCTTAGTTTATAAAAAAACAACATTTTTACTTTGTATTTTCCTAACCTCAATTCATCTCTTATACATACATACATACATACATACATACATACATACATATATATATATATATATATATATATGCATATTTCATTAAAAACAACAGTGTAGAAACTGTCCAAATTTTCTATATTTCCGAACAGTTTTGGCTATACTTTGAACCATAATCAAGGATGATTTTATTTTTTCAGTTTAACTGAGTGTGTGATTTGTGTATATGCTTTAATGTCAGAGACATGTTTTATTTGCCGGACACAGTTAGCACACTGTCGCCATGTTCGTTGTTTATATTATTAAGTGTTGGCTTTTTCTTTTTTTATTGTTATGTCTTCCATTATTTTTAAATCTTTTTTACAGACACAGATATATATATATATATATATATATATATATATATATATATATATATATATATATATATATATATATATATATAAGTGTGTGTGTGCGTGTGTGTGCGCGCTTGCGTGTGTGTACGTATATATGGCACAGAGGATAAAGGCGTTAGTTAGATCCAGTGACAGGACCGAAAAGTACGAGTCCAATACCCGGTAAAGGCAGTGGAGAACTTTCAGAGGGGAAATTATCAGGGGATGACTGCCATCCATTAAACATTACATGTTTTAATTTTTGCTTTATATATATATATATATATATATATATATATATATATATATATATATATATATATATATATAAATTATCCACTGTGCCATGGTCCCCTGAGGGTAACTTAACAGGAGATAACTGATAACTGTCATCCATTGGACATGGCACGTGGAACTAGAACAGTATACCACAGTGAGCGAATAAAATGGTTCAGTTCGACATTCCAGCCACCTGAAGAAGGCCGGAGCGTATAACGGCCAAAACGTTGTAATAAATATGACAACAAAGATGAGGACAATAGTCCGAAAAATATAAATAATGACTTTTGCATTTTGTTGTTCCGTTATTTTTATTAAAAATCTTGTTTTGTTCTTAATTTTTGGCAGTTGATGTTTGAGTGACAAACTAAAAGAATCATAACACTCTCTGTCTCATTCAAAATAACTTAAAGATTCAAAGCACAACTGAGCTACGATTTGTTTACATTTAGTGAACATATCAGAAACATTGGACTGAAATCTTTAAAGATATCCAAGTTTTAAGTATTGTTTCTTAATTTTGAAGTGTGTCTGTGTGTGTGTACATGTGTGTGTGTACATGTGTGTGTGTGTGTGTACGTGTGTGTCTGTGTGTGCGTAATTGTGTGCGTTAGACACTTACATTGACACTTCGGCTACAAAGAGCTTCATAGTCAATTTAGTCTCGATTTGACTTTAAAGTACACTTTACACGTTCAGATTCCTTCGGAAGTCATAACTGCTCAGCTTCGTACCCGAACCGGAAACAATGCGACTTCTAAACTAGTAACAGACTTAATTTATTAATCCTAAATAATATTACAGCTTAAACTTTATTTTATTGGATACTCATAATTTGTGATTATTTAAAACTTATTTACTTCGCGTCTAGCGGCCTGACTATACGAGAAAATATGTGCGTACGTGCGTGCGCGCGCGTGTGGGTGTGTGTGTGCAGCATTTTACATTTGGGGGTGTCTGATTGTATTAAGTATTTTTGAAATTTTTGGGGATTATTTTAAGAGAGTGCCTCAGAAAATTTGAACTTCTAAAATTTTAAAAATTTCCGCTGATCTTCAGTCGCTATATTCTTTGTGTTTTTATGCTACTTTATTTTTTTCCTTCAATGCAGATCTCAGCAATCAATGCTTCTGACGTGTTTACTGAATCCATAGAAAATAGGAAACGGTACGAATTTAGGAATGACATGGATATTTTTTTTTTAATAATAATATGCCAATGGTCACCGAGTGTGAAAGAATAAGGAAAAAGATAGAAACATTAAAAAGCATCAAGGAAAATAGAAAGGTAATCATGAAGATTGCATTTAAATCTTTGAAGATCAATATAGGGCGGAAAGTATGGAACCGGAAGAGAATTCCACAAGCAAGAAATGCAAGAAAATAAGAGAAGCCGTTAGTATAAAAATTACGGTTATATCTAGCCAAATCACGAGACATTCTTACTAATGTAGTATTAAGCTTAAATTCATAAAGTCAATGTAAAATAACAGGGAATACTATGAAAATATTTATTAAAATAGCAGAGGGAAGCTATATTATGATGATGGGAAATCAACTGAAGCTAAGACGCCTGTTCGGGACCAATAATATTGCTGGTCCTTCTTTGTGAATCTCTGGATATGTTGCAGGAGCACCGGATCCTATATGACAGCAATATTCAAACCATATATGAATGGTGGGCTTATAAATAAATAAAATTCATTCTGGAGATAAATATTGTCTAGCCCGACACAGTGATCCAACATTCTTAGAAGCATACCTAGCAAGGGATTTAATATAATCTTTCCATTTTATGTCAGCCGATAATTTAACCTGTGTCATTCTCTTCAAGATTAGCATCAAACATTGACGGGTCTCTAAGAGGATTAATATTCGTTTTGGGGGCGTTACTATTAAAAACCACTCCTTACCCAAGTTAACTACAGATTGTAGGTCATTTTTAGATCAGCTGTCAATTTGACTTTATACTTTTTTTTTTTTTTTTTTTTTGAATATACGCTCTTTAGCGCTAGAGGGCGTCGTCAGTGATGTTCTGAATTGGATCATTGGGCAGTTTCGGGTCTTTCAAACATCATACTGACCTCACCAAGTCGACCCCATCAGAGCTGATCGGACTCTGATACGCCCTCTAAAAATGCTTACAGACACTAACTTCTATAATATACCCCGTCATCGCGCATTTGATTGGTAGTTGATCAATAGCCAATCACAATGGTGTGTGCTCTATTTAAGTTGTTTGCGGGGAATTTTTTTTTTTTTTTGTGGACACCCTTTCATCGGATACTTAGAAGGTAATTATGTTTTCCGTTTTACCCACATCCCAGTAAGATTCTTTGTACATCTAATATATTGCTTTTTACAAAAATAAAAGGGAATTCGACCTTAAAAGGACTTTAAAAACTTATTGACGAATAAAATAAATTACAACGAGTTAAACCGAGAGTACAAATAGATATAATTAATAAAATGTTTAAAACATATTGACAAGTTAAAAAAACCTTTAATCTATCGAAAATAAATTTTAAATTTAGATTATAAAAAGAAAAAATTACGAAACGGGACGAGGGGTAATTTTAATACACCCATTCGTTGGATACTTAAAAGGTAAATATGTTTTCCGTTTTTATCCACTTCCCCTCAAGTTTCATTTTACATCTAATATATTACTATTTACAAAAAAAATAAAAAATAAAAATAAATTCGGCCATTAAAAGACTAAATTACTAGTTTTTACGTTTAAGATAAATAACTCACAGCGAGTTAAACCGATAGTACATATAAATATCATAATGAAAATCGTTTAAAATATATTGGCAAGTAAAAAAAACAGTGCTTATGCGATATAATTCTTCAACATTTACGCTGAATGAACGTAAATAATAAGTAAATAACATGAAATAAATAGCGTATGTTACTTGTGTAAATAAAGAGCCAAACTGATTTCGCGAGAATTGAAGAAAAAGAGATAATAAATAGGATAAAAAATTAACTAAGTAGAATAAAAAAACGCTTTCCTTCCACCTTTCCTTTGAAGATTTGTATATATTATTTACAAAGGCTGACTAAACGAAACGTGTAAATAAAAAAACTAAAAAAAAACAAAAAAAAAACTAAAAAACTGTTTTCAATTATAAGTATACATATTTACAAACCGACTACGGCTTTGCATAAAATTAATGGATTAACATTTAATTTAGATTTTCCTTGGTTTGCTCGTCCATGCACTTGCTCGTTTTAGCCACAACCATTTAGCTGTTCTTTCTGCAGTATCAGTAATGGTTTGGATGGCCTTACGTTTCTTATTTCCCACTATCCCAATATCTGTTAAGGCACTGACTAGTGATTTTGCCACAAACCCTCTTGTGCCTACTTCAATTGGCTTGCAGCATGCCTTCCATCCATTATTCCTGCAGTTTTCCAGTAATTCATCGTATTTTAATTTTTTTCTTTCACTGGCTTCTTCTACATTATCCTCATAGCAGACTGTTAGCTCCCACATGATGATTTTCTTTAGTTTATTCGAAAAGAGGACTAGGTCTGGACGCAATCGGGTCTTGGAAATGTGATCGGGGAAGTTTAGCCTTTTACCTAAATCCACCCTAAGTTCCCAGTCTGTTGCACATGATAAACAATTGGGTGCGGTCATTTTCTTTGGGTTCGGTTTCGCGCCAGCTTTAATAAAATTTATGACGTTCCTATTTGGATTCGGTCTGTTTGTACGGACGGCTGTACTAACGACTTCTGCTATTTCTTTCAGTATTTGATCATGGCGCCATCTGTACCTACCATCAGCTAGGGCTGATTTGCAGTTGCTAAGAATATGTTTCAAAGAACCTATTTGACCGCATAGGGGGCATAAAGGCGATTCTGATTTAGTCCATAACTGTAGGTTAACGGGGCTTGGTAGAAGGTCGTAAACAGATCGGATCAAAAAATTCGTGCCCAATTCGTTACGCCATAATTCTGACCATCCGATTTTCCTAGGTATTATAGTCTCCCATTTTGTCCATGAACCCTGTTGTTTAAACCCGATCATCTTTGCTACTCTCATTTCCTCTTCCCCTGCGCGAATTTCATTCAATAAGAGTTGGTGTTTTTCCTTACCTACGGCCTTATCAATTCTAACAGTAGGAAAGAAACCCAGCCCTGCACGACCCGTGGCAACAGTGCCTAGCACCACTTTTTCACGAAGACGCTCTTCTGCCAATTTCAACTCCTTTACAGCGCTCCATTTCCTCCCAGTTAGAACCTCAACATTTGCTCCTACTACATTTGGGTCCTTGGAGAATTTGTATTGTATTACAAAATTATTCCGGCATACTATTGACACAGGAGTACATAGCTGGGTTCTCTACATAGATATCAGTTCGAGAACTGATGCCAAAAGGAAGATCAAAATTAAGAACAAAGTAGGGCCAAGGATAGAGTACTTAATGGACACCTGTATTAGTACAAAATATCGAGATAAGTGGCCATCCAAGGCAACTTTCACTTCACGAATTGATACAAAAATATTCATCCAGTTAAAAAAACGTCCAGAAATTTCATAACCTTTGAACTTGTGAAGAAAATCGCTATGCCAAAACTTGTCGAACGCTTTCGAGCTGTCCAAAGTACAAACCCGAGTTTCACCGTTTTTATTTAAATAGAACCTTTCATCAATAATCATTAATATATCAGCTATTGACATAGAAAGGCGAAAGCTATATTACTTGTTGGAAAGAAGGCCTTGCGATGTTTAACCAATTTTGAGTATTTTGGAGCCTCTTTACCAAAAAGAGATTGAGTGCTAATAGGCCGATAGTTAAAGAGTCAGATGTTTCACAGAGTTCTTTAAGTCTGGACCAAAGAGGTTTTCCAACAAGCAGGAATGTAAGTAGGAGCGAGGCAGAGCAAGAAGAATATTCTGTTGCTAAATGATTATTTATTTCCATGGAACTTCGTTTTTTTTTTCGAAAAATGGTGATGTTGATGGTATAATATTTACATTTGAAGACACACATTACTGAACCATACACCCGACGTGGTAGTTATATAGGCAGACTTTGTATTTATATAGATTTCCATTTATTGAATGTTGGTAGATGCTTCAAGACTTCTGTTCCCTTCATCAGTCGAAGATTGAATTTGAATATATTTTAAGTAGATTGCAGTCATGTTTCAGAAACTATTTAACGAATATTGCAAAGATTTTTTAATCATTTCAAGAAAACCATGCGATAATCTGACTAGAATGCAAGGGTAGTGGAGGTAGTAAAAATGAAAGAGAATAAGAAGACTGAGAATGATTGAGGACAGGATAAACAGAAACAGGGCACACGTTGACAGAAGATGGCGATTGATGTTGCATTTACATTTTTGAAGATTGTAGATATCAGAGAAGCCTGAAATCTGAAGGGAACTCTGCAGGTGAGATGTGAGACAAAAGAAACTTTCAGCGTAAAAATGGTTGTTGCATCTAACAAGTTCATCAATAAAACATTGAGAACTAGCTGCTTATCTAGTAGCCCGTTGAAATTCATGTAAACGGGTAACCAAGTAGAAAAAGCACATCGGAGAATTTGCCATGTAAATATTTGTAGAAACCATAGACGGAAGCCACGTCATGTCGATGAGAAAGTGACTCAAGTCGAAATGCCTGGTCAGCATCGATTGAATCACACAAACATATTTGGATTTTGGCAAGAATCCTGATATATGCAGCAGTAGCAGCAGAAAGGATATGGTAATACTATACCCTGCACGGGCGAATAGCAGATTTATAAATGTGCAAGATGGATTCTGACGACAAACAATATCTGGAACGACACAATGAAACAACCTTCTTAACAGAGGATGTTGTAATTGATCCGATATAGTCGAAAGCTTGAAGCAAGCGTAGAATAAGGTTCTCCTTCAGTATCAGGCATGGTAATGGCTGATAGAAAATATTCTCTGTGGTGATTTAATAAAAGGAATTTTATTTTTCTTGGATTTGTTGAAATTTACAAGCCGTTTCACGCACCAGATTGGAAGTACTTTTCAACAGTAGTTGCTAGATTTACGTTGTAGGTTCCGTCGTGTATGCTTTGAAGACAAGAGTAAATATTAATTCAAAATTATCAGGAAGAAAACAAGATAAAGGAGGTTTCAAAAATCAATTTCCATACTTTGGGGGATGCCCCCACACAAAAAAACAAGGACCAAAATCACTATAAACGAATCTCACCAAATGATTCCTTTCAGTATTAATGTTTAAAGAACGTTTATGGTAAATGGCGCTGTTTTGCTGTGTAGACCAGGTTATATTTATATCATTCGTGCACATTTGTGGCTAGTCAGGCCTGAATCGTTTAACGTGTGTAGTAGTGAGTTATCTGAGAAGTTCTCTGTTTAACACCCCAGGATATTAATATCGTGAGCAAGCAGGTATGATTTTTACATACAGCTGCGCGAAAGTTAATTGACGCGGGCCAGGTTTCCAGACGGAAGGCAGCGGAGTCATCTATCATTTGCTGCTGTTTATTGTTGCATTATTGAGACAGATTTCGTTGCACCACCATATATGAATTGTGGAAGACCGAGATCCGTTCTTACGTCTGGCCACGAAGAAAACATTGTACAGTCTCTGCGGAGACGATCCAGATATCAGCACAATTCAAGTAGCCAGAGCATATCGTACATCTGATGGTAACGCATGGAGGTTAATTCAAGACTAGCTCCTGTATCATTTGCAACGTGTGCAGTGTCTTTCGTCTTCTTATCATTCACCACGAGTGAAAATTTTCGATGGTTTATTGCCGATACGTTGTTTCTCTTCTCAGTTTTACAATATTTGAAAGAGATGGAATGACACATTAACACAACCAACATTTGTAGGCTGATCGGTATCCCCATTGTACAATATAGGCTAGACACCTGCATCAGCTTACGATCAATGTCTGGGCTAGAATTGTAGGTGTCTGTCTGATAGATCCATATGTTCCCCGGGAACATCATACAGCATGGAATTTAAATTTCAAACAGAGTTAGAGCCCTACTAGAGGATCTACTGCTGTCAATCATGGTTCATGAATGATGGAGTGTCCAGCAATTTCAGTCATTTTGTTCACGACGCACTGCCTGGCATCCATCACGAAAGATTGATAGGTAGGGAAGACCGGTTATATGGACTTCACGTTCCGTCGACCTAAATGGTTTCGGTTTTTATCTGTTGGGCTAACGCAAACAACTATTTATGCAACATACATTAATAATGCAGAGACGCTTCTTGAACCTGTCATGGGGGCATGTGAAACAATTCGACAACCTGTGAGAGTATATGAATTGGTGCACCAATCAATGATCCCACGAGTGCATGTGTGTGAGAAGGGAGTCGTTGACATGTTGATCATTTGTTATGAGTTGTTATCTGTTCCGGTACAACGATGGAATTATGCACATATATTTATATAGACATTTTAACTTGTTTTGGTATCAGTAACCTGCCCTCAAAGGTCGGAAAATTAGTTTTGGATTGTATCCTGGGTTGTACATTTCAGAGAATGTAACATAAACTTCCAACTTAATAACCTCAAAAACGAAAGATTTGCGGACATATGTTTATCTTTTGTACTTGTTTACGTGCGAGAAACCTGTCTTCAAATTTTGCAAATGTACATATAAACACCCTATATATATATATATATATATATATATATATATATATATATACTTATTAAGAGATAATCGACTCCATCAAGCAAATCTCATCTAGGAAATCTTCTTCTCCTAACGATGATATTCCACCCGAAGTGTATAAGCCTGGTGAAGATATGGAAGGCAGGCTGTGTCCCACAGGATTATAAAGACGCCTCTATCAACCACCTCTACAAAAAGAAGGGTTCCAGATGTGTCTGTGATAATCATTGGGAGATATCACTACTTTCAATCGCAGGCAAAATTCCTAGCGAGACTGATTTTAGGCAGAATCATTATACACCTGGTTGACGACATCTATCCTGAATCGCAGTGTGGTTTTCGGTTGGGTCGTGGCACCACTGACATGATATGTTCTCTTCGTCAAGTTGCGAGAATAACCAGGAGTTGTACATGGTGCTTGTGGACTTGATGAAGGCATTTGACACTGAGAATCGAGAAGCTCTTTGGAAAGTCTTGAGGAAACTCGGGATCACTGAAAACATGCTAAATATCATCATCTCCTTCGTACGCAAATTATTCTTGATTTCTTGTTTGCTGATGATGCGGCTCTTGTAGCGACATCCTTTGAGGTGGCACAAAATCTAATAAATCGTTTCTCTGTTGTATGTAAAGCATTTGGTCTTACACTTAGCATAAAGAAAACTGAAGTTTTGCACCAAACTTGTCCTTGTGGCGAGAAACAAAAACCACCAGTCTACAAATTTCCAGATAGACCATTGAAACCGTGAACTACGTAAAGTCTTTCACCTATCTTGGTAGGAAAGTCAATTACAGTGGAACTTTAGATGATGAAATCATGCATCGGATTGCTAAGGCTATCAGTGCTTTCGGTAAAATTCGCCATCGCTTTTGGAATGAGCGGGGTATTCGACTGGATACGAAAATTCGGGTTTACAGAGCTGTTGGACTTGCTATCCTTTTGTATGGCTCAGAGTCGAGGACTCCATACAAGTACCATATATGCCAGATAGATGTTTTCCATAAAATCTGTTGAGATAACCTTCAAGAAATCTAACGTTAAATTGTTTAACAGGTGTAATATTGGAGGAATCGAGACTTTTCTTATACAGTCTCACTTACGGTAAACTGGTCATGTCTTGGGAATGTCTGGTGACAGGATATCTAAGTACAGCCAGTTTGATCAGGGCTACAGGAATGTAGGACGCCCATGGCTAAGATACAAGACAAGCTGAAAAGCAACTTGTCAGCAGTCAATATACCACATAACACCTTTGAGCACTTACCCTTGAAGCGGGTAGAATGGAGATCAACGTAGTTTAGTGGACTCAGCGATATTCAATCTGCTTGGCTGAATCATCTTCAAGAA
Organism: Acanthosepion esculentum; assembly: GCA_964036315.1. Classification (NCBI taxonomy): domain Eukaryota; kingdom Metazoa; phylum Mollusca; class Cephalopoda; order Sepiida; family Sepiidae; genus Acanthosepion; species Acanthosepion esculentum. The sequence goes on from OZ038481.1 coordinate 115,403,885, forward strand.
GCGAGAGAAAGATCTAAAATGACAGCCAATATAACAGTGATCTCATATCATAATCCTCACACTTGCTCCATATGTGGCCTCCTTTTAACTCACCAGCGGATCTTAAATGTCACTTAAGATTATCGCACAAAATTTCTTAACTGAGTCAACTAAACTGGCATGTCCTCTTACGTCGAAACCGACCTGAGAATCCATTATTATTATTATTATTATTATTATTATTATTATTATTATTATGATTATTATTATTATTATATATATATATATATATATATATATATATATATATATATATATATATATATATATATATTTGGATGAATGATTTCTTTTTTTCAAACGCCTTCCTTGAAGGACTGAGTATGTTATAACCTGTTCCTTATTATCTGGATACCTCTCTATCTGATTTCCCATGATTCTTTCTGATTGAGTGAAAAAGTATTAAATGCAGCGGATAAAATAGCCAGTCCGCTTTTCTAATTTATTTTAAGCCTGTTTTAAAGTGTATCCCCGTATAAAAAAACCGGAAGGAATAAGTATAAGCGTACAATATTTGAAAGGTCAATGTTTTATTGACGACATTTTAATAATATCCGAACGTTTGGAGAAATTGCAAAACTGCTTTGCAGGGAAACGTGCAATATAGGCTTGAAGATGAAGAGCAATAAAGAAATGAAATATATATATATGAAGATATATGGTCTTAAGGTGTGCTATATTTATGGGATAAAGTGCTCAGTATCAGAGACAGAGTGTGTGCAAATATAAAAGTGAATATAGAAGTCAACACTTACAGGCGACAGTCTGTTTCATGCTAGATGCAATCGTCATGCCACGAGTGCTTTTATTTTTATCGGCTATTTATATATACGGGTCGGTGGTGCATTGTGTTTAGTCTATTTTGGCGGTTATTTCACCGGAAGTCATTTATTTATTTGGGTTAAATTATTTCGCTTGTTTGTATTTATTTTTATTTTATTTTTCATTTTGATTTTGATTTCTTATCTTATTTATTTATTTATTTATTTAATCAGTGTTTTTATTAACGTAGTAAAAAATGTTTATATCGCTTATTTAATAGTTTTGTTTGGTTTGGGAAGATAACTAAAGCTATCTATTCAATTTTGGGTTCGATTGTTGTAGTTTATTTTAACTATTATTTTGGCGAGAACATTTTTTTAATTTGTTTATTACTTCAGGCATTTATCTGGATTGGTTATCAGGATCGTTTTGTTAGTTTTTTTTATTTATTTGGATGAATTTAGATCAACTTATATTACTTGTTATTATTTATTTGTTATATTGTATATTTTCCCATTTTAGTTTTCAATTTTTAAGTAACGTACTATTTTATATTTATATATATATATATATATATATATATATATATATATATATGTATATAATATATTTATATATATATATATATATGTATATAATATATTATATATATATATATATATATATATATATATATATAGAGAGAGAGAGAGAGAGAGAGAGAGAGAGAGAGAGAGAATAATTAAGTTTAGCAGATAGGAAAGAAACCCAAATAAACCTTATAAAATAATTATATATTATTTATAAAAATGTAATCACATTCTATTTCTACAGGAAGGCACAAATTCGATTCCAAGCTAAATGAAACAGATTTTCGTCCTTAAAATTGCCTGAAAAACAATTTTAAACGTTTTTTTTCTAACAATTATTAAATGTTCTATCAATCGAAATAAGTGAATGTCTGAAGGTGGCAATTCAATTTATTTTGGGTGATGTGGATACACAACCCATCCTAACTATGTTAACTTATAGTTGTCGTTCCGTTGACATACTGAAAATAACGCCCTTTTCCCCGTTGAGCAGCACACATAATTCTCGTAGTCTAACAAGTTAACTGCAATCAACATTTTCAACTATGATTCTTCGATGTTCCCTCGGTTCGTAATGGACTGCACTTTTCATATTCCACCAAACCCAAAGCATTGGCTTCTGTGATATAAACATATGCACTTGTTTTCCATTTTGTGTTAGCCATTGTTATGTTGTGTTACTGTTTTTTCTTGTTGTTTTGACATTCAATTTTTATCACCTGTAAAAATGTGATGCTTAAATAAAATGTTGCCATTGTTGGTTATAAACCTATTGTAGATAGTGGAAGGGTGTGACGCGTTCTCAAACGGAATATCACAAATGACCAAAAATTCTTCCTGGGAAGTTTTCCTATTTAAACTCCGAACCTCGCTATAAAATATATAATATCGGAGAGATGATATGAAAAACGATTTTTGGATCCAATTTTCTACCTTCCCCCCTTCTTTCAACTTTGGTTAGTAACTTATTTCATAGCAGTAAAATACATATTTACATTCCGAAAACCTTAGTAAAACAACCTCATACTTAAGCCATCAAAGTTTAAAATCAAATTTCATTTCCATATCTGAGATATGGAATCGAATGATAAAATAGGTTGGGAAACGCACTATGTTATATGGATAAACTAAGACCTCCTCTTAGTAATTTTTTTATATCTCTCTTAACCCCTGTTGTTCCAACCATTTACAGAAGTTGGTTATATAAGGTATTCACTGCTTGGTTCCGAGATTCTTAACTTTAGTATGTCCTGTGAGTGTTAATTTTTCCAGGCCTTTTTTCCTCATTATGTGTTCTAGAAATTTCAACTGTCTTTCTTCTGATTCTAAACAGAAGTTTTCATTTTGTTTATTTTTTCTAAAACTTTGTCATTGATCACAGATTCAATCAACTTCATCCTCAACATCCTTCTGTATAACCGATTTTATGTTTATTCGTTTTCTACGGTTGTGATGAGTGTTCAGTATTCATTGCCATATAGGAACATCGATATTGCATAATAGTTTAATACTCTTTTCTTTGTTGCTAACCAAATTTTCTTGTTTTTTTAATACCTTTGTTAGCTCTTGGAAAGCTACCTTTGCTATCCAACTACGCCTTTGGATTTCGGTGTCAAATATTCCGTGCTTTGATAAGATATTTCCAAGATATTTAAATACGTCTTCTTACTTGATTTTGTTTTATTTTCAATTATTTATTCATCTGTTGGGCTGTTCTTTCTGCTGACATGTATTAATAATCTCGTCTCACAATTGATTCTTGTAGCTCTTCTTTACTGCCATTTGTATGAGTGTCTGTAGTTTCCGTTCTGTTCCTTCTAAATGAGCTAAAATCTTTTCACGCCATTGACAAGCTTAAAGCTAACGGGAGGCGCTATCTGATGGAGAACGCGAGAGAAATATGCTGAGAATTGATTGGCATAAGAGATGTATATAATGGAGTGTGTATCTGGCTTGAATATAACACGATCTTCATTACCTAATATTTTATTTACTCTGGAATTTCGTCTGTTACTTTTGCTCAGTTTGTGTTAAACGACCTCTTTCTGTTCTTTTTATTGCCATGAACTTTCAGGACATAGGCGATCATGGCTCTCCATCACCCTCTATCCCTTACAGCTCTCAACAAGTTCCTTCCCTCTGCCACCAACCCCAGACCACATTCTGTCATCCACTTGCTTAAGTCTGCCAGGCATGTCACGCGCTGATTTTCCTTGTCTTTGTTTCTCTGCATTCGACCCCTGAGTATCAGATTCTCCAGGCCCTCCTTCCTTATTGTGTCCCAGAGACTTCAGCTGCTTCTTCCTGATGTTAAGTATAAGCCTCCTCCTTGTTTGTAACGTCTCTAAGACCTCATCTTTGCTCATACATTCGGTCAATGATATCCTTAGCATCATTCTGTATAACCACATCTCTGTCGCCTCTGAGGAAATCGCCCATCAATTGCTACCGTAAAGAAGAACAGATGTCACGTAACAGTTCCGTATTCATTTCTTTGTTACCAACATAATCCTCCAGTCTCGCAATATTCTGCCCAGCTTTTGGAATGTGTCATTGGCCATCACACTACGTCTACTGATCTCATTATCGCACTTGCCGTCCTCTGTCAAGAAGCTTCCCAGATATTTAAACTTCCACGACTGCTTGATTTTAGTGTTCCCGATCTGCAAATCGCATAAGGACGCTTCCCTTGCATTCTTTCTGTGATGTGTCGGCAACTTTTACAATCATGCCCGGGTGGGTTGCTTATATATGCATCTATATATCATCCTGACAATTTGGAGACACAAGTGAGCTGTACATTACATCTTAATTAGATGGGTCGGAATAACCCCAGGCCAGTCCGGTACCTGGGGCGTTTTCAATGTTTGGTGTGGAATCTGAGTGCAAATTTTATTCATGCTTTCCGTTAGGGTAACAATGCAAAAGCCAATCCAACTAGCTTGTCAGGAATCTGAACTCGACTGGCCGATTTCTACTTTATGCACCGATTGCCTTTATGCTGTCTTCACATCATGTGTTTCCCTAAATGTTCGTTAATATCAAATGGATGATATTTTCTGAAAGGACCTCTTACTACATTACAGTCTTCAAAAATGATTCAATGAATAATGAAGTTTTACAAGAATTGTTTTCTTTTTTTTTTAATGTTAATTAGAATAATTTATAAAGTTTTAAATCTTTTAAATTAGCATACGGATATTTAAATCTTTTAAATTCCTGCACCGTCTAATGACATTATTTTAAATGAAAGCCTATATTTACTAATAATTAAATCGAAAGCTTAGTGAAAACCATTGTACATTTATTTTTAAAGATTTTTTTTTGTATGTATAAACATGGTTATTTTCTATTATACGGTGGGTCATACACAACATTATCAGAAAATAAGAGCGATAACTCTAGTAAATTTGCAGACAAACCTATTTAAAATTCAATATATCATTAGATTACGGAGAATATTTTCTCGACGTTTTCAGATTGCTGAGCACTTAAAAATTATATATATAAGAAAATCGCGTTAATTCAATTACTTTTTTAACGCCTTCATAGAACAACATTATTTAATAACAATCTTTCAACTAATTGTAGTAATAGCGAAAGCCTTAAATAAACAGCTACTGTCGGGTTGATAAAGTCATTTTTTGATATTTTAAACTTAATGTAAATTATCTTTGTTTCAAGTCAGATTAATTATAATTTACATCTCTTAATATTCCTCAAATAAAGTTTCAAGAATTTACATTTTATTCTTTGGAATGAAAGACGACTAAAAATGGGTGATAATAAAATTTTTCTGCAACAAAAAAAAAAGAAACTATTCCAGTCAATTTAAATTAGTTTTTGAAATGCAGCAAAATAAAATTTTTAATTCTTAAAAATTAATTTTAAAGCTTAGTACCGCGTTATTTTGTTTGTTTGTTTTTTCGTTTTTTGTTTGTTTGTTTTTTTGTACTGTTTTGTTAGCGGTATCTACAGAAAATCTTCCATTAAGCATCTTTTGTAAAAAAACAAGCAGAAAAACTTTTAAGTAAGATGTGCCTCTTTCAGCTGAAAAATAATTCAGTTTTTCTTTCTCATTGCTGAGTGATAACATTTACCGTATTTAACCTTACTTGTCATTGACTTAGTGAATGATTTTATTATCAAGATAAATGGATTTTCAGCATTTGGAATGAGAACTGACACTGATGACTCGCAGTCTAGATTGATTCTCTCAAGACATTACTATCGCGCAATTTTATGAGCCTACACTTTTGTTTCTAAATCATTGTTTAATTACTTCAAGTCGGCTAAGTTGGCATCAAGCGTTAAGCTGAGAATGACTACAGAACATTTTCTTTAAGTGTATCTCGGATTGGCAGTCCTGAATTTTGTACATTTTCTGTTTTCTGTTCTGAGTACATGAAGAGCAAAGCATACGCCTTTAGCTGATAATGTCTATGACATCCTAATTGAAAGTTTTATTGCATTTCGTAGTTTGTTAATCAAAATAAAAGTTTTTAAAGAATGCGTCAAATGCATTATTTCAGTGTTTTATCTTTATTTTCCGGGATGTAAAAGAAAGATCTTGATATGGAAATTACAAATTGGAGAGACCAAATAAAAACGAATACATTAATTTCAATATCTGGGAAGTGTTTAACATGGAACCGGAAATGCGACAGTAAAGCCTGAAGGCGCCTTAAGTTAGCGAAAAATGCCTTCGAAAAATTAGGTACGGAATTAATAGAAAATATTCGTCCTCCGACAGGATTCGAACCTGTATCCTATACGGAACCGTCATGTAGCATGACGTGCCTTAACCGATTTGGCCACTGAGGATCGTTCGGTTAACAAGTTTATAAGCAGTAAATTGGACCTTGCCAACCGAACGACCCTCAGTGTCCGAATCGGTGTAGACACGCCAGTCTAAATAACGATTCCGTATATGATACAGGTTCGAATCCTGTCGGAGGACGAATATTTTTTATGAAAATTTCTCGGGCATTCAGGCCGATAAATGTTATGTAAGACTGTTTATTATAAACAGAGCATTTACGTTAATACTTGTATCTATAAAAAGAATGTTAAACATAAAAATGTCTTTATATATATATATATATATATATATATATATATATATATATATATATATATATATAAAAGTGAACATAGAAGTCAACACTTAGAGGCAACAGTCTGTTTCATGCTAGTGCAATCGTCAGCCAACTAATGATGTTATTTTTATCGGCTATTTATATATAAGGGTCAGTGGTGCGTTGTGGGTAATCTATTTTGCCGGTTACCGGAAGTCGCTTATTTGTTTATTTATTTATTTATGTCAAATTATTTTGCTTGTTTTTTTTGTTTTATTTTTTATCTTATATATTTATTTATTTATTTTTTGTTTTGATCGGTGTTTTTTATTACTCACCACAGAAGAGAAAAAATGCCAACAGGACAAGAAATATCATAATGGTTCAACCCACCGTACAGCAAAAACGTAAAAACCAAACATAGGAAAAATATTCTTCAAACTTTTACACAAACACTTTCCGGAATCAAGCACCATACACAAAATATTCAACAAAAACACAGTAAAAATCAGCTATAGTTGCACCGAGAACATGGCACAAATAATAAAAAAAAAAAACAGGAAAATTATTAACAAACCATACGAACAAATTAAACCCTCGTGCAACTGCAGAATAAAATAACGAATGTCCCTTAAACGGTAATTGTTTACAAAACAACGTAATCTACCAAGCCACGATAAAATCAGCAGATAATGAAGAAAAGGTATACATAGGAATAACCGAACGACCCTGGAAACAAAGAAATTATGTACACAAAATGTATTTCACAAATAGTAAATATGCGAACAGCACAATGCTTTCTAAGTATATCTGGGAAATAAAAAAAAACGCACACCACACCAAAAATATCTTGGAAAATAAGGAAAAAATCACCAGCCTACAACAACCTATCAAAAACTTTCAAACTTTGCTTGGAGGAAAAAATAGCTATCATTACCTTCCCAGACCAAAATAAATTATTAAATAAAAGATCCGAGCTAATCTCAAAATGTAGACATGAAAACAAATTTTTACTACGTAACTTAAAATAGAAAAATAAATAAATATATAAACAAACAAAATGACAATAAAATAAGTAAATTTATCCAAACAAATTACCAAACCACACCTGTTAGAATAGACGAAATAGAATAATAAAATAAGGAAAGAAATCAATAAAGTAAATAATGAACAAATTATCAAACTATTATGAACGAAAAATTAAACTATAAAAATCAAAACAAAAAATCGAACGGAAAATAGTTATAACTGTTATATAACGATAAAAAAAATTATAAAAAATAATATACTGCGTTACTTAAAAATCGAAAACGAAAAAGAGAAATATACAGTGTTACAAATAAATAACAAGTATAATAAATTGATCTAAATATATCCAAATATATAAATAAACTAATAACCGATACCGACAAAATAGCTGTTTAGAAAAAAAACAAATCAAGATAATCAAATCAAATAAATAAATTAAAAACTGTTCCCACGAAAATAATAGTCAGAACAAACCACAACATTCAACTCCAAAATTTAACAAATAGCTTTAATCAACGACAAATAAACAAATATATAAGATAAAAAATATAAAAAAACAAGCAAAACAATTTGACCCAAATAAATAAGCAAATAAACGACTTCCGGTAATTAACCGCCATAATAGAATACCAACAATAAGCTTTATAAACAAATTTTTACTACGTTAATAAAAACATCGATCAAAACAAAAAATAAATAAATAAATATATAAGATAAAAAAATAAAAATAAAAAAAACAAGCAAAATAATTTGACATAAATAAATAAATAAACAAATAAGCGACTTTCGGTAAAAGTAACCGCCAAAATAGATTACCCACAATGCACCACTGACCCTTATATATAAATAGCCGAGAAAAATAACAGCATTAGTTGCCTGACGATTGCCCTAGCATGAAACAGACTGTCGCCTCTAAGTTTTGACTTCTATGTTCACTTTTATATTTACACACGCTCTATCTCTGATATTGAGCACTTTATCCCATAAATATAGCACACTTTAAGACTATATTTCTTCATATATATATATATATATATATATATATATATATATATATATATATATATTAATGCCTGTTTCGTTAAATAATATCGACAAGTTTTGTCTATTTATTTTAAGTAAATTGCTTTCATATTGTCGAATAAGCTTTTAGCATTATCGTTGAAATACGAAAGAAAATCACCATGTTGATACATGTTTTTATTGTTAATCCTGTCTAAGCTTTCGGGATACATAAGCCGTCATCACAGATTACAAGTACGTTAGAATAAATTAAATAATAAATTAAATAACAAAGATGGTAATTTGGTTTAAATTGCTTATGCGGATATTGCAACAATGATAATCTTTTTTTGTTTGCATGGAATATCGACCTGCAACGATACATATGTGCGTATAAAATGCAGGAAGCTAGTATCACATTGCTGTTCATGAGATCACACATAACCACGTGTCAGTGAAAACGAAGAAAAGTGTAAATCCGTTGGTATAAACCAATAGCTTCTGTTATCAACTATAACTTAGACAGGATAAAAAATAAAATCATTTATCAACATGGTGATTTTCTTTAGTGGTTCAGTGATAATACTAAAAAGATTATTCAACAATACGAAAGGAATTTACTTAAAATAAATTGACAAAACTTGTCTATATTATTTAACGCAACATACATTACTGAACAAATGCTGCCTAAATACACACAGACACACACACACACATACTATATATATATATATATATATATATATTTCATATATATATATATATATATTTATATATATATATGTATATATATATATATATATATATATATATATGTATATGTATATATATATATATATATATATATATTTCACTGTTGAAACTGTTAAATGTAGACGTCTCTTTTACTCCAATAACTTCATATCTTTCACCTCACGCCTATGGAACTCCTTTCCTCGTTCCTGTTTCCCTGACGACTATAATCTCCAGCTATTCAAGTGTAACGTCAATCGACATCTCCAGTTGCCTTGGTGTATCCTCTATCCTTCTCCACATCCTTTCCTCTAACACTCCTATCTGCTCCCACTCCAAATCCTCTGTAACCCCTAGCGTGCTAGTGGCATCCAGCCTTGCCTGGGGTGAAAAGCTTAATATATATATATGAGTTAGCAAAATACTTGCAGGTGCAGAATAGCGCACATATGCACCCAGCATAAAATTGTCTCGGTTATGCTCTGACATTTTCCCCACTCAGTAAATCTCTTTGATTTATTGTATAATATGAATTTAAATGTGTTTGAGTTTAATGGCGGACATGAGAAAGTATATGCAATTTTCATAACGAAAATTTAAATTTGAGTTGATGTAGTGGAATCTTTTTTTGGAATTTATATAAGAATTATCCTGCCGCTCTTCACACTTCACTTGGATAAGCCCTTCGACCTTCAGTCAAATATTTCAGTTAGTGAAATCGAGCGGATGTTAAGAATAGAACAGACCCCTCCCTTACATTTAGCAATGCGAACCTCTCTCCGTTTTATCTCAAGAGCGATCTTTAGATTTATGACAATTGAATAAATTATTCATGCTCCTGCTCCAGGAAGAAAAAAAAAACTACAGTCTGTTGAAGAGAAGAATCGAACTGGAAATATCTCTAGACATGAACTAATTTTCGAAGTTATTACGTGCATAATTGTGAGCAAACCATCTCTCGAATGAATACATAATTTAATTTCTTGATTCAGCACATGGTGACCAGTGCTCACTGTAGAGTATGATGATTAAACATTGATGGAAACTTTCCAGAGGTTCGCTATGATAATAATAATAATAATAATAATAATAATAATAATAATAATGATAATAATAATAATAATAATATAGACGTCATAAGGTCAAATTGTCCCTCAGAAGAAACTAGGAACTCTTCACGAAGAAGTATGGTCTCCAGTAAACAGCAAATTAATATGAGCATTCGCCATCGTCAGTAGTAGAGAATGACAAAGTGAAGCTTCCGTAGGTTACCACGATCTTGCCTGAAGGGCACATGGAGTTAAATGGCATATTTTTTTTTACTTGTTTTTTTATGACTTATCATCAATTTGTGGTCTTTATAAAGCCACAAGCTGTTGTTAGTTTAAAGAATAATTCCTTATCTTTTGTCAGTGAACATTGAATCAACAATTCATTTCAGAATAAGTCATCCTATTTAACCCTTAGCGGAGGGGAAGATTGATTTGTACCTTTCCCATGTGTATTTGCATTTTTTTTTTAACTAGTGTGGAACGTCAGTCTCTTGATTATGCCATTAATGTTCATTTTCGGATTAAATGTGATTATTATTTTCTCACAGTGCCATTTCTTCCTGCGGTAGACCAGTTGCCATCCAAAGCGATAGAACCCAGTCTCTCCTGCTATTTAACCATAACTGGGGGGAGAAGAGGGTGCATACAGAGTTGTTCAATAAAAGTGACTCACCTGATTTTTTTACTTAAAAATCTTTCGCCTATAGTTTTTGGGGTCAAACTAATTTTTAATCTTACTAATATAAAGACCCCTTCCCCATCATCTTGTAAAAAAGTTTACTCACCCTAAGGTATTTTATTGATAATTATAATTTTTGATATAAATGAGATTTAGGGAAAAACTCTGCGCAAAAAAGTGACTCACTTATTTTCTGCAACTAGTAATCAACAAAAACATAACCGAACAGCTTTACATAAAGAATAATAGAGGTATAATTTATTTATAATAGGTAATATAGTTCGAAATGTTTAATAATCTATGGGTCCTCCTTTATTTTGAATAACCTTTTCAATCCATTTTGGTATTGACTTGATTAGGCTCTGATAAATCTAATCTCCATGCATTGAATTCCATTCGGATATGAAATTCACAATCAAATCCTCTTTGTTGCTCAACTGCTTCCTCGAGAGCCTGTACTTTATAATGCTCCATACGTTTTCTATGGGGTAGAGGTCAGAAGATTGGGGCGGACATTTCATAACACTGACCTGCTTCTCATCAACGTATTCCTTCATCAATTTTGATTTGTGACAAGGAGCATTATCCTGCATAAAAATGAGCTTGGTGGAGTCGATTTGCACCCTTTCAGCAGAAAAACTCTTGTACTGCTAGCTCCTGAGGGTCTTTTCAATAGGTTTTAAGAAACCAGTTCCATGAAAAGAAAAGCATCCCCAGAACATTATACTCAACGGATGCTTGACAGTACTTACTGCTAAATTCAAAGAGCTTTCAAAGATTTTAGATGGCTTATCCTTTGAATTTAGCTCAACTTTCGTTTCATCGAAGAAGAGAATATTTAGTAAAAAAAAATCAGGTGAGTCACTTTTATCGAAAAGCCTTGAAACTTTCTAAATGGTATTAGCACGTAATTGAAGGAAATGGATCTGAGTGTAATTCGAAGTCGGCTCTCCTATTCCTCAATCTGATCCGCTATCCATTACTCCACCGTGCCTCCTCTTAGATTTGGTACAGTTTCTTTTGTCGGGATTCTCTAGTTCGAATGCACATTATTCGAAGAGGTTCGGTCTTCGTCAAGAAATGAAGAGCAATTGACCAAATATAATGTATTGATGGTAGAACTTGCATCGCTTTGGAAGTGAGAGAAGTTTACTATACAAAAAGTATACATTGCTGACTGACAGAATAGAAATATGGACAAATAAATTGGCACTGATTGCCTCTAAGAACTGTTTGAGAAGGTTAAACCTTTAGGGACGTCAAGAATCAATCTGAAAGTTATAAACAATTAATCAAAGTGAAACTGCATGACACGTAAGCCTGTTCGTTGTGGGCCGCTACCCATGAATTAATAACCATATATTAAGATCTTATCTGACAAAATCTCACATACTACTACTACAAAAAACTACTACTACTAATAATAATAATAACAATAGCAATAATAAATAACATGCAAAACATAATACGCCTACTGCGGCGGTATAGAACAGAAAAAAAGAATCCATAAGCAAATGCAATGTTCCAAATTCAGAAATGATGACAAAATAAACCTCTTCATTATCAATACTTTACTCAAGTTGTTGTAGACAAATCACTTACCCATCAATGGTTACTTAGTTCATGACTAAAAGCTGAAACCGAAGCGTTTATTCTTGCTGCACGGGACCATCACTTGCTAAATAGAAATTACCAAGCAAATATACTGAAATATTATGTTAACCCGAAATGCCGATTTTGTTATGCATATCCAGAAATTACTGACCATATTTTATTCGGTTTCACGGTATTAGCATCAACTGACTAAATATTCGTGCAAATATCTGCACTAGAATATCTGCAACTATTACGTGAAGGAAACTACAATGAATTAGTATGAACACCATTCAAGCCTGTAACAATTTTACGGGACTTTACACACAGATAGTAGAATCTAATTTATAATCAGCCCGACATCGCGATCAAAGACCAACAAAATAAAATGTTCTTTCTTATCGACATGGCTGTCCCAGCAAACTCTAATGTATCTTTCACGATCTTCAAAAAACTATCAAAGTAGAAGGATCTTCAAGTAGAAATAAAAAAAATATGTGAAACATGAAAACATAAACAATACCAGTAACCTGGAAGTTGGCCATACATACCGTCGGGACTGTCATACCCAGTAGAGAAAAAATAATTAATAATATAATAATAGACATTTCCGCTTAATAAAAATATCTCCTTAAATGAAGTTGTCAAACTTGCAAAATATAAGAACATTGCAATATAAAGTGCATGAATGTAGAATTTAAATGCAAACGTTATTCAAATAATAACTAGAAATAATTAAATAAATATACATATTGTAGAGTAGAAATGGGAGGTCTCATTAGACAATGGCGGACTTCCACAGTTGCCTCATCCAACGTTATATAAACATCTGAGTGGCCGCAGGTCAGATATATTTTTGTATTTTGGGCACCTTGTGGTGATGTAATGGTTAGCAAACTTGTCTCGCTAGACCAATTACGACTGTGACATGTCTAAGGTTACCCCTGGAAAAATCACTATATTTTTGTATCTCGTTGATACGCGAATAAAATATTTGAGAATAACTACTACCATTGATGTTGTGATTATTTCACATTGCGCTGTGAACGAGATCTGGCGCATAAGTAGAACTATAAAATAAATAAGACGTGGCACCTGCACCAGGCGGAACCCTCGATTTGATTGCTCAGATCAGGAAAATTAATGCTCTTCGGGGGGTGGGGAATGTGTATTAGTATACATATTCGATTTTATACCAACTTTCCACCAAACAATTTCTGGTTTACTTAGGAATGCCAAAGGAATAATACGTGCATGCGCAAATTATAAACAAACGGCTCTTATGATTTTAAGCCGTCTGAGTCCTACTTAAACGTTTCATAATTGAATACAGTTACTGCAAAATGCCTAGGACCCGACCTAATGAAAATGGGCAAATTTCTGCCCATAAACTGGAAGGAAGATCTATAAAGTTCATTGCAAGAGAACTGTCGAGTTCCCCAACAGTTTTGAGAAAAGGACCCTGAATCATATGGCACCAGGAAACGTCCAGGTTGTCCACCTAAAATTACAATTGCAGCCAGACGTCGACTTTTTTTAAAAGCTTCTAAATTCAAATTATGCTTAAGAGATCTGCAAAAATCTCAGAATTTAGTCATCACTCCAAGAAGATTTCGTCAACTTCCCCATGAATCGCCAAATATCGTGTATCGAAACAGGAAGACAGCCCCTGTTTAACTGCTAAGCACAAGAAGATGCACATAGATTGGGTAAAGAAAAAAGTAACATGGACAAAGGAGAAATGGGAAACCGTGGTGTATTCAGATGAGAAAACGTTTAATTTGAATAGGCCCGACAGATGCCAGTGTTATTGGCATGATTTAAGAAAGGAGAAGGAGCTGTTTACAAAAAGACCATTTGGAAAAGGATCTGTTATGTTTTGGTGAGCTTTTTCTACATCTTGAAAAAACTGATTTAGTAGTGATGGAAGGGCAACAAAACTCGATATATCAATGTGTTGGGAAAAACGTTTTGTCCAATTTATGAATCGTCTCGACAACAATGTCATTTTGCAACAGGACAAGACAGCCATACACGATGTTCATTAACACGCCCACGTGTGTCAAATGTGACACAAGGCCGGTTTAATGTGGGCGTTCCGAGCCCGTAGGCTCGGGCAAAAATTGCCCGTAGAATCCGTATAAACGGGATCGGGTTGGTCAACCTCCCCGAACGAGGCTCTGCCCTTCGTCGGAAAGGCAGCCATACACACTCCTAATATCACGAAAGACTGGTTTAAATTAAAAAAATATTGAAGTTTTGAACTGACTCATTAAGTCTCCAGATTTAAACCCAATAGAGAATTCTTGGGATATTTTGTCAAGAAGAGTCTATTAAAGTAATCGCCAATTTGAAGATAGGGAAACTTTAAAATCTTGCATTAAACATTATTGGCATGAAATTCTATTTGAAACTCTTAGAAAACGTATTGATTCAATACAAAACAGGTGTGTTGAAAAGTAATAAATGTAAGTATTGAATTTTGTACAATTTTCCTGTTAAATACAAATTTTCAAAATTGTGTTCTGCTTATTTCCACCCTCGAAAAAGTATTTTTAATAACTTTTTTAATAGATTTTTTGGTGGAATGTTGTTATAAGAACGTATATGTATAATAATACCTATCGGATCTAGGTACCACACACACATTCTCAGAGGATTTTGTGCAGTAATAAGAAAATTATTAACACTTTCATGGGGTGTCTTATACATATTTCCACTCCTATAGTCATCGAATACGTGGTATCACAGACAACGAATTTCATATAATGGGCATGTTTTTCATGCATATAGGAATTGTCTCGAGGGAGACACGACAGGTGGCGTATGTGTCAAACAACTCGACTGGATTTACTTATCAGAATCTGCCTTGAAAGACATTGATCTGTTGTCACCTGATAACCCAGCCCAGATATCATGGCTCAACTCCTGCAAATTCCCACACAATAATATCATTCCAGCTATGCCTATTACCATCCCGTTCTTTCCGACGGAAACCAAACGGCACCTACTGGAACGATGTATATGCAACCATTTCATGTCCAACGCATTGAATACATGGCCACACCCACCCTTACAGACTTTGACAGGAAAGACATTGGACATTAACTTTGTCCCTGATACGAGACCATCAGCAGTCAACACACCAATACCTCTCCCTCACTACTGGAAGAAGACAGTAAGAAAGGACATCGATCTAGAGTCCGCATTGCGTATAATTGAATCGGTGCCAGTATGCAACCTGTTGCTCAATGATGGTAGTCATACCTCAAAAAGATGGCTCGCCCAGACGCACAGTTGACTTAAAAGAACTGAACGCAACATCCATGGGTGAAACCCATCATACCCCGTCCCCATCAGATCTGAATCGTTCTGCTTCAGACAAGGAAAACAGTTCTGGAATCATGGAACGGTTATTACAGTTTACCGCTTTCCCCAGCCACACAAGATTCCACGACATTTTTCACTGGATGGGTTCGGTACAATGATTTCACGAGTCTGGGAACGAATATTCATCTCAGTTCGACGATATTACAGTGAACATTGTTCGAAAAACTCGTTGCATAGACGATAGGCTCTTTTAGGCCGATTCAATAGTCCACGCTCTGGCGCGAAATGGACTAGATTACACACTGTGGGAAGAATGGAATTGTGTTTAACCCTGGTGAATTCCATTTTGCAGAGAATGAGGTGGAGTTTTCCGGGTTCTTATTAACCGGCAATGTTAAGAAACCAACTAAGAAAATGGCTGAGGCCATCTTTCACTTTCTTACGCCCACCAATATTACGGGTGTCAGGTCCTGGCATGAACTAGTGAATCAGTTATGCATTCTCGCAAGCTGAGGTGATGGTCAATTGAAGACAACGATCATGCTTCCTCTCTAGAAGTTAATCTACTGGCTATGATGGTGGCTATGTTGAAGGTATAGATATGCATATTGTGGATAAGAATGATGTTGTACAGAGAATCAGCATCTTCTTCAAATATAACTAAAAGATACGTCTTTGCAAAAGAGAAATTATGATCTAGATTTGCACCGAAACCACTGATGGCACTTACAGTTATCGTAAAAATGCATTATTTTTTTCACTTTTTTGATTAATGATCACCCAACACAAGGCCCAAGATAAACTTAAAGTAGAGGTTTACTGTGTGGACTTATATTAGCGTATGTAAGGAGAAGCATTAGCAGTATATAGCTGAAGTAGACTTTAGAAGGAAAGGGCGATAAATGTTATTGAACTTGAAAGCTTTTTTTCTGAAGAATCTTAAGAGAAATCTCTTATAAATTTCACTTGACTGTGGCCCTGGCTGCTCGGTCAATGATTCTAGTATGTTTAATTATTATGGAACGGCTAATATTATATTACCATTGAAACAATTACTGTAGCACTGTATAAAATATTATTGATTTGTTCTTAAATTGAAAAACACTCCAAAGACTTTATTTCGATAATCAAAGAATATAACATTCAGACGAAACCTAACATATTTTAAAATGATTCTTAATGTTCAGTGTGTAAGTGACTAATAAGGTTCAACACCTGCTGTGTAGACACTTTACAGCAGTGTGCTGAACAAATAAATTTACAGCCAAAGAGACGATTACGGGAATGCGGTATAATTGAGTCCCGCCTGCAAGGCAGACAATACTGGACAAATTTGAAGCAAATATAAAAATAGATAAAAACTGACTATAATGTGTTTTTAACGACGAATGCATATCATTGCATGGAAAGATAATAGATAATATTTTACCAATAATAAGATATAAAAAAAAATCTCTTGCTAGGGCTATGGGAACTTACCCATAATAATAATGGACTATTCCGTACATCATAAATACTGCGCCTCAAGAGGGAGCAGTCAGTGCAGAGTCAGTCCTTTTTGGACGTCTCAGCTATTCGGTCGAACTCTCTGCCTCTGAGGCAGAGGGGAACTCTCTGCCTTTGGGCAGAGAGGAACTCGGACGAGGCTCCGCCGAAGGGCAGAGCCTCGTTCGGGGAGGTTGACCGGCCCGATCCCGTTTATACGGGATCTACGGGCTATTTTTTGGCCGAGCCTACGGGCTCGGGTACCCCACTTTAAACCAGGCCTTGTGCCACATCTGTCCCTCGTGGGGAGGACACTAAATACAGTGCAGAGTCAGTCTTTTTTGGACGACTCGGCTAGACGGTCGAACTCTCTGCCTCTGGGCAGAGAGGAACCAGGACGAGGCTCCGCCGAAGGGCAGAGTCTCGTTCGGGGAGGTTGACCAACCTGATCCCGTTTATACGCGTTCTACGGGCATTTTTGGCCGAGCATACGGGCTCGGAAAGCCCACATTAAACCGGCCTTGTGCCACATTTGACACACGTGGGCGTGTTAATGAATATAGTGCAGAGTCAGTCTTTTTTGGACGACTCGGCTACACGGTCGAACTCTCTGCCTCTGGGCAGACAGGAACCCGGACGAGATTCCGCCGAAGGGCAGAGCCTCGTTCGGGGAGGTTGACCAACCCGGTCCCTTTTATACGGGTTCTACGGGAATTTTTTGGCCGAGCCTACGGGCTCGGTGAGCCCACATTAAACCGGCCTTGTGCCACATTCGACACACGTGGGCGTGTTGTTGAACATCATTTGAGGCTCAGAGTCAGAGAGAGTCAGACGATTACTGTAAGACGCTGGAATAGTGATACTGATCAAGACAACATAGTTCTCTCTAACTAAACCTGATTGTCATTACTAACACTTCTACTTCTTTGTATATATTTCTATTTGTAATATAATTGTGTTTGTGTTCGAGTTATTCTTCAATAGTTCTACCTTGGACCATCACCGTGGTACAAGGAACCTGGACCATAACTGAAAAAGAAGGATAAATGAACGGTGAAGAAAGAGTTTTGGGAGGATTTTGCATTAACAAGGGACTACAAAGTAAATAGACACACTGCAAACAGTGAGTAATCAACCTGACAATTGAGCATAGAGAAGGATGAATCACATCTACATCTGTGTGTCATATACCTTTAGGCGGTAAACGATCGTGGATCTTCACAAGTTTCTTTAATTTGTAGCTCTTAATAAATTTTGATTTTTGTTCCCTCCTAAACCCTGCGCTGCCATCCAGTTCCATCAGTAAGTGATACCTGTTTTTTTCTGTCCCTCTTGCCATCAGTATCTTCTGTGAGATTCAAATTTTCCAAATCGTCTTTCCTCATTATGTGCCCTAGAAATTTCGATTCAACTTTCCGATGTTAAGTATAAGAGTCCATTTTGTTTCCATTTTCGCGAACATTCCGTCGTTGTTCTCTTGTTCCGTCGAATGTATTCTCGTTTCCCTTCTCTAAATCCACATTTCTGCTGCCTGACGTCTGTGAGATAATTGTGCAGTGCCCATTATCATATAGCAGCTTTGATATGAAATAAGTTAACATATCAGGAAAATTTACTTAGAAATATAAAAAGAGTACTGGACTGTTATCTATCTATCTATCTATCTATCCATCTATCTGAATCTGTTGCTATATATATATATATCTATCGTTAAATGCCAATCAAAGATGCAACTTCTTTAATTTCTATGGGATGATGGCGATATGAAATATCATTTCATATCGCCATCAACTCAGAACATCCCTAACAAAGATTTGATAATTCAATCAGTTTCTCTTCTGTAAGCAATTATATTTTGAAAAGAAATGTCGTTGATATCTTACCAGATGATCCCTTGTTCATTAAGACAAAAAAGGTCTACAAGAATGGCAAAACGTAATAGCGAACAATGAACATGATAAGGCCCCGACGAGGCATTGTTTAAATAAGTAATCAAAAGCTAGAGTTGCTCAGATTATCAAGGAATAAATGAATGATAAAATATCTACTGCTGCGTGACGACTCTCAAGAATGTTCAGTCTCCGACCATGTATATCTGGTTCGAATATCAACATTTGCTTGTAAGGGTGACGTCAGCATGCGATACCATGGAAAATTACATGAAAACTATACAGAGCGTTGATTTGTTTGTTTGTTTGTTTGGGGTGTTATGGCATATCAACCACTATGGGTTGTTTAATGCCAGATCCAGTATTTACTAGATATATCAAAAACGTATAGTTGGCAACATCATTGTTTAAAAACGTATAGTTGGCAACATCATTGTTTAAAAACGTATAGTTGGCAACATCATTGTTTAAAAACGTATAGCTGGCAACATCATTGTTTCACAAACGTATAGCTGGCAACATCATTGTTTTAAAAACGTATAGCTGCCAACTGTTTCAAAAACGTATAGCTGGCAACACCATTGTTTAAAAACGTATAGCTGGCAACATCATTGTTTTAAAAACGTATAGCTGCCAACTGTTTCAAAAACGTATAGCTGGCAACTATTTCAAAAACATATAGCTGGCAACATCATTGTTTCAAGAAAATGTATCCCTGGCAACATCATTGTTTAAAAAACGTATAGATGGCAATATCATTGTTTCAAAAGCGTATAGCTGGCAACATCATTGTTTCAGAAGCGTATAGCTTGCAACATCATCGTTTCAAAAACGTATAGCTGGCAACTCATTGTTTCCCATCACATTTTAGGGGTAAGGTGTTAGTATATTTAGTGTAGAGTTTGGGAGGGAAAGTTAATTGTAAGTTGTAGTTGTTTTGGGATGGGTTAGATGTGATGGGGCATGACATGACCAGCCGATTGATCGGATCGACGGCCTTTTGGTTGGACGTAGTTTATCGTCATACCCAGGATGCGTATGTAGTTTATCGTCATACCAAGGACGCGGATGTAGTTTATCGTTATACCCAGGACGCGGATGTAGTTTATCGGCATACCCAGGACGTGGACACACCTTGGGATTTCACTATTTTCCCATAGCTGAGACCCTAACAGGTGCTACCACCCCGGGTCAGGTCGGACCTGGGAACATCAGCAATTAAGAGGTGCTTCCACGCTCCTCAAAACCTGATCAGAGGCCTTGCTGTTGGATGTAGTTTATCGTCTTACGCAGGACTCGGATGCAGTTTAACGTCATACCCAGGACGGACAGAGCGTGAGTTAATCCTTGTGAGTGAAGATGGATATACGGAACTTTTGGTCGACTGTTGTTCTATCAAGAATTCACCAGTCATAACGACCGACCGTTTAAGCATAGAGCAATATTTCAAATTTTTGATTATATTTCCAAGAAGCTATAACAAAGTTTCGCTCAGCAGAGTTAGAGTATCAAACAGAGGTATGCTCTGTGGATGTTGAACAAATAGAAATGTGCCTAACAAGTTTCTGCAACAGAGATGGTTAGGAATGCGAGCAGATACGTAATTTTTCTTATTTTGTCTTGATATTCTTGGCTCAGTAACATCTCTCTGAATATATTGAAAAGATGTTAAAATACGAAATGTGTTAAACTAAAGAATAGGCACAAAATGAAAGTGGAGGATCTGGAAGACGTTATCGATTTAAAAATTATCTTAAAAAACAGGAAGATGAAGACAACAATCTGGATGAACAAAAAAAAATGAAATACTTCTTCATGGAAATTTAAAAATATGCCATGAATGCTTTAATGTTAGGAAACTGACATAATATATTAAGAGTAAATGTCTGCAAAGATAGATACAATGTTAAAACTATTTTACACGCGTTATAAATGAAAATGAAGTACGTTCTAAGATATTTTAAATACGTATTCATCAGTCCTTCTATACGGCGGTGAAAGCTGGAAAATCTCCTCGTAGATGAAGAAAAGATTTGAAACAACAGAAATATGGTTCTACAGAAGGATGGTGAGGATGTTATGGACCGAAAATGTGAACAACGGCAGAGTTTCAGAGAAAATTGAGACAAAAAAGAAATATAAAATTACTATCAGGAAGTTACAGATGAAATATCTAGCACACATAATCTGGAAAGAGTGCTTGGAAAATCTAATACACATAAGATAGACTGAAGGCAAGATGGACAGAATTATAGAGCCCATAACAAACATAGTGAGCTTGAGTGAATGAATGGCTGGACAAAGTTTAGGAGAAATAAAAGGACAAAATATATTAAGAGCTATGAAGGGAGGGATGTTGTGGAGAACCATGATCGCTTACTTCCTGAAGGGACACGGCATATAAAGAAGAATCCGTTCTCCAATATGGCAGAGAAAACTGTACAATCATCTCAGAGATGAAGAAAGCAATAGAAATTATGTTTCTACAGAAGGACGCTGAAAACACCATGGACTGAACATGTGACCCCCAAAAAATAGTAATCGCTACAAAAAACCGGAAATTGTGGATAACCCACGTCCTAAAAGGACACAGCAGAGAGAAGAAGAAGCAGAAGAAGAAGAAGAAGAAGAAGAAGAAGAAGAAGAAGAAGAAGAAGAAGAAGAAGTGACACTTCAGGCTTTGAGCCTGGAGAAAAACCTAAGGATTTTGTCTGAATGGATGACTGATTAATTAGAATGGGATGTTAATTGTTATTTTCTAAGCGTAGCGTAGATGTGGTATAAGGCCGAAAGTATAGGGCACTTAGTGAGTATCAAACTCACGACTCTGTCGTAATTATTCTATCAAGTCAAGCTTGTTATACATTACATCACGTCGAGGTAGTGAAAATAATTTTCTAAGCGTAGTTTAGATGGGACACAAAGTCGAAAGTCTATAGCACCCAGTGAGGTTCAAAATCACTACTCAGTCGTAAATGATCTAGCGAAACAAGCTCGCTATGACACCACCTGGATGTGCACAAAGAGGTATTGTGATTGTTCAATAAACAAAAAGCAGGAAATTGTGGAGAGACATGATCGTGCACATCTTGAAGGAGCATAATAGAAAAAACAAATTGAAAATTAAGTTTCAGTTACAAAGTCACATTGCGTTCGTTCAATTCAATTCATATCAGGTCATCCCATAAGTTCTGTCCGAATTTTGAATAAAGAAATCAAGTGACCAAATGTTACATTTAATTACAGATTCAATCAACAATGTATTTTCCCTGATTATCTATGATTCCTTCCATCTATTAACAAGATTACTAATTCCATTACTGTAAAAATTATTTTGGCTTTGATTCGAAGAACTCACAAATGTCAGTTTTAAACTCTTCCTGTGTTACAAAAGCTGTTTCTTCCAAATGATTCTGCAAGCTACAAAACAAATGGTAGTCTGAAGGAGCAAGGTCGGGAGAATAAGGTGGATGAGGGATTTTCTCCCAACCAATCTTTTGTGACGAGATTCTTGCTGTGTGTGATCGCGCATTGTCCTGATGAAACATCAACCGTTTTCGATTCACTAGAGCAGGTCTTTTTTTCCTCAAAGCTTGGTTCAAACGCTCTAATTGCTGACAGTATATTTGAGCATTAATTGTTGCATTAGGTGGTAAGAATTCAAAGTGGATTATTCCTTGGCAATCCCATCAGATTGAAAGAAGAACATTTTGCCCATGAAGTTCCCTTCTCAGCTGTGGCTGGGGTCCTTCCCCTTTACCAAGCCACTGTCTACGGCGCTTAACATTTCGATAAAAGACCCATTTTTCGTCGCCAGTCACAAGTCTATCCAGAAAACGTGAAACAAGTTGGCAAGAATGGAGAGAAGTGCAGATGTCAACTCGGGATTTGAGCTTGTTTGCAGACAATTCATGAGGCACCCACTACCAATTCCTCAACTGATAAAGTAGGATTTTCTTCAAGGGCTGCTTCAAGAAGCTTTTCATCAAACTCAAATGGACGTCCGATTCGATCCTCATCTTCACGGATGAAATCTCCACCTCTGAATTTTGCAAACCATCTTCTGCAACTTCTTTCATTCACACATTCATCTCCATAAACTGAGTGAATGTTTCTAGCCGCTTCGGCTGCTGAGTTTCCTTTCTTGAAATCATAAAGCATTATGTGCTTCAAATGATACTTGGGTACTTCTATGTTAGCAGGGTTTTAATCAAACAAAATTTAATGTTGTTGCTCTTTGAAATAAAATGTTATCAGTTTAAATGCATCTAAACATAAAAATAATGTTCAGCTCCATTAGACATTATGAAATACTCTTTAAATTTCGTTCATTTTAACAAAGAATTAAAATTCGGACAGAACTTATAGGATGACCTAATAGATAAAAGTAGACATTTTTCTTCACGCTATTACAAACAGAGTAGTTTATTATAATATCTGCTAAGTTGGAAAGGTAATCCTTGTTGCAAATGCCTGTTCGATACTTGGAGTGTTAACGTCTAGTTTATAATGCAATTATGCTGAACTGAACTTAGTTACTGTTTAGAGAGAGCCCATAATCTGGCGTGATCACCAGTTCGAAAAGGCAGATAGGTTCAAACCCTCGATCACGATTAATTCTGACCGTGTTGGCACAACTTTCGACGGCTTCTTAACAATGCCGTCTATCCGATTTCACTTACAAGGATGGCATCAACGATTGCTGCAATTTTCAGGCACTTTCAAACAGTCAAACGATGATGCATAAAAGAATTATAACAATTTTGGGTAACAATCAACAACCTGCTAACATTGACATAATTTAAAGCTTGAAGTGTAAAATTCGTAATTTGTTTTTCTAATGAATGTTTCCGGTGGAGTTAATACGAATTTAAAAATAAAACGCTGTTATATGTCTTTCTGAAATATTTTTCGACTTCTTAGGGCAAAATGTCGGGAATAATTTATCGGTTGGCAACTCATCCGGAAAATAGATTTTCACTTCTGATCAACTTTCACATAATATCCAGGGGCAAGTTCGACCTTCGAAATACAATAGAGTATTTCTCATTGTTTACAATCCTTGTTACATTAGGGTGGATTTGGAATTTTTTAAGTATTGTTAAAGATGGAGACCTCAATGTCGGCTTTGTTTCGATTTTTCCGGATTACAAATTGCAAACAATTTAAATCCTTCATAACATTAGAAATAAACAAATCGGGAGCATTTTAAGTAAATTAAATTCATCTTTGTATTCTTGCTGAAGTTCAGTTTTTACCTTACTTCAGTTTTAAGTTTTTAGATTTATTTTGGTTTTCTTAGAGACATCAATTCTCCGTTTGTTTAACAAAGAACTGTGCAGAATTGAAGAAAATAAAATTTAACCCAAATACACTTATAAGAATACGCATATATATACATATGTAGTAGTAACATAT
>OZ038481.1:115433541-115458541 GCA_964036315.1 Acanthosepion esculentum
TTTTCATGAAACATGCTTGAACGAAGGATTGCTGCCTAAATACGCAACTATATATACATATGTATATATATGTATATGTATATACATATATATGTACATGTGTGTCTGTGTGTGTGTCTCTGTGTGTATATGTATGTATGTATGTATTAATATTTAAGCAAAATATTTTAGCTGTCTGTAACCTGTGGCAACTGTAACACACCCATTTCTTCTAACGTGCATATATTAAGACCCGTTAGCGGCCACCATACTTTTCAGTAACTTAGACATGCGTAAAAATTAAAATATAAGAAATAAAAGGATCTCAATTCTATGCGAAGCAAGAATTTAGATAAAATGTATTTCTTTTCAGCCAATATCATGAAGGATGAAGGACGTAAATATCCACACGCACATGGAAATTCCTAACATTAGGCCTTAGTCGCTCCTTCCCAAATTACCCGACCACTCCGTTTGCTAAAAGTTTCCAAAAGATAAGTGTTTTTCACATTTTTTTATTCATTTGTTTCTCTTCATTTCCTCCAAACATGCGCAGTGTAAAATATTTTTCTTCGTCAGCGCACATACAACTCTTCGTATCAATGAAGGAGACGAAGAACAAAACTATTGAAAGAAACATTCACAGCTAAAAACGTGTCCAAGTAATGTGTAATTTCACTTGGGAATTTAATATAACTGATCTAGAAAAATCTTTATTTCACAAATTGCCTTCTGCTATTTCCGAATATAAATGTTTATTTGAGCAGAACAAAACAGAAAGACATTGTGTCAAATATACGCTTATTTTCGTCGGTAATGAAATCGAGAATATTTGTTTGTTGGGCAAAATGAAACTGTACCCAAATTTCTTGAAAATGAAAACTAAATATTAGCTATTTCTGTCTTGAGAACCTTGTTCATATAACTATGTGTCGAGTGATAATGCGCCAAAATGAGTCAACAAGACAAATAATTGCTATCTTTGCTTCATCTCACATGTTGATTGGAACTTTTGGTATTGTTATTACAACATAATTCAAGGTTGATCTTTTCCTACAGACGATGGTAAGCAGCAAAAGACTTTTCTTATTGTTTAACTTGTTCTAACAAGAATTCTACACGAATCACGATCTTCAATGTCATGAGCATTTATTAATGGTAATTTACTTATATATTTACTTTATTCTTATGACACATTTATAAAATTTTGGCAAATGTATTACAATCTGAGAGTATAAATTCAGCTTATCTTCTTTTCTTGCTTATTTCCCTGGTGTATCAATATGATCTCTACATTATAAACTATTTCACACACAACAATAGACTGGAAATGGCTATTTCATCACTTGCCATTGGTAATGGGTGTTTTTATGCAAAATGCACATGGTTACATTTGGAGAAGGAATATAGATAGTTGAGAACTGATGACATCGGAGTGGTCGTAGATGAAAGTTGAAAAACCTATGTCCAATAAATGAGTAGTGAGGAACACCCGCAAAAATGTAAAAACATCTAGAAATGTGAGCTTTCAAAAAAAATTCCTTTCGCTATTTGATAACAAAAATGAGATTTAAAAAAAAAATCAAACATATCTTTAACAAATGTCATAATATATTTTGCCATCTTTGAGTTAGCTTCATGATTCCACCCTCTAAGAAGTAGTTGAAAAACACTTTTGAGAATATTTTGCAGTTTTCCAGAAAACTGAAATTCTTCCCGGTAAAAGAATAAATGGTTATACAAATATATTATATCGGGGGGGGGGGTATTTTATGAAATCCCAGGCAAGTTGTACCAAATTCTGGCGATTTTGCAAGAAGACATGAGATCTGCAGTTCGTCATGGAAGAAGTCAATTTTAAGATTAAGAAATTCTAGAGGCCTTTCATTGATTTCTGTCTATAACTTGTGAAAATACTTGTTCAAAATTCAACGCCTAATTTTCAAAAAGTGGGTCTGTAAAACTCAGGTACTTCTAATCTCACCAGATACACAATCTAACTTTTTTCGATTGAGTAGAAAGCTTTTCGAGGAGAGAACGATAATTCATTTCATTTTGCCCAATAATTTCCACATTGCTGTAAATAACCCATTTTCATGAAGTGTTATGTTTCTTTCAAAAATGTGTGTTTTTTGTATTTAGGACGAGAATTTCAGATAGCAATGTGGTTCATTATTTTTTCCTTTAATCGTGAAGCACCAAAACGTCAGAGCGTATCCAAGTTTTTTCAAATGCCTTACAGTTTTCATATGAAAATGTTTGTAAAATGTTTCCCCTTTCCAGAAAGAAAAGAACATCAAATGCCGAATATACATTTAATTTTCCACAAATGCCACTTCAAACATAAACAGTTTCCAAGTTCAGCATCGACGCATGAAACACATGGAAGATCTTGTTGAAACGTTAGCTTTGAGAATATATGTGCGTGCGTGCGTGTGTGTATGTGTCATAAAATTGTCACGCGGGTAAATGAAACTCGTTTTCAAACACCATCTATGAAAGAACAACACTAGGCACATTCGTTCGGACCGAATATAATGCATAATATGATAATATGCAAGCAAACGGATTTCTGTCCAAAATATGCGTAAATATAACAATGCTGTTGCAGGGCCGTTCATCACATTTGTGCCAAATGAAAGCTATATTAAAAAATAAATAAACCAACGCCAGAATGAGATATTTTAAAATATCTTGTTCTTGTTCTTCTTCTTTCCAAAACGGAAATTCAAATTCTCAATACGCCTAAAATTTCTAACGATCATATAAAAATATATTAGATACTATGTAAATGGATTATATTTTTATGATCTTGAAGAATTCCAGGTCTTCAAAAAAGACCCTCACTTTCTATTTTATTATGAACAAATGAGGCAACTGTATTCGTTTATTTTGAATGCAAATTTATGCTTGTGTAATAAAGACGCTGTCGTACACACACACACACACACACACACACACACACACACGTGCGCGCGCACACGCACACATACATATACACACACACACACACACACACACACACACACACACACACACACACACACACATATATATATATATATATATATATATATATATATATGTTCAGAGAGAGAAAGAAAGAGAGAGTATGACACAACATCCCAAATTACCTCATATGGCGAGTGAAAGTTTTATTTCAACCGACAAAAACTACGCTAGTTTTATTCAACTGCGGGGCTGAGTAAAGGCTTACCTAGTTTTCGCCGATTGAGATCGATCTATACTCGCATATGCGGTAATTTTGGGTATTGTGGTGTAATATTATTTATTGGCTCTGTTATAATAATTATATTGAGTTCTTTTATGGACCAGTTTTAATATTTTATATTATTAAGATCCACTTATTTTATATACAACAGATTTATTACCTGTACTATATATATATATATATATATATATATATATATATATATATATATGTGTGTGTGTGTGTGTGTGTGTGTTCGTGTGTGTGCATATATATATGTGTGTGAGATTCATATATATATATATATATATATTTATATATATATACTTGTTCAATATTATAAAATATAATTTGGTCACAATTAATGAGAAAGTGATGCCTTCATTTTAAACCAACGCCAGAATGAGATATTTTAAAATATTTTATCAAGAATTCTACAAAAATAACTATTTCTGCTTTACGTTAGTAAATTAACACACACAGATATATATATATATACATATATATATATATATATATATATATATATATATATATATATATATATATATATATATATATATATATATATATATATATATATATAATTAAGTAATATTAAGTAATATTAAGTAATATATAATTAAGTAATTCATCGAGTCTGTCTCTCTCCCGCTTCATATATATATGAATAAGCACTGGACGGCCGTTTCCTCCTATATTTGGGACTCATCAGCAGTGCGCATCCACTATCGAGAATTGAAACCCTGACAGTTAGGTTATCAAGAAAACATCATATCAAATATATTGAGTCTGATTTGCTATCTCTTCGTCACTGAAGGCCGTTGGAACTGTTAGTATGATGTTTGCTTCACAACCTAACTGTCAGGGTTTCAATTATCGGTAGTGGATGCGCACTGCTGATGAGTCCCAAATATAGGACGGAACGGCCGTCCAGTGCATTCTGTTGAGGTTTCAAACTCGATGAATTACTTAATTGTAATTATCTAATAATTTATTTCGTGTGTGTGAATTCTTTTTAGATGTAAAGGAACAAAATGATCTAAATACTCACAAGAGGAAAAACTGTTTATAGCTGACGTGTTTTGTTCTCTGATGGACTTTATAAAGGCAAATATGTTTTGCGTTGATAAAGTCTATCAGAGCACGAAACGCGTCGGCTAAGAATAGTTTGTTCCTTTTGTCTTTTTATTCATATATATATGAAGTGGGAGAGAGACAGGGTAAATAGACGGAGAATATAGAAGACCGCTTTTAAAGTCAGCCCCTTATTTCTTTGTATCTATTTACCTATATTACTAAATTTCATGTAATATTTTCCATATCGATATAGAAGTAAAAAATGACACATAATTAACATCAGTGGTAAAGTTTCTCCTTTACGTATTTTTACCTTTTTACAACAATTTTGCAAAAGGTTTTACTACCAAAACCCAATTTTCACAACGTCACTTGAAAACTTAATACTATCAGCGCACATACTCTTGTTTAATTTTGTTTCTTTAAGACGATAGGTTGATGACTGAAACGATACGTTGATTTTCTACTTATCTAAAATAAAATAAGACCTGAAGTAAACCTTATTTTGCAGCTACTGATGTATCTTTGTGTAGATTTTTATTCATGTCTAGTACAAATATATAATTGAAAATTTCTTTACCATCTAATCATTTATCATCTGTAGTTTGAGACGCCGAGGGGGAAATCTAATTCTCGAGATCTTAAGAGGAAATAACTCTTTTTACTGGAAGGGAAAATTGTAGATATCTCGAAAAAATTATGTTTGCATATTTTTTTCTTATTTATAAAATAATAAAATAAAAAAAAAGACATGGAAGTTCTTCGAAGTAGATTATTAAAAAGAAGTGACGAATTTCATATTTTTAATTCGTCAGCTGATAGGAAATTCAGTTTGTTTCGAAATTGGTTCTCCTTTTTATCGACATGCAATTTTATGAAGATTCCAACAGCGTTTGGACTTTCTCAAATTATTTTCGTATTTCTTTTTACTCTGCCTGAATATTCGGTACGCATGCGTAGAATCCCCTCGTGCTTCATGTTAGACACATTAATTGAGTAAGGCTAATACAATACATGGCTGTTTTTAAATTAATACCTGTTAATTAGCTGATAACGTTTGAACTCCCTATTGTACACAAATAGATTTTTGCATTGTGTATGACCACAAACCAAGCTGTTGAGGGGGAATAATTTCTTCTTCTTCTCCTTTTTCTTATTTTCTTCTTGTTCTTGTTCTTGTTCTTCTTCTCGTCCTTCTTCTTCTTCTTCTTCGTCTTCTTCTTCTTCTTCTTCTTCTTCTTCTTCTTCTTCTTCTTCTTCTTCTTCTTCTTCTTCTTCTATGAGCTGTGTCTCTTCAGGGCGTTGGTGCTCATTTCTTGTTTTTTTGTACGAGCGTCATTCAATAAAAAAAGGTGAATTTTTCGGTAGAAGGATTCTAATACAGATAGAAGCTTACTTTTTAATTTCTTTTTTGTTTACTTCTTTTTCACATCGATTTAATTTCTTTTGCAAATTAAAAAAAAAACTTTTAGAGTTTTGGCGATTAACAAAGATGGCCGACCAAGAAGCATGCTCCAGGATTGAACAGCGGTCAGTTATCAAGTTTTTGGTTGCTGAAGGGTGCAAACAAGTTGAAATTCATAGGAGAATGTCAACTGTGTATGTTTTAGCCAAGAAAAATGTATACAAGTGGGCTAGATTGTTTAAAGAAGGACGGAGCAGTGTTGAGACAGTCCTGGGAGGCCTACAGAAGTGAGGTCTCCTGAGGTGATCGAATCAGACAATGACCTCATTCAGTCTGACAGAAAGGTGGCAGTGGATGACATTGCAAGGACTTTGAGCTTATCTGTTGAGACAGCGCACAAGGTCAGCTGACGGTGGGTGCCAAAGATGCTTACTGCAGAGCACAAACAGCACAGCAGCCCAAACGGTGCAGACCATCGAGCAGCTGAGATGGGAATTGCCCCCTCATCCCTTTACAGCCCCCACCTTGCCCCTTCAGACTTTCACCTGTTTGGCCCCTCGAAAGCGTTCACGAGAGGCACGAAGTTTAAAAGTGACAATGAAGTCAAAAGTCTTGTGAGCGACTGGCTGAGACATCAGTCCAAAGATTTATACGCTGGGGAATACGGAAGCTTGTGCACAGATGGGAAAAGTACGTGACAGTGATGGGAGACTATGTTGAAAAAGAAAAGAAAAAGTAAGCTTCTATCTGTATTAGAAGTCCTTATACCGAAAAATTCACCTCATTTATTCAATGTCCCTCGTAGTTTTCAATAAATTTTATCTTTTTATTATGTCTCCTATATCTTGCTCCGCCACCCATTTACTCACGCTCATTCTTCCTCTTCATCTATGTGTCGTGTTCCTTGCCGACGTGGACGATGAGGGTCCCCTACAAATTCTTGTGTTTTTGTAGCCCTTAGGAAATTTTGTCTTTTCGCTATCTCTCCTAAAACTTCCTCGGACATTCATTTACTTCAAGCTCATTCATCTTCTATAAGCTGTGTCCCTTCAGAGCGTTGATGCTTATGGTCCTCCGCAATTTATTGTCCTTTCTAGTTTTTCATAATTTTATCTTTTTGTTATCTCTCCTAAAACTTTCTACGCAACCCATCTACACAAACTCGCTAGGTAATTGATGCCCTGTTTATGTCTATCTTATCCATAATGTGCAATGTGGATATCAAATTTTCCAAGCCTTTCATCCTCATTATGCGTCTTAGATATTTCACAGCCCCTTTCTGATGGCAAGTATAAATGTCCCTTTTTCAGTTTTCTCTAAAGATTTGGTTTACATTTACTCTTAAACTTCATCGTTTCACCCATGCGCAGTCAATGGTATTTTCATCATCCTTCTGGAGAACCATATTTACGTTCCTACAAGTCTCTTCTTCATCGGTGATGTGTAAGTTGAGCATTCACTGTCCACATCGGGAGCCTGATATTACATAACCGTTCAGTACACTTTTATTTGTGTTGAGGGGTCCTCCCCTTTTTTCACAAATGGACTCACCCAGGGTATACGTATACTATTGTTAACGAACGACGAAGTAGAGCGTACGAACGTAGCGAACAAGAGTCACAGTGAGCGAGCAAGTAGACTCAGTAAGAAGTCATACAGTGATACGTCGATACCAAAGACTGTATATATATATTTCTACTAACCCGCATTACTGGAACTACTAACCTGTATTACCAGTTTGTATTATTACGTTAATAGATTTCTTTTCCTATATTCATTCATGGCGTTTGTTATTATTTGATACCGGATTTCATCCCGGAATCCACAACAATTTTTTCCAACATTTTTTTTCTGTTTCTTAATATTTTACTTAACATTTGAAGGGTGCCTTTAACTATTCCTCATCTGAATGTTGTTCATAATGACGGTAGTCTTTGAGTATAGAATCCAGAGGTTGGCAGTGAATATTCGAAGAGAGTAGAGAAGCGTCGCTCAGGTTAGCAGTGGATATCCCGATAAAGAAGCAGAGCGTAGTTCAGTAGTTCTTCCTTCTGTTCTTTCGCCTGACAGGTTGGCACTGGATATGTGGAGAAAGTAGACAAATGGCCGCCTTTATACACGACGGATTGAATATTTCATATCTCCTGATTGGTTAACCTTCTATTGGGGAAATATAAAGTGAGTCAAGTCATTTTGGTTTGCTCACTAGCACACAACAATTGTAACAATCTGAACATTTAAAATATCAGCATATCCGTTTGGAACGAAAGTATATAATGTTTATTTAACAGCTGTCTATTAATCCGTGATTTCTATACACGTCGTAACTTTTGCTATATATATGTACTAGCGGCATGGCCCGGAGTTTGCTGTGCTCATACAGCAATCGTTATCACTTGACTTAAAATATTTTTGCCCTTCCTTGCCTTTAAAGGAGTACACTTTGCCGTGCTGATGTTGCTACCTGTCTTACTTCTTGCCTATCTCACACTGCAATTTTTTTCTAAGCGCTATACTAAACATTAAATCTGTTACGAAAAAAGAACTAAACAAAATGAACACAAAACGACAAGTTTTAAAAAAGGAAACTTAACTGGAAAAACTCAATGAAAAAAGAATAATTTTTCACACCCAACAAATACTTTTTCACACCCAACACAGTTCTGTGCAATCTGAATCAACGTTGACTTTAAGCAACCGAATGAGCCAAATGGAGTAAAGTGCCATGCAGATTTAAATTTGTCCCACTTGTGACGAATGCAGCTATCGATTTTTTTGCATGCTAGCATGCTAGTTAACATTCGTGTCAGTCAGCTGTTGCCTCTCACGCTGCCCAATAGAATCTTCCTGCCTATTCGTGGCAGCCAACTATAGGCCATTAGAAAATGTCCGCATACTACATGAAAACTGTGGTAGAAGCATGAAAAAGTCGATTATTTCCACTGTCAATGGGAGTTGGGAAATGCAATTTCGATCTTGGATTTAGCTCTAACTTAGAGCGTGTGCATGTAAATTTTGGTGCAAATCCGTCGAGAATTGCGGCCGTGCATCCGTTACAAACACACACCCACACACACATTCTGCCTTTTAGGGTAGAGATTCTGAAATGAGATATTTAAATGCATCTTTCCATATAGATGTATGCTGTGAATTTGACATATTTTATATCTTAGCAGCAACAATTGATGGAAAAATAAAGCATTTTCCTCATTTGATTTTTAAAAGATTTTCCTAACATATTAAAACTGCTGAACAAACAGCAAAAACAGATATGTGTCATTTATGGAGACGATGTCATCGATGAGAATTCTGATTGTAAGTGGTTTACTGTTTTTAGACCTGGACATTTTCATCTTTAATTTCGAGAACGTTCATTCAGGTATGGTAACTAAATTGAAATGCTACTTAAAAATATGAAGTTCAAACAACTCCGGACATTGCTGACATACAGGTTAAATAGAGAATGGTATGCTATCAAAACTTGCTTTGAATTACAAGGGAAAAATTCGAAGAGAGCCACTGAGATAACAAGCATCATAAATGATGATGAACATAAAAAAATTTAACCATTTTAAATATGACAATGTAACTATTGACGGCATTCTGAGTAATGGCTAATTTTTCGTGTATTTTGTTAACTTTCGAATTGTAGTTAATATTTTCCCAAGTAAGGACAAAATGTGTCATCTGATCATGCCAAGGAAAAGAAGAAGATAAAATATCAGTAATGTTATTTAACTCAGATTCAAATCAGGCGAATGAAATGTAAAACGACAGAAAGTAAAAGCCTATATATAAAGTCAAGCTAAAGAGCAACCTCTCAGCTGTCACTATGCCACATACTAACTTCGGGCGCGTGGCCTTGCATAGAAATAATTGGGGATATTCTGGCCAGAGTTATATCAGAGATGTTGAAATCAGTCGTATTGACCGGCTAAAAAAGGACAGAAGCAAAACGCTTCAGAAAATGTCCCTGTTGATATGTTGCGAGATTCTCGCAGCTTCACAATGTATAGATTCATATGCAGGTTACAAGCGGGAGTGAAGTGTCATATACGACACACACAGATATTATATGAATTTTTCGGATCTTCATACGCCGTATAGTATCAATGTTTGTGTTGCATTTTAGTATCTATTTTTATGTAGTTTATATAAATAAATAAATTGATATATATATATATATATATATATATATATATATATATATATATATATATATATATATATATATATATATATATATATATATTCAAACGTATATTGTTAAATATAATACAAAACGAATGTTTATTACGTTTTAGTTTTTATCATTCGCTGTTCTAAGTTTGTATAGCTGCCTTAATTATCAGTGAAAATAAAGAAAACAATATCCAACAGTGGGATACATTTTTTATTATCCTGTTTCTCGATCTAAGCTTTCGGCTTACATGAGACCATCTTCAGAGTGTTTATATGGACTATTAAACAATGATATTTGCCATAAAAGAGGATATCCTGTTATGTTGACATAGAAGATTGCTATGCGATGATAACGGTCGCGGAATAGCAGACGCTGATCGTTAATTCGTAATGAAGTTCTATGACGTCGTACCACGTGAGAGAATGAAATAATAACAACAGAACCATATGTTTAGATGAAATGTAATTTTTTGTGACTAGTTTGAAATGTAATTTTATTGAGTGTGGGTTGATTTGTTTTTAATGTAAATGGTCTCTAATATCTGAGGGTCCTTTTTACTTGTGTATGTGTGAGTATTTTTGTGTTATCAACTAATATCTGTTTAATGATATGTATATGGATATGTTTTTTCTAAGAAATTTTGTCTAATAGATTTGGTTTCAAAACAATGAATTCAAAATATCTCCGATTTATTAATTATATATATATATATATATATATATATATATATATATATATATATATATATATATATATATATATATATAGGGATAGATAGATAGATAGATAGATAGATAACCAATGTAAATCGTTTCACTGAAACTAGACTTGATTAAATGTTTCGACAGTCTAGGCTTCATCAAATCAAAAACTGGAAGAAACAAATATATTTATGTGTATATAAATATTATTTTACATATAGAATCACTGCTTTTTTAAAGTCATTCATTTTCATTCTTTTCTTTCATCACCAGAATCTTCAGCTTAGCGAAAAATGTAGGAATGATGTATTAGTGAAGCCTATAAACAAATATATTTCTTTCATTAATTCTTTGGTCTGATGAAGTCTAGAATGCGAAATGCATACTCAAATCTAGTTTCAATAAAACTGTTTTCCATTTGTAATATTTTTCAAAACTTTGTCGGGATTCTCTATCCTTTTTTATGCACGCACACGCACAGACACACACATAAATATATGTATTTATATGTATATAGCGATAAACAGACATAGATAGATAGATAGATAGATAGATAGATAGATAGATAGATAGATAGAAAGAAAGAAAGATAGACAGATAGTTAGGGAGAGAAGAAGGAAGGAAGGATCATAGAGACGCTACTTGAATTTTCAATCTTAAAAATGCCGTTTTAATATAAGGTGAATATAATCCTACTCTACGAATCCCCTCCGGACTATTTATAGGTCCAGATCACGTTCAAAGACCAGTTCTTGTACGATAACAGAAATTAAGCAACGTCGAGCCAGGTCATAACATAGATTGGTGACCTCTTGGGAATACTTGATGTTGCAAGCTTGAATTTGCTTTTGGTGTAAAGGATAATGGCTTGGAATTTTAATTGGAGAACCGAGTTCCATATCCCGTTCATTTCCATATATTAACTTAATTGCAAATTCCCTTGAATGAATGGGAGAAAAGTCAAACTAGAAGCAATGCAAATAAATAATGAAAATATTAAAAATAGAATGTTTCGTTTTTTTTTAAATTTGTTAAAATTTCTATGATGTAAAATAAAAGCTAAAGTAAAAATAAAGTGTTCAGATTTTGTCTCGCTTAACGTGAATCTCACTTCGTCTCGCTTAACGTGAATCTCACTTCGTCTCGCTTAACGTGAATCACGTTTTTCGCGTCAAAGTGTATTTGTTTCTTCAATATATTTTGCGAAGTCGCCAATTCATTCAAGTATTTACCATTCCCATGAAAATTTCATCACACATACAATTTAGGAAGTTTCGTATAAAAATTTAGCATAGCTAACGTAGCTTTTTTACAAGTAATTTACGATCTCAATATGAGCGAGAATATACTTTTTTTTTCTGAAGGGTATTATTATACTTTACTACTACTACTACTACTACTACTACTACTACTACTACTACTACTACTACTGATAATAATAATAATATATCATAATACAAGGACCTTGAAAGAGAAATCTCAAAAATGTGGCACATGAGAAGATCAACAATCCCTGTTGTAGTTGGAGCCCTTGGATTGGTTGGAAAAGATTCCAGTAGACTAATTGAAGGGATTCCTGGAAGTCCATGCCTCGAAGAGATAAGAAAAATTCTTCTGACAAGTACAGCCCACACTTTACAAAGGGCTTTATCTATGTATTTTTTCTTTTGCAGTGGAAAGTGTCATGATACCATTTCTAACATTAGGTCCCTGGGCGAGACCCGGAAAGAAATGTGTAAACGCCAGATATCAAAGGAAATAATAATAATAATAATAATAATAATAATAATAATAATAATAATAATAATAATAATAACCAAATTAATCTATGACAGCATAAAAAATGTACACAATTTTGTATAATGCTAGGTATTGATAATCTCAGGGCTGACGTATTTTAAATATTAGTTTAAACCAATGCTCAATTCATTGCATAAACCAGAGACACTTCACTCAAAATAGATTTTATCATATTTTCCTTAAAAAAGCGTCATGAAAAAACAGTTACACCACTTGATACTTTTTTTTTATTTGTTCAAGTCATAAGTGTCAAAAGGCAGGAATCTAAATGTTTAGGAACTTTTTTAAAATCCCGAACGCGAAACAGGTTGAAGTAAAACATTTTTTCCTGACACCCCAAATGTTGGTAAAACAATTTTAATTTAAATATTTGTCTGCATAAATACATTATTTTTAATATTACATAAATATACATATAAATATTAAGTGATTTCCAAATTTTATCTTCTCTCTCTCTCTTTATCGTTATATATATATATATATATATATATATATATATATATATATATATATATATATATATATATATATATATATATAGATAGATAGATAGATAGTGTTATTCGATAAAATTGACTCACCTGAATTTTTTTGCTAAAGTATTTTTTGTCTATTGTTTTGGGGGTTAAAATAATTTTTAATCTTACTAATATAAAGACCCCTTCCCGACCACGTAGGAAAAAATTTATTCACCCTAAGGTATTCTATTTATAATTATAAATTTGGATATAAATGAGATTCGGGAAAAACACTGTGCCAAAAAAGTGACTCAGATATCTCATTCTAATGATTAAACAGGCAAATTTAAAGAGCTTTTGACAAAATATTGAAAACTATTTTACAATACACTCAGACCAATATTCTAGAGAATTCTAGAACAGCTAAAATTAAATCTAGAGTATCCCAGAATATTCCAGAAAGCCTTATACAGTATAAAAACAGCTTGAAATAGCCACTCAAGTCACTAAACAGATGAAAGAGTACAAACACGCATCAAAACCACTTAAGGCATTTATTATTGCACTCTCAAAAGCAGGCAAGTCTACGAGAGAAATTGCAGAAATTGCGATAACCTCGCAATTAACTGTATCTCGAGTGCTTAGGGCACATAATGATGCCACTCCTGCTCCAAGGAAGGAAACAAGGGGACGAAAGAAAAAGATTGATGATAGAACTGGCAGGGTAATCAAGACAGAAGTTGCGAAGAATAGGACTATAACTAGCCAAGAAATTGCAGCCAGTCTAAGCGAAGAGCAAGGTGTTCGTCTTGCCTCTTCAACAGTCCGTCGGTGGCTGTTAGAACAAGGTTACAAATCTTGTACACGAAGGTTTAAGCCGCAAGTAAGCAAAGCCAACAAAGCCCAGAGACTTGAATGGGCCGACTATTACAAAAATTTCAAGGATATGGTGAGTCACTTTTATAGAACAGCACTGCATATATATATATATATATATATATATATATATATATATATATATATATATATATATATATATATATATGTAGGGAAATTTTGACATAAAAGGCTAATCTGGCCAAAAGAGAAAACAATACACTCCAACGATAAGACGTAGAGTCGCCATGATTGAAAGATCATCTACAGAAGATATGCGCCCTGGCTATTATAATATTTCCCCATTCTTGTTTTCTGACAGTGAATGATAATTACTAACAAAAGAAAAAAAAACTCTAAATGATTTGGACTATATAAAAAAAACTTAAATTCCCAGCATCCCTCATTCATGCGCATGTGTAGTCGTACCAATATAACAAATTTTGTCCGATGAAGTTCTGAAGGAAAGAATGAATTACAAGTAAACGTTTGCCACTTTGTCACACAATTCCCACAATATTGTTCTTAATATATAAAAATATATATATCGTTATCTCATATATTATCTTTTTTTATTTAGTTTTTCTAGCGTTCTTTCTGTTTTTCGAAAATAAAAACTAGAAAGTTGTACACACGAAATTCAACCGGGCCCAACACTCGAAACCACTGAATAAAGGTTCCTACTAGTAATCATAACAACAGCAAAAAATGCATCTTAACCAGTCAAACATGAATAGAGAATAACAACACATAAAACAAATCACATTGAAAACTACTTATTGGCTTAAAACACTTGGAACAATGTCGATAATTTTGGCAAACAAACGGAAAAATGTAAGAATGCTGGTTAAAAAAAAAAATAATGAAAATTCCATTGTCTGTCATACTTAACAAAAGAAAAAATTAACACACACACATATATACACACACACACAAATATATATATATATATATATATATATATATATATATATATATATATATATATATATATATATATATATATATATAAAATTGAACATAGAAGTCAACACTTAGAGGTGACAGTCTTTTTCATACTAGATGCAATCGTCAGGGCATTCGTCACGTGGCCTGACGATTGTGTCTAGCATGAAACAGACTGTCGCCTCGGAGTGTTGACTTCTGTGTTCACTTTTATATTTACACACGCTCTATCTCTGCTACTGAACACTTTATCCCATAAATATAGCACACTTTAGGACAATGTTTCTTCATATATATATATATATATATATATATATATATATATATATAGAGAGAGAGAGAGAGAGAGAGAGATAAAGC
The DNA here is from genome assembly GCA_964036315.1 of Acanthosepion esculentum. Taxonomy (NCBI): domain Eukaryota; kingdom Metazoa; phylum Mollusca; class Cephalopoda; order Sepiida; family Sepiidae; genus Acanthosepion; species Acanthosepion esculentum. Next base: position 115,448,540 of record OZ038481.1, read on the forward strand.
GAGAGACAGAGAGAGATACAGGGGGGAGATAGAGAGTTAGAGAGAGAGAGGAGGATTATCAAAATTTAATTTTACAAAATTTGGGGGTGGTTTTCTCACACTAAACAAGGACAAATGTTCATATAAACATATATCATCGAATATTTGGTTTTTGAGTCATTAATCTTAAAGTTTAGGGTAGACGCTGTTAAATGTACAATCCATGATACAACGCAAAGTACCTATTACCAGAGTTTGTGATGAAACGGATCCTCTCTCATCAACGCAACAATAACCAGTAGGAAAGGTCGAATGACTCGGCTTACTTAGGTCTGGAAATGCAATCTGATACGTGAAGCCTCGCATCCATTAACATTGACGCTGCCGAATGTAAAAATCATATCTGCCTGTTCACGATTATGCCATATCTGCCATTGACAACTCACTACCTCACGCCTTAAACAATGAAACCAGACTAGCCCCAACTGTACACAAATGACAAATGTAACCTAGTATGCATAACAACACAGCGCCATTTACCGTAAACTTAAGTTAAAGATAATAACAGAAACACGAAGCATTTGCGGATATACGTTTATATGTATATTTTTTTTCTTTTCCGCCCCAATCTTTTTAAGGTATTTTGATACAGCATATATATATATATATATATACACTCACACAGATATAATAAGCGTAGCTTAGATATGGCACAAGAACGAAAGTATGGGGCACCCAGTGAGGATAGATCTCACTACTTGGTCGTAATTGATCTAGCAAGATAAGATTACTAATAGTTATACCGGCTCGAGGTGCCACACACACACACAGTCAGACAGACACAGGCACACATACAGATACACAGACACAGATACACACACATACACATACAAACCCATATATATATATATATATATATATATATATATATATATATATATATACTATCGAAAAACACTTCTTTCAAATGCAAGCTACAAACGGACAATGTCGAATATCATGCTAATTGGTCAGTACATGATTCTATGTATTCTAAAACTGACTGATCGACATGAGACAGCCATTAACAACCTTCTTTCCCGTAGGAAGGTAGGAAGGTAATCCATTTAAATGATATCCGTATCATAAAAAAGCATATCGTCACGCACGAACAATTTTCCCTACGTTATAAAAATACTGGTTATTAATCCTATCAGCCTAAAAAATCTCCTTGCAGACAGCATCTTTTTGTGTGTGTGTGTGTGTGTGTGTGTGTGTGTGTGTGTGTGTGTGTGTGTGTGCGTGCGTGTGTGTGTGTGTGTGTGTGTGTGTGTGTGTGTGTGACTGTTAATTTTATAGTCATATTTATATTATATATATATATTCAAGCACATGATGTAAGACGGTTTGCTGGAAAGTTAATAGCCTGACTATAAAGGAATTATTCTCGAGATGCCAAAACTCATTTTAATTTCAATTGTCTTGCTATTAACTAAATTGATTCTTTCGAGGTAAACTGACTTCCGACTGATTAAAGAAGACTTCAAAAGCAATTAGTAGGGAGTTCGCTTTAAAATTAACAAAATTGGCATCGCGATATTAATTCCAATTATATTCATACTGACATTGTTGCTACCTCAGGGGATGATGCTCCAACCTTATTAACAGTAAAAAAAAAAGTCCAGTTGAACTTATAAGAGGATGGGAGAATCTTGAATATGACCCAAGTTTTGGAAGTCCTACTTTAGCCACCTTCAAGGAAAACATTAATCGTTTTCACCACAGAGTGATGGATGACAGTCGATTAATTTTAATGAAATAACCAATGCTATTAGTGTATTCTGTGAGAGAGTTGGGCATATTCTACACAATGAATTTGGAAAGATGAAGGTTTCTGCTCGGGGGCTGCCATGTCTACTGACACCTTGTCAAAGGCGCATCAGGCTGATCACATCATGGGTGAATTTGATATTGATCGGGACAGATTCTGCTGATTTCCTTAAATAGACACAAAGCGAACGCTTCTCATCAGAATGAGAAAGAGACAGTTGCAAAAACATGATGGCGAACAAAGGATTGAAGAATTTGACACACCCGGAATACAGTAAAGGGAGAGTGGAAATCGAGTAGTAACTTTCCAAACAAGCAGTTGGGAAATAGTGGCAGAACAAGGAGATGGAAAAAAGCTGAAAAGTCAAACCTTACTACGAGCTAAAAACAATAAGAAGTTGTGTAGAGTCATGATCACCCAATCTCTGAAGGAACTCGGCACAGAGTTTTTTGAAGAAAGAAAACTAGAAGCAGAAGAATAATAAAAGTAATAAGAAAATGAATAAATGGAAACATATATTTCAAATGACATAAAATAATGAAAAAGATATGATCGAAATGCAATTTTATATAATATACTTTTTTGTGACTTCACCGTTTAAGCATTAGTTTTGAAAAAAATGATTTGAACAAGAAATAAATAAAAACGAAATACACCTATATTTCCCAAACTTAAAAAAAACGTCAGAGTATTACGGAAAAGAATTACCCTAGAAAAAAAGAAAACAAAAGTCCTGACTGTTTTACCAAAAATGACATTTTAATATTATCTGCGACACACAGAGTCGAAACAGAGAGAGACAAGAAGGAATATGAATAAGAAGAGAGTATAAGGAAACAACAAAATAATGAAAAGGAGAAAAAATACGACATCCTACAGACACCTACACGGGCGCGCGCGCACACACATACACGAACGCACCAGCTCAAAAACCGACGCAAAAAATTCAACTTAGCACGAATAAATAGCCCATAAAATACTTTTAACTTAATAAAATTTAAAGAAAATGCGAAAATCGGTAGTCAATTAAAGATATCTTCTGAGGAGTGGACTGAGAGATTACAAACATTTTCGATACTCTGGAGTTGGGGCAGTGAATATAACATCAATCAGATAAATAACAAATTTTATATTTTTCTTATTTTGTATTAATCCTAATTATATATAATTATATTAATCACATGCATGAAAGGAATATAAGTATCTATAAGTATATCGAAGTGAATTAAACATTACTAATGACATGTTGCATTGTCTTGCATTTTCCTACGAGAACGAAATCCGGATTGGCTGGAGGTTATCTCCTGACAGGTTCAACCTAGCCAGACAGGTCAATACGTAGGAACCAGAAGAGAAAAAAAACTTATTCACAATGACAAAAATCAAGTGTGTACAACAACTTTCTAGCTACACATATAGCCAAGTACAAACAAATCGATACACTGGCGGATGATAAGCGACACAGTCAACTACAACAGCATGGATCAACTAAAACTAGTTAGCTGAATACGGCGGTTGAGCTGAAGATTTGTGACCGCTAGTAGCGAAATGTTTTTACTTTGTAAGTGATCAATTGAAAAACAGATCCTCAAACTATACCGATTGTCGCGTCATTCTTAACGGAGAGGAAAGTAAGGAACCTATTAGTGGCTATAAATACGAATTAAGGATTTCTTTTTTTATGGTCCAGGTTAGGACCAAGGAAGAACAACAGGAACACAAGTGTAGAAATAACGAAGATATATTACACGAAATAGGGCACCTCGAGGCGGTGTAATGGTTAGCAAGCTTTTCTCGCTAAAACGATTACGATTGAGTAGTGAGTTCGATCCTTACTGGGTGCCCCCTACTTTCGGCCTTGTGCCACATCTAAGCTATGCTTGGAAAATCACTATGTTACACGGAATATTAATACAAGATGTGGAAGTTGCTAGTATGAACGTCAGTCTGTTTTGGAGTGAACTACTATCGGCTCGACTCGATTCGTCTCTCTCTCTCTCTCTCTTGAGAGGCGTAGTATACATAGTGTTAGGAAGAGTTCATTCTGTAGTTATAGGTAAGGACCCATACCACTTTTTAAGGAACCTATCAATTTTTTTTCTTACCTTCAATAGTGGTCCAATTTTAAAACAGGACTTAGCATTTGGATTCTAAGTCAGGTTACACTTTCCGTAAAGGTAAATTTTCTTCTATATTCATCACATAAAATTACTACTCTAGAATGTATTTCTGATTCTACCTTGTAGAACACGCTCCAATGTAGATGATTCCTTGAACGCTAGAATCTTAGCCTCTTCAAGTCTACTGTCAATCATTATCTATGCACCTAATCATCATAATCTTCGTTTCTTATTTCGTATTTCCTTCACTTTCGATCATATATAACACAATACAGACCATATATAACTTAAGCAATCTCGAACCAGGTCAGTATCTATATTGGTGGTCGCTTGGCAATGCTAGACACAGTAAGTTTGTATGTGCGGGTGGTGTAATGGTTAAACTCTCGAAATTGTTAATCAGAGAGCCGAGTTCCATTTCTCGTTGGGTTAGTTTTAGTCACTTACGCGCAAATTGACCTTGGGAAATGTATAAATCCCTATGTTCCCACCAGCTATGTGTTAATTTGTAAGACTTGTAACAATAAATTATGATTATCTAAAAAAAAAATTCTTACATTTTAAAAATGTTTTCTGTCTTTAAATAGCCTGCAATGTTTTTGATTCGTTCTTCTAAGACGAATCAAGCAATCAAAAGAAACCACAATATTTGAGGACTTTCAACAGCAGCAACAACTAGAATGAGTAGCGCATGTAAATAGGAGTGAGAACGATAAAAGTATAGTGGAGAGGCTGACATTCCCACTCTACCCTAAATGAAAGACTATGAGTAAAACGCTATCAATACAACAGCGACTGTATTTATGAATCCTATTTTCTTGAAAAAATTGTTTTAAGACAATTGTAAATTTCAACCGATAGTCAAAATAACTGTTCAACAAATGTCGGATGTTTCCTTATAAAAAAACAGCTAATTTTACTACTATTATTATTATTCAATTTCCATCTAACATAAGCGGTTCCTGGCCCTTTTCTTGAATAGACTTTACTAAAAAAAAGTTTTCATTTATTTCTTCGACCGGCTTAAATGTTTCACTTTTTTTTTGTTCACTTCGTAGTTGGGTTGCAATCATATCTTTAGCAATATTCTGTATTTTTGCTGTCTATTTAAATCAGAAATAGCTATTACTTTAAATATAGTTTTCAGAGCTAGTTTCACCCAATATAGCAAATTGCTACGAAACTGAAACGTCAACTTAAAAACTCTTGTTCTTAAATTGTCTTGTCAGATCGAGAAATTCATATGGATGCCAGAAATGGCGCTGAATACTTTCAAATATATGTAAACTGTCAGGTGTATATAAACACTTCCTAAAATCAATAGTGAAAAAATGCATTGAGTGAATGAATCTTGAGTGTCTTGGCAACGATCTTGGCAGCGATCATTCTTCTTGAACATGGACTGGCGCTACATATCCATAAAGAGCTATACCAAATAACAGAAACCACACCACTTAAGGACTACCAAAAACTAAAATGGATAGGACATGTAAATCAAAGAGAAAATAATGACATAATGAAGATGTTAAAATTCCACACCTCGTCAAATAGAAAGTTCGGAATTAAAACACTTCTACGCTGGAAAGAACGATAAAAACTACTGAAGTTGAGAGACCTGTTTTCCTAAAAAAAATGTTTTACGAGAAAGCCTTTTTTAAGGTTCAGCCGAAAGCAGTACGTGTTGCTCGATCAATGAATGCTAATATATATTTTTTTTGTAGGGAAACGGCTATTATTACGATTATCAATACCAAAGTAGGAGCCCTTGATTTCAGTGCACTTACTGTAGCGCTCCAGTAACGTCTTGAAGATCCTCATACAATTAAATATCCACACAAATAAGGTAAGCGTACGATTACATGCACGTGTTAAACATCGGATCAAAGCAAGTGAAAAAAAAGGTCAACTTCAATTCTCACTGTTAATAATTTAGGTAATAAATTTATTAAATTAGGTAATTTCCACAGACACATTTACAGTTAATCCTGTAGATCTAACTAACGACTTTATTTACTGTGTGTGTTATCTAGCCCAGGAGACATGTCACGGTGGATAAAGTCGTTAGCTAGATCTAGTGACAGAACACAAAAACTATGAGTTCAATACCAGGTTAAGGTGGTGGAGAACTTGGTGAGGGAAATTAACAGGAGATAACTGATAACTGGCTTCCATTATACATGGCACGTGGAATTATAACCGTCTACCCCAGTGAGCGAAGTAAATGGTTTAGTTCGACATTCCAACCACCTGAAGAAGGCCGGAGCGTACAACGGCTGAACGTTATGATAAATATAGCAACAAAGATGAGGACAATAGTCCGAATAATGTAAATAGTGTATATGAGTGCACGTTTAAAGGGTCCTTTTTCGTTCAACGCTTCTTCAGAAAAATTCGGTGGAACGGCTGTAGTCAAAACGGCGTAACTGAAAAAGATAGACACGGGCGTAATTAAGAAGCCAGGACTAAAATTAATTGATACATTTGCCCAAGAAATCGGTATAAAAAAAACCATTTACTATAAAATATGAAAACAATTACTTGCGAATCAACCAGGAGACAGAAAGAAGTAAATTCTCTTTAGGCTTGCACAAAGTCCGTCGATGAAGCTTGATGAAAAACGGCCCTTGTAAACTGTAAATGTTTAAATAACGGAGCCTTGTGCTGCACATTAAATGCTCCGTCAATATATTCGGAAGCGCAATCCGGGTTATCGATTAAATGAAGCCTCATCGGTGTCATATTTTTGTGTTGAATGTGTAAAGGGACAGTCCGATATCGGTGTTAATTTTTGTCAAGATTCCAATCTTTCCAGTTTTCAGCCATGATAAAATAATTAAGAGAATTGTATCACAGTCAACGTTCTACAGCATGTTTCTTATGGTTTTGACTTTTCCGTTTTATGGTTTTCCCATATGACACCAGTGAGATGTTGTTTAGTGATTTTTATAGCCGTTTGATCTCACGTGATCGTGGCATATTTTATACACTTGTGATTCTTATTCATTTCCGAATTCCTGTCGTAGAATCATAAGTAAAATATTTAACAGTTGATTGATGTACGTGCCATGAATACTTTGTAACTTTCGCAATCTTCCTCTACAGTATATTTTAATGAAGATAATTTCTGTTTACTATGAGGAAAGATTTGTTATTTTAAGAATTACGTATATGCATCGTGTATTGTCTATCAATTTGGTCGGATTCTAAACAAGAGATTTTTATATGTTTATAATTTTAATTTCGCGCATGCGCTTTGTTTGTTTTCGATTTTGTTGATTACTCATTATAATAGGGTCAGTTAGGCACCGTCTGTTAGTAAAAGAGCAACATGACGCAACGCACCGAACCAGAAATTTGGAAACAGCATGCTGTACTGCTTGGCATTCGCGCCGGAAGATCCAATAAGAATGTTTCAGAGTGTTTGGGTGTAAATCTGACGACACTGCAGCGGATTCGGAAAGAGTTTGATGAGTGTAATGGGGATTACGAATTTACGACACATCAGAAACCTCACTCTCATCATTTTGATAACGAAAGAACTATCCAATTTGTTGGCGAGTGCATTAGACTAAAATCAGAGACATATATCAACGGTACAGGGTCAAGAGGATAGCTTCTGAAAGATAGTGTCTCTGCCAACAGGACTCTGCACTAGGCCACACAAGCAGGAGAATCCAGTTATGGATGTTAGACAATTTTTGAGACCACATCACCCCTTACATCTGACCACATCACTCCTTACATCTGACCACCTAACTCCCCAAACTACAACCACCTTTATTATTGTGTGTTGGGCGCCTTTGAGCGAGAGACAAACAAAACTGCTTCTAGCAACAAAGATGAATTAAATGCAAAGATTATGGCAGCATTGACCACCTTAAACAAGAAGAAGATTTGCAGAAGATCTGAAGTCGTCTGGAGACTATGGTTGAAGCCAATGGCGATTGTATTAGAGAAAATCTACTCATTAGAATTTCAAGATATTTTTGTTTAATTTGGGTAAATATATCTGCTAAAATGAGTGTTATTTTCATTTTTGCGTAATTTCGAGGAAAATTTATCCATCACACTCTCTCTCCCTCTATCTCTTTCAACATATATATATATATATATATATATATATATATCAATGTGTGTATTTTAGTCAGCAGCTCCACTTTTATGCAAGTTTCATTTTTATTTAATTTTTCATGTGATCTCATTTATTTTTTATTTTTCTGGACATAAATTATATAAAAGTTATTCAAATATTTTATATGCCCGAGCGCTTTCGGCTATACTTTTAGCCATTATCAAGGCCGAAAATTTATTTTTACTTTTAACTGAAAGTACGAATTGCATTGTATATGTATCTAGATTTATAGGAATGTTTTATTTTTCCAAACATGGTCAGCACATTTCGGCTGTATTCATAGATTGTATTATTTACTGCTAGGTTTTTCTTTGAATAACAATGCTTCTATTATTTTTATTCATTTTTTCATATGGATGTGGCTATTAGATTTGTATTATCAAAGATTATTTTGCGGATAGAGTTTGCTTGGTCGCCATGTGTATTGAAATGAAACGTAATTGTGCTATGGTCAGAGATATGTAACGTGAGTTTATTTGTTAAGCATGTTGTAGTATATCCAATATAATTATTTACGAATTGTACTGGTCAGGAACACAGTTCCTTAAGGGACATGTAAAGTCGTAAATTATATTGGCTCTATTTCATTTGGATCTTGAAGAAAAATTATTATTTTTGACAATTAGATTACTAGCTTTAAATTTTAATTAATTTAATTTTCTAGTTTGTGTCGACTTACGCGTCTCATATGCACGAGTTTGTCGTAGCTTTGAAATCTTCCATGTAAACAAAAACAGACTATCATTGTTTTTTTCTCCGTGTATTGTTTAATATATTGTAATGTAATTGTCATCTTTGATAATGGCTTATGTAAGCCGAAAGTTTAGATCGGATTAAAACACACACACACACACACATATATATATATATATATATATATATATATATATATATATATATATATATATATATATATATATATATATATATAAATTATTATTATTATTATTATTATTATTATTATTATTATTATTGTTATTATTATTTTCAGGATACAATCTGTAATTACAGCAAGTAGATATTGTTACGAATGACTAATAAGTTATATGTTATAAACATTTTGTTATCTGGTGAATATTAATATTGTAAAGAAACAATCTAATGTTTATTTATTATATTTCTTTGTATTTTAATAAAATTCTGAAAATAGCTTTTTTAAAACAACCAAATTGCCCAGAGAAATACAGGATGCGGCTAAGGTTATGGCCAATTTAATATTAAATTTTATTGAATAAAAATAAAATTGAGTAGTTTATGGTGGCTAAATTTAAATATAACTTACGAGTTGAATCTTAATTTGTCACTTAGGTGGATAAGATGACGTGGAGCATCTGAATGACCACGACGATCACCAGATTGAAAAGCAGCAGACGTTTTTTGTGAGGCGAATTAAATATCTCCGTTATAGGTTCAAATCTTACAACTTTCTTTATTAAAGCAATGATTTCAGATATATAAGTCAATTTGGTTATGCGTCAAATGGTTTATAGAATTGTTGCTATTAGGATACAGCGTTATATTTAATATGAATGGAAATATTTTGAACTTGTTAAATAGTTAATTGTTACCTATAACAAATCATGATTTGATGTGAAAATGTTTATAATTTTCTCTTAAACTACTGTAATTTATTTTTGTTCAGTAAAATTCAAAAAATAAAAAGAGCGTTACTTTTGCCGAACATGTATATAGTAATAGTGGTTTCAAGGGAATACCGTCCTTTTGTGATACATTTTTGTGGGTACGTTTATTAAATTTGGTGAACTGTATATGCTTACTCCTATCTATCCGATTTATTCATCAATAGATTCTATATATTTTATAGCTTTTTCGTCTTTTTTGTCGTCTACGTTGCACTGAATTCAATAAAGAAAATTTATTATGCAGACTTTCTTAATTTGTTCGACCTTTTTATATTCATTATTCATCTTCCCTTTTTTTACTAATAGTTACCCTTCTTA
>OZ038481.1:115463541-115483541 GCA_964036315.1 Acanthosepion esculentum
CTTCCAGCGAGAGTAACTGGTGTAACATTGATATTCAGTGCATTGTAGATAACATGACGCTTTGAGAGACTTCTGACTCTGTTTTATTCGTTTATTCGAGTAAGACGAAGTTATGAATCCATGCGTTCTACGGATGCGACTCACTGAACAAATGTATGCATCATTTGGAATGCAAAAGTCTAGCTGTTCTATAAACAATACAAATATGACAATGCTAAAACTCGAAAAAGGATCTTAATTGTCCATGAGACGAAACTTTGATTTCTTGGTTGGCTGAAGTTATGTCTATACTAGACCTCCATTAAAGACCTCTTCAGAAAGAAGATAAATTAAGTATATAGCTCATAATATCACTTAGATCATCTTGGCTGAAGATAATATTATCCTCATCATGGCTGAATTGATGTTCAGAAGAATGTAGAAAAAAACTGAAATGAAAAGTCAGACAAAACAAATCAAGTAAATCCGACCTACAACATCATTTGTCCAACTTGGAGGTTCAATATTTTATTGCTACTGGTTCAAGTAAATAAAGAAAGAACGAGGCAATCGGTCAGTCACAAGCAATCAGAAGGCAACTGACGGCCTGGAGGCCTGGTGGCGCATGCGCGTATCCATTGTGAAACTGCGCCCCAGGCAAAGGTAGTCTGAGTAAAAAATGTCTACGGTCTAAGTAATTTCCGATTGATTAAATTACCTCATGTCATCTTTGGAGAAGAATATGAATGAAAGAGCATACATAGAGAAGAAAGGGAAAGAGAAACGGTTCTCTGAAAGAAAGAAAGAAAGAAAGAAAGGTAGGAAGGAAGGAAGGAAGGAAGGAAGAAAGAAAGAAAGAAAGAAAGAAAGAAAGAAAGAAAGAAAGAAAGAAAGAAAGGAAGCAATAAAGAAAGAAAGAAAGAAATAAAGAAAGGAAGGAAGAAAGGAAGAAAGAAAGAAAGAAAGAAAGGAAGGAAGAAAGAAAGAAAGAAAGCTAGGAAGGAAGAAAGAAAGAAAGAAAGAAAGGAAGGAATAAAGAAAGAAAGAAAGAATTAAAGGAATAAAGAAAGAAAGAAAGGAAGAAAGAAAGAAAGAAAGAAAGAAAGAAAAAAGGAAGAAAAAATAAAAAATAAATATATCATTTGCAGAAATAGCAGAAAACGAAGGAAGGAAAGAGAGAAACGAAAAATAAAACAAGAAATTGAATAAGTGAAATTGAAAAATAAAAAACAAGAAGTAAACCGTGGTAAAAAGGAGCATACAGTGACAAAGAAAGAAAAAAAAAACTAACAGAATGTTCTAATGAAAAAAAAGAATCAACAAAAGAAAGAACTAATAGAATGCACTAAAGAAAAAAGAACGAAATAACTAATTGAATATACTAAAGGATAATAAGAAAGAAAAGAACTATTAGAATTCCCTAAAGGAACAAAGAAAGAAAGACATAAGGAACTAATAGAATATACTAAAAGAAAAAGGAAAGAAAGACAAAACTAATAGAATATAATAAAGAAATAAAGAACTAAAAGAATATACCAAAGGGGGGAAAAAGAAAGAAAGAAAAAAGAAAAAAAGAAAAGAACTAATAGAATATGTTTTGGGAAAATAACGAAAGAAAAAATGAGAAAAGTGATGCCAACGAACAAGAGAAACGAGGAAATAGCTTTAGCTTAATTAGATCCCACATTCCCCCGGTCTATATTTAACTCGACTTTCGCCGTACAATGTTGAGGTACGGCATTTTACAAAAGAATATATAAGCATTACCTCTCTTCCTCTGACACTCACCTACTCCCTCTCTTTATCTCTCTCTCACACACACACAAGCAAACACACGTACACGCTTGCTTTATTTGTATAATGTTTTGATATTATTAAAGAATTAAGAATCTTAAACACATCGTGATGCAGCATATCAATGATAAATGGTCACAGAAAGAATCAGCAATATAATTCACTTTATATCTTTTCTGCAACAAGGACACAGGCCTGACGTTAACCTGGTAACAAGTATGTCCTCAGCACTTTCCGATATGGAAACTCTTATAACATGCGTCATTCTGCACTAGGTAAATATTTATTTGAGTTTTTTTTTTCAGAAAATCCTGTTTTGAATGAGGAAATATGACTTATAGGAATTCACACTCACAGGAGATCATGAAGGCAAGATGAGAACAGGGAAACATCGAGTGACATACCTATTGAGTTTTATGACAACGGGTGGTTGAGCAAGGTGAGAGTGGGGCAGTAAAGCGTGGAAAAGAAGAAGCAAAAGAAGGGGGAGTAGAAGAAGTAGTAGAAAAATAAGAAAATTAATTTTCAGAGAAAATGTTGCATATCTGTATGAGTAAATGCAAAACTGGAGCTCAATTCTCCCACAAATTCTGAGGTTAAAAGGTTTCAAATTTACCTTATAATAATTTACACGCTTAAAGCTCAATATCTGACTTGTATTATCGACTTCTAGCCGATGTCACTTTTCATTGTTTAACTAATATTGATTTTAAAAAGTATATTTAATTAATTAACTGTCTTTCATTACTGTTCTTTTATTCAAGGATCTTTTTGATTTTCATATAAAAAATAGTTCTCTTTAGCAATATTATCTTATATAGTGCAGCAAATTGTTTGAAATTTGCATTTTACTTAGCCTTCAACAAGTTGGCATCTATTTGTAAAACTTTCCTGAACTATAACAAACCTGCCCCCACACCCAACCAATTAATTTCTTCTGTCTTTACAGCCGTTGAACAAATATATTGAACGTTCACAATCCCTTCAATATTTCATAAATAGTGAACAATAATCCCATAGCAAAACAACTCATTTTTCCTAGAGAAATTAACAGATAGCGAGCGGGCACAGCCTACTAGTTCGTAATATTTTACAGCCTTCTTCTGTTTCAACATTTCTTTTCTCTAAATTTAATCTTTAATATTCTGGCAATTGAAAGCCCAATATACAGGGTGTTCCAAAAGTTAACTCTGTGTTTTTCATACGTTTATTTATTGTTTAGAACTTAGATTAAATATTAACAACACAAGACCAGAAAATGGTTATTTTATCTATGTCAACTTCGAAATATAAAAGTTTCTTTCGTCTTTTTTAAGAAGACTTAATTAAATTGGTTTATTTTCCCTAGAAAATGAGATATAAATTCTTATAAGGGAATATTAGGTAAGTCTTGTAAAAATTGTCAAAGGTTAATACTTAGATCATATAGGCAACAGATAAACTTATGATTTAGTAAGAGATTCTCATACTGAGAGCAGTTGTGATTAGAAGTTGAAAAACTACCAACTACATCGGCAATAGTCTTGACTGCTAGGAAAACTGTTAATGGCATCTCGGCGTCGTATATCCACTAAATTATCTCAGAGGGCAGTGTTATTGACGGCCAGAAGAAATAAAGGTCTTTTCAATCAATGTTCATTGAACAGCAAGTTTTTCACCTACAACTAAGTCTAGAGCAAATAGCGAGACCTAATTAGAATCAAAGAACAATTCATTGAAGTTTTACTAGAAAGTCAAAATAATTAAATATGTATATAGTAAAACTAAATTAAAATTGTTGCTCTTCTGATGTTGTCATTGTCGGATATGCCCAATCATCAGAGGTTGCCTAATATCTTGTTGCATATAAACACTATTAAACATCAGATTATACCGAACGTATTTGATTATACGCGAACATTCCTAGAAAACACACACACACACACACACGCGCACACACACACACACACACTGATATATATATATATTCTTTTTATAGATGCAAATATTTAAGTAAATGCTCCGTTTATAATAAACAGTATTAAACCTCATTTACAGGCCTGAATGTCGGAGAAATTTTCTAAAAAAATATTTGTTCCCCGATAGGAATATTTCTCGGACATTCAGATCGGTAAATGTTGTTTAATACTGTTGATTATAAACAGAGCATGTACTTAAATATTTGTATCTATAAAAGGAATGTATAAACATAAAATGGCTCAAAAATAATTGTCGGACGTTGTCCATATATATGTAATTGCGTATTATGCAAGTTTCATTAAAAACGACTGACTGTGGTGAAGTTTTGTCTTATATTTAATTTTTCATGTGATCTCATATTTTTTCTTTTCTGGACGAAAATCATCTAAAAGTTCTCTGTCCCCAAAATTGCGGATTCTAGTATAGCTTATTATTATTATTTTTTAAGCATTCAACCCCAAGCAATAAGCCACTAGCACGCAAGGGGTTACAGAGTTGGAGCTAGAAAAATGAGGAGTGATGGAGGAAAGGATAAAGAGACGGTTTGGGGATAGATCAGGGCATCTGGAGACGCCTACTGACGTTACATTTGAATAATTAGACATTATAGCTATCAGGAAAACAAGAAATGGGGGAAGGAGTTCCACAGGCGAGAAGTGCGGGACATGAAGCTATTGGAATAGAAGAGACGGCTACATTTAATTTGTAGGTATTCCATGGCAACTTTTATATTTTTATACGCTCCATCTCTGATACTGAATACTTTAAATCATAAACAATACAGTATTCCTTAAATATCTTAGTTTCTGTGGGTTTTTTTCGTTTGTCTTTTCAGGTAAGTCTTTCATCCGAGTCCCATATTACGTATTATTTTTCTTTCTTTTTCAAATGCAAACATCCTGACATTATTTCATATCTCTTATAGCATAGCCTGTCTGATTTCGGAAACATCACGATCACCAACTTTTCCTCATATCATAATTTGCAAAATATCTCTCCACACAGCATAGCTCTTACTTTTCATAAATATACTTTATCTTATCTTTGTTGGGGTGTCCTGGCCATGTTTTATTTCCCAGATATATCTAGAAAGAGCAGTTCTATTACGATAAGTACTCCGAATGATGTTGCATGTTTGCTTAATCTCCTTTTAAACATACTCCCGGTCGAAACAATATAACTAGTCGTAAGGATGCCTTCTACCTCAGATTCATCTTGGTATATAGGGCAGTAAGTCAAACATTACCCATTTAAGAGTCATACAGGTTCCATATTACTTATTTATTAAATATTTTTGCATTTGAAAAGTCCTACCATATGTTCTGCTTTCTTATTTTCTATCGAGTCTTGGTTAGGAAACTAAATTCCTCTAGTGCAATCTGCAAAAGTTTATTTGCCCCCTGCATAGCCCTTTAGGTTAGTAACCAATCTAGATTTGCAATGTGGAATTCGGAGCTGGTTTGTCATTGGCTTAATAATTAGGTTTATGCGCCCTCCATAGAATAGAAACTACTTGTTGCTGAATCAACAATGCTAACACTTACGAGAGTCAGTTGAAAAGTTCATAGGCAGGCGAAGGTACTCTTATAGAATGTGATCAGATGTGTACATTCCCCTTTGCGGTCCGCAGATTTCTTCAATCGATTCTGCACAGCTTGGGTCCTCTTGGTGGATATGCTTTCGCCCTGATGGTAAAGATGTCAACAACAACAGATATATGCTAATAGTATTGACTATTTGATTTATAGTAAATCCCCGCTCATCATGCGGTGAACGCGCTCATTGCATTCCTTTGTGGTGGCTGTTGTCAAACCTCCAGCACTTGAGTAAAGTCCATGACTCTCAATACTCCTCCTAAATACAGCTGCACAAGCATACATTGTTGATGTTGCTGGAGTTCCATCCCCTAACATACTAACCATGTCAACATGAAGGTGATTTGGCGTAAACTCTTTTGAAACCGTTGACACTGTCGTCTAACGTGGTGTTAGAGGAACATTTCTTTTCATATAACCTACCTTTATCTGATCAGGTAGAAATAACTTCCGGGAAATTTATGATAGTAGACACTGACAGTTTCCTCTATAGCGAATTTTATTTGTGATTTTCCAGAATTCTAGGAAATCGAGTCTTTTGCTTCCAAACTTGACTTCGACCGTTTCTCTTTGCATTGCCCAGAACTCTGTTATCATACATTGCTCCCTGTGATAGAGATGGTAGTACTAGTTATGATGTGCTATACCAGTAGGAAAAAATTGGGGCGTGAAGCATGGCAGGTTATTGGTTTTTGTTGATATATTCTGTGTGGGATAAAACCTTAGATGTCAGAAAAGATAGGACATTTCTGGGGGCTCTATTCTTTAGCAATGCTGAAAGAGCTCCGCAAAGGTATGAAGATATCCCTGAAAGGTATGGTGTACCGATGAAATGTGATATCAGATGGTACCTGCATTTGGCATTAATTTTAACAGTGTCCACTGAACAGTTTAAAGGACCAAGGGCTGAGTAGCATTTTAGCGGAGCGTTTTTCGGAGGAGGATGAAGAAAGTGATCTAGGCTGTTTGAATAAGCGCCTGTTGTATCCGAACGACGATCACATAACCGACGAAGAAATCTCTACCAAGGATTTGTTTGAATGAACTAATCACAATTTGAAATCGCCACAAATATTTATGCTAGCTGAGCAATGACCCCGCGGGCGATAGACAATGAAAATAAAAAGATATATTATGAACGAAGTTACATGATTGGGGAATAAGTGTCATCAATCTGAGGTTTTCTATTCATCGGAACCATTCCTTAATATAGGTACGGCGTCCATAGCAATTTCAAGGGTCCTTTTTTTATTAAGAGCAAGTAGACCACAACTTTGTACTCCTACACTTGGATAGATATACATTGAGGTTCGGTTGTTGTTTGATTTACCTTCGCGGGGATGTGGTCCTTCTGGTAATTTGGATTTGAGATTCCACATATTAGTGTAGGAATACTTGGGAACTTATTTTTCATTTTTTAAACTGTGTGTTTCTTCGGTTTTCTTCTGTCGAGATAATGGTTAGATATATATTTATATAATGAAACAGGTCAAGATTTTGCAGCAAAACGGTCGCACCCTGAAGTATTATGTGAACCACCTACCCGGAATAATTGTCCATCATGGCATCGAGAGGTCCAAGCTGAAAACATTTCACAATCCAGATAACCTTCCCTATATGCCAACAGAATACACCAGATATTATACAAATCATCGGGAGTCACTCCAAGAATCGAATCACTGACTCTACAGGTGGATAACACCAATCCAGAAGACGTTTATCTTCAGCATCATTAATGAACAGACAAAAAATCCGGGATGAAAATACCGGCATCACATACGTTGAAATCATGCTATAGAAATTCTTTTTGGATCAAGAATTTTATTCAGTGTGTTGAGTCTATAAATCCAATTAGAGAAAAAGAATGGCAAAGTTATTGAAAAAATAACTGTGTAAATAATGATTTTAAAAAAAGTTATGTTATAATTTATTATCTTTCATGAGTGAGCTGGGTTTATTGCCCAAGGACTGTGGGGTCCCCAAAAGGGGAAAGGCCAAGGAGGCTTGGAGAATCTTTCTACGGTATTGCCGTAAAAACCCACTTTAAACTGATCTTGTGCCCCATTCGATAGCGATGGGGCGACATAAAGTACATATAAATTATAATTTAATTATATCATATATACATATATATATATACATATATATATATATATGTATAAATATATATATATATATATATATATATATATATATATATATATAAATATATATATATATATATATATATATATATATATATATATATATATATATATATATATATATATATATATATATATCCGGAAAATTTAATTTCAGTTGAGCACTCGGAAGAGAAAGGGTGAATTTGGAAACGATAACTGCTATTGCTATAACTGCAAAGCTCTTCCATGTATTGAGCCCTGTCGATTTTTGGCGGGTTTATTCAAGAATAAATATGTAAAAATTAGTTTTCCTTTTACCTGGTTGCAGGTAGCTCATGGGTAGAATCTCCAATCTCGGTTTGAGGTAATGTGATACAGAGAAACAGTCTGTGTGTGGATGACACACACACACACACACACACATATATATATATATATATATATATATATATATATATATATATATATATATATATATATATATATATATTTATCAGAGTGTATGTGTGGGGGGTGGAGTACCGGAGCATCCCCATAAGATGGACTGAACTAAAAAGATAAATAGCTCTCCTACTGAGAGAGTGGAAGTTGAACAGAAATTCTTGTCGACGAAGGTCAGAGGCTCGACTGGACATGTAGGCAAACGCGACCTGCGTATATAGGGCATACGGGCAATTGTTGCCTGTGCAAACGCCCCCAGTAATAACCGAACTTGTTAAATCGGAACGCCTCACGTTGATAACCGGTCTTTCTGCTACATCCCCACTTTTGGCTTCGGGTAAATACCGACGGTGAACAGAATTTCTTTTTGATCACTACGGAAAAGAGCAACCCACACAAGGCTATGTCGAAGGGCAGAGTCTCGTCTGGGGAGATATCTGACTCCGTGCATGCGGAGTCTATAGGGAATATTTGCGTACGAGCTCAGGATGCTCCACATTGAAAACCGGACTTTTGCCAAATCCCACCTTGTGTGGACGCTTCGATAAATACCGAAGTTGAACAGAACTTCTTGTCGACCTCTCCGGGCAGAGAGGAACACAGATGAGGCTATGCCGAAGAGCAGAATATCGTCTAGAGAGATAGACAGCGACCCGTCACTGTGTATACAGGAACTACGGAGAAATTTGACCCGGTTGTACGTGCACGAAATGCCGCACGTAAAAAAACCTGCTTGTGCCACAACCCACCTTGAGACTTCAAGTGAATACCGAAGTGGAACAGAACTAACAGGTAGTTCGCTGCCAGTCTCGGGTCTGAATTGTCGAAGTCTCTGCAACTTGACAAGAATGTATTCAGACGATGTTATCCCGATGGACAAAGTCCCTTTTGTTGAGGTAGATAAACCCGCCCCCGTGTATAAAGGCTCTAAGGGATATTCTACCCCGAGTCTACGGGCTCGGAACGTCCCACGTTAAAAAAAAAACAGCCTTGTTCCACATCCCGCCTTGTAAGGAGGACTTGGGTAAATACCAAGTTGAACAGGACTGAAGTGAAGTTCATAACTGTTATTTCAGTACATTACGTTCCCGACTCTTAGTGTCGTATTATTCTTCGGAATAAATTATTATTGCAGTGTAACTTTGGTTCACGAATTTAATTCGTTCCTGAAGGCCGTTCGTAACCCGAAATGTTCGTAAACCGAAACTATTTTTCCAATAGGAATCAATGTAGAGAAAAAAAAGTCACAGTACATTAAAACTGCAAAAAGCACTATTATAACGCACGAATGTATAGAACACGGCGGTCGACTCTGAAATTATTCCGTTCGGGTTAACTCGGTTCGGCAAAGTTGTTCGAGAACCGAAAACTTTTTCCATAACCGATGTATTTTTCGAAACCGATTTGTTCGACATGTGAGACGTTTGAGAACCGAGGTTGCACTGTACATTTTATATGTGTATCGACTTATCTATGAGACAACAATATGCATTCTGACAAAAGAAAATCTTTTATTTATCAACGAGATTCGTTCTCCCATAAACTTTATTAATCGTAAAGTCGATCATAGGAAGAAATGATTTTGGTAAAGAAAAGTCTCCCCATATGATTTTAATCATGTCGTTTTACAGGTATATTTTATGAATGTTTTGCATAAATACACACCCAGATATATGCACACACACACACACACACACACACATACACACACACACACACACACACACATACACACACACACACACACACACACATACACACACACAAATGTATATATAAAGGCAAACATATATCTTTTTTCCTCAGGGATAGCACAACTCTGAGTTTCGTGCATAATGCAAATATATTTGTGTGCACGTTTGTATTATATTTGAAAGTATATATTAGATATGTTTATATGTATTTAAATTGTATATATATATATATATATATATATATATATATATATATACATGTGTGTGTGTTTATGTATTTAGAGATATGCAAATGTATGTATTTTGTATGCAAGAAATTACACACGTACAAACACACACATATATATACATATATATATATATTTATATATATATTGATATATATATATTAATAAATAGATATATATATATATATGTATGTATATATATATATATATATGTATGTATGTATATATATATATATATATATATATATATATATATATAATATATATATATATATATATATATATTATTGTTATACGTTATTTATATAGCCAAAAGTATTGAAGGAAATGCTCTGTTGATAATAAACTGTATTAACAACATTGACCCGCCTGAACGTCCCAAAAAATGTTATAGAAAATATGTGTCCTCCGACAGGAATCGATCCTGTATACTACACCGTCATACAGGTTCGATTCCTCTATGAGGACACATGTTTTTCTCTGAAAATGTTAATACTGTTTATTATAAACAGAGCATTTACTTTATTACTTTCGGCTATATAAATAACGTATAACAATAAAATATATTAAATAATTTAACGGCTTCCATTTCCTAGTCAGTGATGTTTTATTTATTTATTTATTCATATAAAATTTTCTTACCGCCGTAAATAAATGGGTTGCTTACTCTCATTAAAGTTGAATATCACTATTTAAAATATGTAACGGTTAGTTTTTAAACAACACCCGATGATTTTATTTCGCGACGATTTATTTGTTGTGGTACCAGCGATTTAAAAAAGCGATATATATATATATACAAGAATTAATCAACATGTACCTTCTAAAATACGACTTGGCAAAATAGATAACATGTGTTATATTCCCTCTACAAATATGGAATCGGTATTGCGCAACACCTAGTAGAGAATATAGCGTGTGCCAAGTCGGATACGAAAGAGTGGTTCAAAATTATTCACATAGCTGGATCCAATAATCATTTGAAGATTTTAGAATCAATCTCTATAGGATTACGGAAACCTTCTCTTTGCCGGCAGAAGAATTTTGTGAAGTCCCTTAATTTGTTGGGGGGGATATTTTATATTAACTGTCCCTCGCTAATTATTTACACGCGATTTCCAGTCCCCTCGATATGAGTATATATACTTATACGTTATTCATTTTAGCGGGTTTGTCCCCTTTTTTTGCTCTTCATTTTCGTTGCTGTTCTTTTCGTTTAATTGATCAAAGGGCCTTAGGGACTATTACCATTAATAAATTCCTTGTTCTTTAAAACAGAATATATATATATATATATATAAATATATATATATATATATATATATATATATATATATATATATATATATATATATATATATATGAATAAATATAGTCTTATCGTGTGCTATATTTATGGGATAAAGTGCTCAATATCAGAGATAGAGCGTGTGTAAATATGTTTTATTTATTTTATTTCACTTTTATATATATATATATATATATATATATATATATATATATATATATACATATATATATATATATATATATACATATATATATATAAATCTTGTATTTGGGAACAACCACTCTTTTATACAAGATTCGTTAAAGACAACTGAAAAGGTAATGCGATAAAGAATTTAAATTTTTAATTTAAATTTTCTAGTGTTCTTACATGCTTTTTTCTTTTCTGTTGACATATTGTGTAAAAACTGTCCAAATGCTTTGCATATCCAAGCACCCTCGCCTATATTTTTAACTGTTATCTTTTTTTAATTATTAAACTGAAGAAAAAAAACAACACATAAATTCAGTTTAAAAATAATGAATGATGTCGTCCTTGATAATAGGCAAAAGAATAGCTTGTGTATGCAGGACTTTTGGACAGTTTCTTACACGCTTTGTGTCCATAAAAAAACGTGTATGAACACAATAAAAAATTAATAATCGCAGTACCTTGGCCGTCGTTTTTAACGAATTTTTATTCATATATATGTTTATATATATATATATATGTTTATATATATATATACATATATATATATATATATATATATATATATATATATATATATATATATATATATATATATATGTTTATATATATATATGTTTATATATATATATGTTTATATATATATATGTTTATATATATATATGTTTATATATATATATATGTTTATATATATATATGTTTATATATATATATGTTTATATATATATATATGTTTATATATATATATGTTTATATATATATATGTTTATATATATATATATGTTTATATATATATATGTTTATATATATATATATATATATGTTTATATATTTATATATATATATATATATATGTTTATATATATATATGTTTATATATATATATATGTTTATATATATATATATGTTTATATATATATATATGTTTATATATATATGTCTATATATATATGTTTATATATATATATATATTTATATATATATATATATAAATATATATATATATATATATATATATATATATATGCAGGTGTGCAGTGAAATAGGAAAGAAAAAGTTAGGTAGATAATCCGGTGTTCCTTAATATTTAGCTTTATTTTCAAAAAGACAGTGCTCCATACAGAAGTAGAGCTTATATTATAATAATATTTTTAGTTTTTAAAAATATGATTCCTCCCTAACATAATTTTGTTTTAGTTATATAAATAAAAAAGACGCCGTCTGACTAGCATAAGCCAAAACCACTCTGGACATAGAATCACCATTGTAACTTGATACGCATTTTTGGAAAGGGACTGGCCTGTAGATAAAAATTAATTCTTAATTCTTAGCCTCTTAAACCACCTAACTTCAACGGCCGAAACTAGCCGTTTCCATAGCAACTAATGTTCCAATGATACCGTACTTATAAACTCTAGCTAACCAAAAGATAGCTTATTACCCAATTCTCGCTTGACAAGGAAGCGGGTCCAGACACCTTAACTCTACATAACTTAAAGAATTATGTTAGGGGTCTCGGCTCTCGCTTTTGAAACATGAGAACTCTTATGTAGCGGAGGAATCATATTTTTAAAAACTAAAAATATTATTATATTAAATATATATATATATATATATATATATATATATATATATATATACATTTAAAGAAGGAGCGGGAGAGAAATATATAAAGAGCGGGGTAATAGCCTTATTCTTTAGTTTCTATTGTTTCAATGTTAATTAAAACTTTTACGTTGCTCATATATTTTGTCCATATTATGCACACCATTCGTTTGAGTGTCCTTTTTCTAAGTCTGTGAAAGTTTGTATGGCATTCACTGCAGAGCAGGTGTTTACATATTGATAATACAACGCTTAAAATATAAACATTGACACGTCAAATAGCCTGTCGTGGGCGAAATTGTCGGTTTTCCTCCCAACAATTCTGGGCGAAAATAATATAAACATCGTCTATGAATTTTAACATTCGTGTTGTAAATGGTTTGTTTTATATGAAAGAAATCTTAATGTGGAAACCAATATATCGACTGCACGACTGTTCATTTTTTTTTCAGAATGTGTCTCTTGTTTGTTCCATTATTTGCTTGTAAATACGTAACGCTGTCTTTAGCACAGTTCTTTCTGCATCAGTGCATTCTTAAATGTAGGAATAGACATTCATTTTTATTTTACAATGATGAAAACGGATGAGATACATTACATATTCAAACATTTGCACCATCAAACTAAAAACATGACGAGAATAAAAGCAGTCTATTTATCTAATAGATCTTAATACAATTTTCATCGTTTAAAGCTCTTATTATCAACAGTTGGTGGGCAGTTCAATTTCTTTTTAACACCAAAGATACATTAAATTCATTATCGTGAAAGAATTCTGACGGGTTAATATACGATGACGAAATTGCGCGTTAACTTTGATTCGAGTCGTTTCTTGTTTACGTCTCCACGATTCGGAATTTCTATTTCATTCTCTTTGACTGGCTTCCAACCAAAGTAAGAAACCAAGTTAGGTCAGTTGTTTTAACCACAGTGTATCGGAGTAGAAGAAAAGTATTCATAATTTTGTGTTCTTGTGAAGATCATGCTTATTTTAATTTTGTAGACTTACGCAACCCATTCAGAAATAGCTGCATAAAATAATATAAACCAGATCAACGTCCATACTTTATCCAATAAAACGCTAAGAATTAAACCCTCATCAGAAATGGAAAGAGCGATAAAACTTCGAGAAATTTCAAGCGATAGTAGTACAAACTGTTCGGCCAACGAATGCCGAATATTTCCTTATAAGGAAACGGCTAATATTATGATTAACATATATGCAAAAGTAAACAAACAAGACAAGCCGTAGTGCAACCCTAACAGGCTGAAATCTAAAGCAATTTCTACTTTCTGAAATTGTTTTTCGTCTGGTTTGATTTTTGAAAAGTGTATTTTTTTAATTTTTACTTTTAGTTTTTTTTTAAGTCTTTCAGAGTGACATTTAACGGGTAAGTAGACCATTCAATCTACGAGGCAGAAACTATATAAGCGATAAACGAAATAAAGAAAAAAAAATGAGTAATTTTATTCCGTTTCTCATTGATGCATTTAAATTTACCTCAGTTGCCGCTGCTTCAGATATTTCAGATATTTAATACGGCGAGATTTTATTCCTACGCAGAAACATGAGTGATTATATTTCGAAGTGGGTTGGAATTCGAATGAATCAATGGAAATGTTCAATACAAATATGACGAAATACTGATTATTTCATCCGAAATATTAAATCAAATTTCTTTATCATTTATTTTTTCTAATCTTGTTTTAACATTAACCAAGAGAGTTTCACTTTTCAGACGACGGTGGTGATCAATTGGCCTTCAACACAAAAGAAAAAAGAGGCTTATTATCATGTCTATTCTATCCAAATAAAAAATAAAAATAACCTATACATATTCTAAGATTAATGCAGACATCATTACAATTTATTCTCATAAAAATCAATTTAATGTTGAAGAAATAGTCTCTTGTGAAAGTTTTGGATATATCGGTAGACAACGTTTTCACGTAACTATAAATTTAATCGCGCTATTGCATCATTAAAACGAAGATGAGCAAAACAACAGAATATAAAATGCATACAATATATATATATATATATATATATGTGTGTGTGTGTGTGTGTGTGTGTGTGTATTTAAGAAACAATACTTCTTTCATGCACATGCCATTGAATACGACAGACAAGGTGCTTTGATTTAGTTTTTATACAATTTCTCATGTGATCTTACAAATTTTTTGTTTTTTCGGAGGATGAATTACATTAAAACTGTCTACATGTAAATTACATAAATTTTATAAAAACAGTTTATGTGTAAAAAAAGACAAAATATAATGGAAGCCTTATTAATAAAAAGAACACTCAATAATATCAACTATGAACATGCACACAATAACGTGACAGTGTTTTCAAAATTAAAACATTATATAAATACATATATACAACAATCTATTTCGTGTTAACAGTTAATATATCTAAACCTTAAAAATAGCTAAATGTATAGCCGAAAGCGCTCGGAAGGAAATAACAAATTGACAGTTCTAATGTAATTGATACCCCAGAAAGAAAAAAAAATCTAACATGACATGAGAAATTGTATAAAAAATATATCAAAGCACCTTATCTGTCGTATTCAATGTGACGTGCATATATATATATATATATATATATATATATATATATATATATATATATATATATATATATGTATATATATATATATATATGTATATATATGTATATATATATATATATATGTATATATATATATATATATGTATATATATGTATATATATATATATATGTATATATATATATATATATGTATATATATATATATATATGTATATATATATATATATATGTATATATATATATATATATGTATATATATATATATATGTATATATATATATATATGTATATATATATGTATATATATATGTATATATATATGTATATATATATGTATATATATATATATATATACATATATATATGTATATATATGTATATATACATATATATATATATGTATATATATATATATATATATATATATAGGTGGCCTGACGATTGTGTCTCGCATTAAACAGCCTCTCGCCTCTAAGTGTTGACTTCAATTTTCATTATATTATATATATATATATATATATATATGCATCATATATATATATATATATATATATGCATCATATATATATATATATATATGCATCATATATATATATATATATATGCAACATATATATATATATATATATGCAACATATATATATATATATATGCAACATATATATATATATATATATATATATATATATATATATATATATATATATATATGCCTTAACCAGGTATTGAACTCACACTCTTTGGTTCCTGTCACTGGATCTAACTAGCGCCCTTATCCACTATGCCATGTGTCCTTGAGGACATCTGTTTAAGAAATTCCAGGTATTGTATTCATTGTCTATGATAATGGCGAGCCCATTGCTAAGCACTTAGCCTGTCGATATATGTGTGATAGTCATTCCGAAGTGTGTTGTTTGTGTACAGAAAGTCAACATCTCCTTCAGATTATCTATTATCACCAGCAATGGCGAATATATACATGGAATACTTTAGGCTAAATCTATTGTTAAGATATGTAGATGACACCTTCATATTCTTGCCACAGCAGGATGTTATCCAGGTTCTACTGGACCATGTGAAATCAATAAAACGTTATGGAGAAAGAGAGTATCAACACATTCCCATTCCTGGATGTTCTAATATCTCGAACAGAGCATGGGGTCAAGACATCCGTATACCACAGACCAACATTCACCGAACATTACGTCAATTTCAACTCCCATCGTCAATAGAGCGTAAAGAAAGGGATCGTTCTCTGCTTACAACACCGAGCAATACTCATGAGTGGCGACCCAGAGACATTAGATAACGAATTGGTCAGTATAAGCAGTACCCTACAACGTAACAACTACCCTGGGTACATAACAGCAATCCAATAAACTGGGATAGGCGGGTACAAGAGAAGGACAAAACACTCAGAAAACAGTATGTCTGCCTAATGTGAAGAGGGTATCGGAGAAAATACAAAGGATCTGCGGTCCATATAACATCAGGACAACCTTCAAAAGAAGTACGACATTCTCCCGAGTAAGACCCCCGCATAGAGGAGAACATGACTAAAGACTGATTGTACTCCATCCCGTGCAGCTGCGGAAGGAAATATAAAAGGGAGACAGGCCGCCCCCTAAAGGTAAGGCTTCAAGAACACCAAAAAAACTTTAATACGAAGGAAGTGGAAAAATCAGGTGTGGCTGACCACATATGGAGAGAAATGTGAAATCATTGCCCTCTGTGGGATCAGGTTGAAATCATAGACATAGAATATCATTGGAAAATTCGTAAACTTAATGAAACGGCACATATGTGTTGGGGCGCACCCATCTTCACAACCACAATAGACTGATCCTATTATTATAAATAGAACAGTAGTTCTAGAGACTGTGAGCAGTGTAGTGCAGTGCAGAGTGAGATTTCTGTAGTGATCAGTTACACTTCCGTTTCTCGACCGGAAGATACCGTTGGACTTTATTACTATTACTTATTGTTACTACTAACCTACGTTCGTTCTACTACTAATCTCTCTGATGTAAATACCTCTCTGAATATATCAGTATTTTCCCTACGACTGTGTTTGTTCGTTATTGCCATATACTCACGTGGAAACACTCAACATCTCAACAGTGGCGACGAAGGATGTTTTGTTGATCTCAACAGTGGCGACGAAGGATGTCTTATTGATCCCAACAGTGACTTACGTTGAAAAATAAATATCGCAATAGCGAAGAGAAACGATTTCAACACAAAATTTATCGACAAAAAAAAATATACATTCTTTGTAATCCCTGGTGTTGGAATCATATAAAGCTGCGGGATCATGTAGTTTGAAATATGTGTACTTAGGCAGCATCCTTTCGTTTAAACACGTTGTACTAAACGCCAAAGACTTAGTCCTGCTGTTTTGTATTTTCTCATATTTAATATTTGTTAAACGACAAATTGATATTGCCAAAAATAATATTGAAATAAAAAGTCTCATTCGAAAATATGAGAAGATACAAAAGAAAATCAGCAGGTCTTTGGCGTTTAATACAACGTGTTTAAACGAAAGGATGCTGCCTAAGTACACACACACACACACACACACACACACACACACATATATATATATATATATATATATATATATATATATGGGCGAACTATATATAAATCTTTATATATCTAGAACAATTTTGAAGGTAACATGTATAACAAAGTGAAAAATACTTTCGTCTGACGTGTTTCGTCCCTTAGGACTTCATCAGACTAGGTTCATTTACATTGGTGCGTCTACACTTGCGAACGAAAGATAGATGCTGGAAATTTTAAATTTAGAAAAATATATATTTTTAATATGTTTTGTATATATAATTCAGCCAATTTCATTTATATTCTTTTTGTTTTTGTTTTCACCATCTTATTTATATAATATCTCACATTGTGTCAGCAGAAGATCTGCCAGGAATGCTGGAATGTTGCATGAGCCTTGACGCAAATTAAATGTGGAAGAACTAAGGATTAAAGCCCCTTCTAAACATTTTTCTTAGGGAATTATTTTCTCTTTTAATTAGAGTAGCAATTCTATGTCTAAATTGTCAGTATGATTGTTACGATGAGCAACTATATATATCCACTTGAATTCATTCAAACAGGGTACTATACATATATGAATGAAGCGAGCAGTCAAGAAAGACATTATTTTGGATTATAAATAACCACTGCACTTTCTGTTTCAGTTTCTTTCTCTTCTGCCGACATTGTCCTTTTCTCTCGCTTCATATCGAATATACAAAATGATATATAAATTCTTATATATCAGGAACAGTTTTAGAGGAAAGTTGTATGACAAAATGGAAAAAATTTTCGTCTGACGTGTCTCGTCCCTTAGGACTTCATCGGACTATGTTTGTCTACATTGGTGCGAATACACATGCGCACGAACGAGAGACGATGGGAATTTAAAATTTAAAGATAATGTTTTCATGTGTTTGTGAAATCGGCTAGATTATATTTCTAAAAGGCATGAAAAAAACAGCTTTAATTTTTATATTCCCAACGTCTATCCCCCCCCTCTCTCTCTCTCTCTCTCTCTCTCTCTCTCTCTCTCTCTCTCTCTCTCTGTGTCTCCTTATATTTCTCTCTCTGGCTATTGTGCTTCATGAGAAAGGCTGATAGAGATTGTAATTACATATAAGCAGTATATATAACTCGTTATATACACACTACACAGAGAGAGAGACACACACACACACACACATATATATATATATATATATATATATATATATATATATATATATATATGTATTATATAAGGCCAGCTAAATTTTACCTTTAAACTTTAACAATTGAGATTATCTTTTTAAATATTTTATATATTATTATATAGTATATATAATCCGAAAGTTTCAAATAATTGTTATGAGTAGAAAATCACTTACTCTAAAATTATTCAAAACCTTAAAAAACGATTGGTGCATAAATATAAGGCCATTTAAAAAAGAGCACTGAAAGTTAAAATAATTTAAGTCAACAATCGCTTAAAATTTTATGAATCATTATTAATAACTCACCAGCATTTGCGCATAACAAAAATGACATAATTTTGTAACCAAAGGCATAACTTAAGTGAAAATGGTCAAATCGCACTCGAAAATGAAAAATGAAAAGTTGTAGAGAAATTGCCGTTAGGATTGAGATTTCAAAAACGGTTATTAACATTTGTTGTCAAACACGGAAGGATATGGAGCCAGGAAAAGAGCCGGAAGAAGCAAGGAATTAAGTTACTGTGATGTCAGAATGAGGAAAAATGAAGAAAGCAATGGCGTCACATCGCGTTCTAAGATCCAGGCAACTCTGGAATTGGGCGTTTCACGCTGGACGGTTTGGAGAGAAAACGGTTTGGAGAGAAAACGGTTTGGAGCAAAAGTATGAACGCTCCATGTTTGACCGAGCACCATATGTCAGAACGTATCAATTGGGCCAAAGCTCATATGAGTTGGGACAAGCTATGGGAATGTGTGGCATTTTCCGATGAAAAAA
>OZ038481.1:115488541-115601041 GCA_964036315.1 Acanthosepion esculentum
CTAACAACCAAATCCTTCTGATAATTTCCAACACTCTAGTTAAAGAAACTTATTACATTCTACTCGTCCCCAACAATATATAGGTTTACAGCATTCGCATCTCGCTACCCACCATAATTCGATCATTCTTTAATATCTGTGCTTATGATATAACGTTATATGCGTGCACCTTAAAAACTCTAGATGACCAGAGATTGGCAGCTGATCTCTTCTCGGACCGAACTCTCAGATCTAAATGGAGAAAAAACTGGCTGTTTACATGCAATACCCCGAAAACCAACGAGTTACATTCCGTCATCGCTGATCGCAATATGAACTAGCTCTTGTGCAAACGATTGACAGAAGAGGTCTGTAATAGATAACGAAAAATAAAACTCACTTAGAGCTACAAAAATAGGATGTTTTAGAGAGTCATTATCGCACATGTTTTGAAGCGACTTGGCGAATAGAATAATAATAATAAGTTTAAATCAAAACCCCTAGAATTGTGAATGGAGATTAATACATTGTTTTTCGGTCTTTTTTAATAAAAATTTAATAAAGTAACAGAAATCCTTTATCATATTTCATATTGTAAGTATGAAAAATATCTTTAGAGTAATTTTCAGTTAATTATACTGCATGTAGGTAAATAATAATATGAAATTTTCTATTGGACCTGTATTCAAATCTTGTTTTCATAACTGAATTTATAAGATGGGATGTTGAAAAATATTGGTCTCTGTCATTTTGCATTATGACGAAAACTTTATTTTAGTTAGAACCCGATATATACTATGGAATTATCGGTGTAGGAGGGTTTCACCGAAAATCTCGATGTTTGATCATTGTCAAGAGATTGAAGTGAGTCTTGCCGTGTTTGTGTGTCCCCTTCCCCTCTCTCCCCCTCTCTCTCACTCTGAATAATATAAAATCATTGGTTAATCAAATCAAAGCACTAAGCATAAACTACAGAAAAACCGAAATGCATTGTCATCAGTAAAAGGACGAAACCAAAATGCGATTTGCAGGCCGAGAACACTAGAATCAAGCAGAGCGAAGGTTAAATATCTGCAAAGCGTTTTTGACAGAGGACAGTAAGTGCGACACCGAGTATTCTGATGGCTAAGAACGCATTCCAAAAGCTGGGCAGAGTATTGTGAGACAAGAGGATTTCTTTGGTAAGAAAGCAAAGGATACTGCGCTGTTACGTGACATATGTCCTTCTTTACGACAGCGAATGCTGGTCGATTTCCTCAAGGATGAAGAAGATCCTCGAGGCAACGGAGATTTGGTTCTACAGAAGGATACTGAGGATTACGTGGACCGAGCGTGTGAGCAACGATGGGGTTGTGGAGAGGATGCAAACAAGGAAGAGGTTTATGATTAACATCAGGAAGAGGCAGCTGAAGTTTGTTGAAAACATAATGAGGAAGGAGGGCCTTCAGAATTTGATACTCACGGGTCGATAGAGGGAGAGAAAGACAAGGGAAAGCAGCGCGTGACATTCCTAGAGGGTTTGATCAGATGGATAACAGAACGTGGTCTTGGGGAGGTAGCAGAGAGAAGGAAATTGCTGGGAGCCTCAAGGCACAGAGGGAGGTGGAGAGCCACGATCACTTCGTCCTGAAAGGACATGGCACATACACAAAAGTAACCGGAATCGTTTTCTGTGTGACTAGCTCGTAGTAGTTCAGGCTTCCACCGGTAGATGCCACTTGATGCAACCCTCAGGCATCAGTCTGCTAACTGGTGTCATCGTGGGAAGACGTAGAGCTCCGTGTTTCACATTTGTTTTGAAGTGCTTCACGCCTTTTCGTCTATTTTCACCATGAATGAAAGGATGCCTGTCATAAACTGAATAAAAGTTGGAAGTTGATCCAGACCTTTTTTCGAAGATCATCACTGGCGACGAAAGCTGGTGCTATGGCTACGATCCGGAAACGAAGCAGCAATCAAGACAGTGGAAGCATCCAACGTCATCATGACCCAAAAATGCCAAGACGATGCTGATTTGTTTGATGGGAAACGAATTCTACACAAATAATTTGTTCCTCCTGGACAAAGTGTTAACCAGGCTTTTTACTTGGAAGTCCTGAAGCGTTTGCGAGACAATGTGAGACGAAAGCGTCCTGACATGTGGCTAAGTGGAGGGTGATGGTTTCATCACGACAATGAGCCATCGCACACCGCTTTGAGTGTGAGACAGTTTCTGATTAAGAATGGCATGACCCCACTTCCCCACCCACCCTATTTACCTGATCTCGCCGTTTGCGACTTTTGTTTTCCATGAATGAAGAATGTCCTCAGAGAAAAACGTTTTGCAGATGCGCAGGAGCTTAAGAAAAAAACAACGGAGTCATAAAAAAAACGTAACTTCACAAGAGTTACACGACTGCTTTGAACAGTGGTAAATACGTCTGGACCGGTGCATTGCTTCAAATAGAGAATAATTGAAGGTGATAAGAAAATAAATATTCAACAATAAATCAATAAAATTATATGACACAATTCTGGTTACTTTTGGGTTCCCCCTAGTAAAAAGAAAATATCCTTTAAATAATCTTCATGAAGATAATCTCTAATCAGCATGAAAATTGAACTTTCGTCAATAATTGTATTGAGAAATCCTGATCTATATATGGTTTTCATTGATGGATTGGCAAACACCAACTTGGTTGAAGAGACGGCAGATTGTTGGGCAAAGTTTTAGGTAGTAAAATCATATGTCCCTTCATTCTTGGCATAGAATTATTAGAAAATCGTGGCCTATGAATCCTCAGTGATACAGGTCACAAAAATATATATTCAAACTCTGCGAAGCCCATCATTGAATATTTTGTCAAAAGATTTTTTCAAAGACTTCAAATAAATGGACAGGCCCCAAAATTCTTCAAATATTTATCCGATAGAATATTTGGATATGCATATAAGCTGCAAAGTAACGTTAAAGAACGAAGGTACCTGAGATATTGCCCTATTTAATTATGTTTGAAGTTTACTTTTTACAATGATTTATGAATAGAAATTAATGATGCTCATAGGATTTTTAAGCATTTAAGACTGACATTCCCGAAACAATTTTTACCAATATGTTTTTATACATATATATTTTTAGCGATGAGATCTGGGTTGATTATGATTCCTAGTAGACGTTAAATGCATGACCACTTACTGAGAATAAAACCGTTCATCATGACTGCAGAAAATTTCAACATCTGCTCTGCGACAATAAAACAGTCTTCTGTGATTAATGGTGAATTTGATATTAGCTCTGTATATCCCGACATGCGATGTTTGTAAAAATGCAGTTAGAATTTGAATGAATACAAATTTTACTACAAAAGCAAATTATTTATTATATGTGTATATTTCTAAGACGAGGTATCGTAATTAGTTACTCAATTGTTCAGACTGTTATCCTCATCATTTTTGTCATTTTCACGACGTTTCGGTCGTTATACGCCTCCGACCATCTTCAGGTGATTAGACTTTCAAACGGAACCCTTTATTTCTTCGACAAGGGTAGATTGTTCTAGTTTGACGTGTCATGACTTTTCCAGATGTCTCAGTTATCTTCTCTTAACTGAATTCTCCAAGTTCTTCTTTCACCACTGCAGTAGCCAGGTATTGAACTCACAGAATTTTGGGGTCAGTTCACTGGATCCAACCCTAAAATTCATACACTGATGTCCATAAGGACACATGGCTCACTGGCTAAAAGACTTTGATGAATCCAGTGACTTGACCCAAAAGTGTTGTGAGTTCAAAACCGGAAGCCTGGGCGTGCAACGGCCGGAAAAGTCGTGAATATTACAACAAAGATGAGGACAACAGTCCGAACAATGTAAATAATATAAATTATTTATAATTTTACTGTACCATAACTTTTTTCTTTCCATTTCCATGTAGATTGATTGATTCGTTTTCTACGACTTATCAAACCTTTGCTGGTTATTTAAAGCCAGAACGTATTTTTAGATTGTGATCTCCTGAATATCCTGTTCTTTGTAACTCTTTATAGATGTTGTCTTGTTATTTCTCATAAACCTTGTTCCGCCATCAAGCTCGCTAAGTATGTTATACGTTTTTTTTCTCTTTTGCCTTCAATCTTTCTCGTGAATATTAGATTTTCCAATCCCTCTTTCCTCATTATATAACCTAGAAATTACAACTATCTCTTCCAGATCGTAAATATAAGTTTCCTTTATGTTTCCACTTTCTCTAAAACTCCATCATTGCTCACATGTTTGGTCCCTTTTATCGTCAGCATCCTTCACCGCAATATAAGTGCACTTATACTACGGAACAGGTCAGTACTTGTATGTCTGAACTATTATTATCTACCAACAAATATTATTACAATCTAACGAAATTTTACTGTTTCTTAATACGCTGCTTAGCTTTTGGAATGCCTATTTGGCTATCCCAATGGGCTTTTGGATTTAATTGTCACCATTTCTGCATCTGTTAAAACACTTCCCAGATATTTAAACTTTTGTACTTTTTCGATTTTGGTATTGTTGTGGTGTCCTACCTCTAAAGAGTCTATGTTGGACACTTCCGCCTACTATAAGATTAGTAGAAGAAAAGGCCTTGGAGGAACAGTCGAATAGATTGAACGCTGGTCAAGCGAAACACACTTACTAGTTGTGTAAAACGCTTCTGTTGTACTTACTGTTAATATATGACATATCTGCAAGACTTGTGTTGTTATTTCTTTAATCATTTACTTGGTCCCAACATCGTGAAGGCTTTTTCTCCTACTAATCTTATATTAGATGGAGGAGTCCAATATAGACTCTTTAGAAGGAGGACACCTCGTCAGGTATCACAAATTTGTAATTTGTAATTTGGGCTGTTACATTCCCTCTACGTTTAGTCCTTTATACTAGTTTTCCTTCACTGCCACCTGTAGGAGTTCTTGTAGTTTCATTTCCGTATCCGCTATCTACAATGTGTCATCTGCGTATCATATACTGTTAATATTGTGACCGATAATAATAAATCCCGGTAGGACTTCTAATTCCCTCAGAATCCTCTCACTGTATAGCACGAATAAAACCTCTGAGAAGTTATATCCTTGTTTTATACCCCTTTCTAATTTTGGATATCTACTGAATTAAATTGTTATCCCTATGCAAGCTGTTTTCTGCCAGTAGAAGTTCTGGATGTAAGTATGAAGAAATCCAACGATTAAGTAGATTAATCCTATATCTTCGAGATAGATGATGCCTTTATAAACAGCGGTAAGTATGTCGTTCAAATACAGTTATTAATGTTTCAGTGTTACAGGGATCAGCAGTTTCTAAATATCTTGTCATGAATACGTTGGTGTTTCGATCATTTGTAATGTTGAGCAAGCATAATATCCTCTCCTGGATTGTGAATTCGGATCTGGTTTTTCTATTTAACTTCAAAGGAGTATGTGATTACAGCGTGTGGCACTTGTGTATATTATATCACCCTGAAGGTTGAGGTGGATTCCATAACCTCGAAGTATACATCGTCAACATCATCACAAGGAGTCAATGTTCAACGGTCAGCACAGAAATTGATGGAATCTGCTTTGCGAGAAGCGAAAGGCGTGTTGCTTTTGGAATTCGTAGCGTATGATCAGACAGTTAACGCTGTCGGACGATATGAAACAAATTTAAAACCACCAGCTTGCTTGTGTAAGGCTGCCAGTCTTCAACATGATAACGCCACGCCACACACTGACTGCCTGAAAAGAAGTACCTCTCCAGAGATATAGTTGAGATATTTTACCACATTCACTGTAGTATTCGGGCGGTTTCAGATTAACATCATTATAAAGACCTCAAGTGAGAACTTCTACACAAATAAGTGTTGTAAAAGAGGTGCATGGTTTGACTGGAACCACTGTCAGGAGATTACGTATGAGTTCCTGCAGATAGGATAATTATTTGACTATGTAGAAAATTAGTATAATATCGTTGGTAATTTAAGCCCAGTCTTAATTATTTACTAACATGCTGCATTAGTAAATGTTTGTTTAACAACTAGTAACAAGGAACTGTGACCGAGAATTTGAGCACATTGGACTTGTTTTAGCAGGTGATAACGCCAGATGGTTTACTGTCGCTCAGAAATAGTAACGCAGTAGAAGCCATAACTGGGCTCTGCGGGTGGTGAAGAAAAAAGAACTTGAGCAGGTGTGTCTGTGTCTGTGTGTATGTCTCTATGTGTATGTGTAATTGAAGGGTTTATGGTTTTTCCAACGGGGGAAAAGTGTATATCTTTAAAAAAAAGAAAAAAAAGCCAGTCCAAAATGGATTCAGATGATTACTACTACGCACAAAAGAAAATAATTAAAAGATTAAGCATAGGAAGGTAAAATAATTCTTTTAATGTGGAAATAACGATTATTCGACTGATGAAACTTACAAGCCACGTGTAGCAAATATATACAAGAAAATATGTAAAAAAATACTCACTATAGTAAAAACGCATGCGAACTTTCCTCTTTAAACACATATATATACATATATATTTATATATATATATATATATATATATATATATATATATATATATATATATATATATATATATATATATATATATAATTATTTATTTGAATATTACAACATAAATATGTTAAAAAATCACGACAAAAGTAGCCATTTTGTTTCAACACTTCTAGTGTCTTTTCAAGTGACGATGTAGAATATAGAATAAATGGTTTTAAAAGTTTCAAATTAATCAACGATCCTTAGCCAGGAGTAAACGCTGTTACATAAGCTAGTGTGACCAATCAAAATACAAGTATAGGTTGATTCGAAAAATTAGACAACTAATTAGGTTATCATATATATTAAAAGATTTATAAAATTTGAAATTAAAATTAAAAGTAAAAAATTAAAATTACCTATTTAGAAATCTAAATCAAATCTCTGTTAACTTTTAAATTGTAGAAAAAGGAGAAAAAATGTAAAAATATAAAAATAAAAATAAAAGATATATATGCTATTTAATTTGTATTTTCATTGAAATTATGTTGAAAGGGATATATATATATATATGTGTGTGTGTGTGTGTGTGTGTGTGTGTGTGTGTGTGTGTGTGTGTGTGTGTGATTGTGGGTGTCCGTGTGTATGTATATATATATATATATATATATATATATATATATATATATATATATATATATATATATATATCGAGTAAGAGAGACAGGGGGAGGGGAACGAGATAGAGAGAGAGAGAAAGAGAGAGGGAGAAAGAGATACTGTGTGAGTCTTCTCTGAAGATCATATCGAAACGTACAACTGGCAGTAACTATGCAGTGCTGATAATTACATCCACCCTTTCTGTCTCTATAAATGCTTCCTCTCTCAAACTGTGATATTCTCCCTATGCATATAGCAAGTTTCGAATTACACCACACACACACGCACACACACACACACATATATATATATATATATATATATATATATATATATATTGTTGACTCTGGGTTTCACGCTACTTGCGATCGTCAGACAAACTGATTAATTTTTTTTTTAGGATTTTTATATGTTTGCGTATATCAGTGTTATTATAGCAACGGGGGAAAATTGTCGTCGGAATTCCACTCATACTTACGCAAATATACATACACGCGCTTTTCACTCATTGACGTACGCAAACATGCATACACTCACGTTCACTCATTGGAGCTCATGCAAACATAAACTGTGAACATAGTGGACTGGGCATATATGCGTATCCATGTGTTGTTGCGTACATGCGTACGCAATAGGTCACTGTATTCAATGTTGGATTGCGTAGCAAATTTCTTTCGTCAGTTGCGATGTCAACGCGCAGACCGTTCGTCTATTTTGTTCTCTGCATAATATTTTCTCGCACATACGTATATACCTATGATTGGGTCTGTGCAAGATCATAGTATGTAAAATTGCTGTTATTTTTAATTTTTAATGCTGTTTGGTTATTATTTTAAAGCCTGTTATTTGCTTGTTTTTTTACGATTACGCATATGTAAATGGTAGAAACTCCAATTTTTAATACTTATTAGTATTTTTGCGGTGGTATTAATTTTGCTGGGGGAGAGAGAAATAAGTATAATTGTGGACTAATACGGTAATGGTAATTGTGGTGACGTAGTAATGGTGGAGAGAGAAGGTGATGATAATAACAATTATAGCAGCAAATAGTTATTGTAAAGTGTTAGATGTGATTGTAATAATTGTGGCGGAATGGTTATTACAATAAATTTCATTTTAATGATGGTAGTTTGAATTAGAAAATAATTGATGGTGTTATGGTGTCAGTGGTTTCTCTTTTCATGTTCATAGGGTCAATGGTAGTTTATATAGTAGTGCTGGTTGGTATTTGTTTTTTAACCGTTTGGCATAAATTGTGATTATAGTTACATGTTTTCATGTCTGCATTTAGAGATTATTTCTGATCTTATGTTTAGTAATTTCTTTAGTTGTGTGTGAGTTGTATTTTACCTTACTTTGGTGTTGATAATTTCTAATATGCTTTTGCTGATTTTTCCTATTTCGCTTTTCGCAGTGTTGATTTGAACAATGGTTAAATACAAAATCACGACCTATTTTATGTAACAATAGGTAGCTACGAAAGAGCAGAAACATGTGTATTAGTAGGCATACTCATCCTCTAATATCCAGCCAGGATTCTAGAGACACGGGACTATATAGAGATGACGGAGTCATCATGATAAGAGAACCCAATGGCCCCTATCAGTGAGCTCTATCTCTGATATACCCAGGCCCACACTGTTAACATATGTTTATATTTGCGTGAGCTCCAATGTGTGAACGTACGTGCATGTATGTTTGCGTAAGTATGAGTGGCATTCCAACGACAATTTTCCTCCCACTACCACAAAAACGCATAGATATACCCAATTATATATAAATCAAAAATTAAAAATTAATCAGTTTGTCTGACGGTCTCAAACAGCGTGAAACCCTGGGTCACAAACTCACGTCAATCCAACTAAGTATGTTAGTTCTACCACTGATATCGAGCGCTTTCCAATAAGTACCGCGCATATATAATTTATAAATAATATATGTTAAAAATTGCATATATATATATATATATATATATATATATATATATATATATATATATATATATATATATATATATATATATATATTACATTTATATACATACCCATTTTATATATACATACACACACACACACACACACACACACACACACACATATATATATATATATATATATATATATATATATATATATATATATATATATATATATATATATATATATATATATATATATATATATATATTAATATGTATATTAAGTTTGTCGCTTAGCTGATTGATTTTACCTTCAGCAACCTCATTCCAGAGTATCTTTAGACGGACCCACTCGTCAGGTGTTATCCGCAATTGACTGCTCATACTTCTCGAATTTTCTTTTTTATATGCACTTATCATTGGCAAGTTTCTTTGTTGTTTTTATATGGGGGGGGGGTTATAGACTATGTGTGCGTACAATCATCGGAGCGCATACGTTCATTCACGAATGTTCTTACATGTAGAATGTCGTGATTAGTTTTTCCTTACCGTCGATTTTTTTCTCTATTTTACACTGACTCCGTAACCTTTTCTCTCTTTTTTTACTGTTTTCTCTTTTCTTTCAATTGTTTTCAGGTGACTTCCAGTTTTGTCTAGACAAGCTGTCATTTTTCAATTTTGAGCATTCTAGTCTTTTCTTGTGTTATGAAAATTGTATTTCCTTCTTGATATAAATAGTTCATTTTATTGCTTAACTGATAAATTAAATAACTATATAAGTGTTCACCGTGGCCATTATTTCGTTTTCTTATTTGATTTGGTAGTATCTTAATATTGCCGTAAGAATTCAATGAAATGAGACTTGTTGACCTGGAAGGAACGAATCTGTCTAATTAATTCATTTCTTTTTTTTTTGTGAACATTTTCCTGACTGCATAAAAATTATGGCGGA
The DNA here is from genome assembly GCA_964036315.1 of Acanthosepion esculentum. Classification (NCBI taxonomy): domain Eukaryota; kingdom Metazoa; phylum Mollusca; class Cephalopoda; order Sepiida; family Sepiidae; genus Acanthosepion; species Acanthosepion esculentum. The sequence continues at coordinate 115,498,524 of OZ038481.1, forward strand.
TCAAAGATAAAGAAGAACGGTCCAAATTCATAATGATTGTTTTCTTTCGTGTGCGTTCGGACGTCTCACGTCATTATCAAGAATGTCAATAATATTAGTTACGATATAGAGAAACATTTAAATACCTCCACAATTTCTTTCTACAGTTTCTTGTCTTTCCTTGTTCTTAGTAACATTTGGTACTTTACCATCCCTATATCGTCCGGCATAACTGAATGAATTTATGTAGTTTGCTTTTCCTCTTCTGCTTCTCTTGCATTCAGAATATATCAGATTCATCAGGCCTTCTTTACCCATTATATATCATAGCATCAGTTTCATTGTAGATTCCTACATTATTATTCTATTCATATTACTAATATCTTATTCACTTCACAACATTTCTGGAGGGTTACAGATTTACTCAGAAATCTCCAACAAGTAAACTAGACTTTCTTGATACGTAAGTGGTTTTCCCTGCTGAGACATTTGGATCCAATATAAAACACATATATAGAACACTCTGCACGTGTAATGTGAGCTGTGATTGCATTATGATCATTAAAATATTATTTCTTGACATACTGTCTTCAAAAACCTAACAATATAAGTTCCGATTTAATTCTTCTATAAGCTACATACAGTAGAACATTAATAATTAGATTAGATATATGGCCGATGTAGCTGTCTGTTACAATACGAGTTCACATTTATTTACATCTGGTTTCTTGGGCAGTGTTCTGAAGATAGTGCTCCTAATATTTCACCGTTTTCATATATTTCATTTAAAATTTATGAAAAATTATACATCCCTAAATCATATAAGACTTTCTTTACCTCTGCTATAATCTCGTCTATTCCTACAGCGTTCTGTCTCTTTTTATTGGTCAATGCTGATCTTATGTTATATGGTAATACTGCAGGACTATTCATGGTTTTATGTGTAGAATTATTACTTGTTCTGTCGTTGAAGAGCTTTTCAATGTATAAATTCCATACCTGCAGCCTCTAACCTTTTCGTATTCTCACTTTTTGGATTTTACACAAACTCATGCTTTCCGTATTGCCGTCCCTTTTATCTTTTTAGGCCGGCCTGTTTTGTAGTTTTTCTACCTTTGCACACTTTTCTTTGAGTTATTCATGCTTTGCTTGCTTGATTTATGTTTATTCTTTATCACCTACCAATGCATTTAGTAAGGTTAGCTTTGTAAATATCGACCTTTATGCACACCAGCGGCTGACGCGAATTTATCTGTTAATTTCTTCAATTGTGAGTTTTCTTGATCGTGCTACTGAATAGGTATCTGGAATATAATTTTTTTTTCTAAGGTGTGCATGCGCATTTATTCGCAGGATAAATCCATGGCATACTGATTTTAATTTCTTGTCTGCAATCGTGAAAGATGAAGCGAATTCAAAGATAAGTATTTGTGATTGCTCTATGTAGGTCTTCCATTATTCAATAGATAGGTAGATAGATAGATAGATAGATAGATAGATAGATAGATAGATAGATAGATAGATAGATACCAGGAAGATTATGAGAAGTTTGAAAGGTAAAATCAATAAATTCCTTTGATAAGTTGCTGACGAAAATTTTATGCTGGAACTGAGTATAGACATTATGTAAATCACTCTGTAATTTTGTGTGCGTTCCTAATTACTGCACAGCTTGTAACTCCTTGTGTATTAGTGGCTCTGTTGATTTGCTGGGAGTGATACCGATTATAACATGGATAGAGAGAGTGAGTGAGAGTGAGAGTGAGAGAGCAATAGATATCCATATGAGTTGAGATACAGGAATAAAATACAGTTAACATACAGAAGGACATAGATTTGTACAATGAAATTATTAAATGTATTTAGGCATATATGTCTAAATACATCAACCTGAAAAGAAATTCTAAAGACGAGGGAACAAAACGAGGAATATGCTTCGTCGAACAAACAAAGGTTTCTTCTTTAAAAAATGAGATCATGACTTTCGAATGGAGGGATTCAATAACACTGTGTAAAGTCTACAGAAATACGGGGGAAAAAAGACAAACTGACAGATAAATATATTAATATTTTAACACAATGCTCAATCTGTTCCTTTCTGGATATTTCCCCAGGATGATCAAGGAAGTGATTGCTAAAAATTTAAAACTTAAAAAAGTGATCAATCTCTGATTCTTTAGTTTTGTTTTTTTTTTCAAGTTAATGATCAGTTTGGGCTTGACTGGCTATTCTAACAGAATCCTCAATCAGTTACTTTGTAGATATTACAACAGAATATTCAATCAAATAATTGCTTAAAACTTTCTCGGAATAATCAATTCTTAATCTCTAGCTTTCTGCAACATAATGATCAAGCTGATGATTTCTGCATATTTCAACGGAATGATCCATCAACAGCTTAAATTTTCTACGGAATGATCAATTTCTAGTTTTTAATTCACCAGCAGTATGATCAATCTTATCGTTTATGGGTATTTTAACAGCATGATCAAGCAACTGATTTCTTAAAACTTTCTACGGAATGATCAAACACAGAATCCATTTTCTTTTCTTTTTGATGAGAATAGTCAGACTGATAGTTACAAGGTATTTTAACACAATACTCACTCTGATCTTTTCTGGGTATTTCCACAGAATGATAAATTAACAGAGGGCTTAAATTGTTCTATATTTCAACCTCTTAATCGCTAGTTTTTGCAAAAGAATGATGTATCAGTTCCTTTCAACAGAATGATCAAGTAACTGATTGCTTAAGACATTCTAAAAAATGATAAATCTCTGAACCTCTAGTATTTTCCAGAAGAATGATCAATCTGATCCCCTCTGGTCATTTCAACATAATGGTCAAATTGGTCATTTCTTGGAATTTTAAACCGAATCATCTATGTCTTTATTTCTGGTCATTTCAACAGAAATCTGAGATCTGAGGTCGAATACAAGTCAGGTTCACTAACGCGAAATACACTTGGGATAGGTATGAATATAATTCCTGGTCCTGTTTTGGTTTGAATAGCGTTGTTATTCGACAGAAAATTATTAATAAAATATACACACGTCAAAAAGTATTATTCTTAAAATCTTATATAAGTTTCGCATTTAAATAGCTAACAGGGGTTGATAAGACATAACAAAACTCTGAAACCCATTAATCAGTATTTCGATAGTATGATCAATCTGTCCATTTGTCCATCAAAGAGTTTCAAACAGAATGAGTACTCAACCTTGTCTGAGACTAGATTAGCATCTACGTCACACCATTATAATTTTCAAAGAGTTAAATGTAACTGCCACTTCTTTTCCATTTGGAACTTCCTTCCGTTTACCTCCACACCCTGATAAGTACAATCATTAAACGTTTTAATGCAACATTACTGATCATTTTTCACTTCTTGAATCCCGCTCAAGTTTTCTCCTTTCCTCAATCTTCCATATTCTCATCAGACACATTCATTGTCACTCCTTGTAACCTCTAGCGCGCTATTGACATTCCTATTTTGCTTGTGATGAAATGATTAAAAGGGGAAAAAAACAAACAGTATGACCCATCTTTTCATTTGTTGGTATTTCAAAGAAACTGACGAATCTAATTATTTCTTGAAATTTACAACGGAATGAACAATCTCTTCCTTTCTCGGTATTTCCATAATATGATCTGTGAGACCTCAGTCTATTGTCCTACTGGATTAAATCTTTGGTTTGATAATTTGCTGAGATAGTAACAGTGGGTTCAATCCGTGAGCCGAGCAGTGTGCATTTAGTGTCAATGGCAACGGGGAGAGCAATAACCGAGCGATACTAAATAAGAAATAGAGGAGAAATCACAAGGCCTAGGCAATGGAACGAGAAAAATTTACTTCCGTATTTTAAGCAAAGGTTTCTGTTCAGAATATACTGTCGGCTACCTGGAACGACATACCTGATGAAGAACTGAGAGCGCAACCACCGAAACGTTGTTATAACAATAACAACAAAATGTGGAGAACTTTAGTCTATAGGTAAATTATGTAAATGAGGATAATGTCCCATCACAGAAATAAAAACAGAGGTCAATCTATTCTTTTTCAGCCAAAAGACCGATTTGGGCTAAAAGTCTGTTTTGATCCTAAAGTACTATTTGGATCTAGATTTCAATTCAGGCCAAAAATTGAGTTCTTCAAATCACAAACTCTGTGGAGCTTCAATTGAGTTGAATTATTCAATTCACATACTCTGCGGAAATTCAAAACATCACGTCACGAAACCCCTCACTTTAACATTGATTCCTTGGCATTTTGAAGAAATAAAATATTTCCTCAGATCACCAAGTCTTGGAGATCTTTGAAACAGAAATTCAAACATTTTTCTGTTAAATTCTCAACATTTATGAGTTTCATTAAAGTCAATATAAATTACATCTTTCAAAATCACTATTTTTTCAGTTATTTTAAAATCTGAATTTTTACCTGTTCCCTCCACATCTAGACACATCCCAATGCTGGATGATCAAGCACCATATGAAGAACAGACTTTCAATCCCGGAATCATCCTGATTCCAAAAAGGTATAATATGTCTATGCAGAGCAAGTGTGGTCTGAGTCAGAAGGGTTTGACACACACGGACGGAAAGACAAAATTTGCCGTTTATTTATTTAGATTTCAGTTTTCATCGGTCTATGTGAACATATTCATGACAGTTGTACGAATCTTTAGATATTTCAATAACTTTTACTTGCTACTTGTCTATTAGAATTAGAACCGTCGTTGATAAAATCAACAATTCTACATTTCTACTATATTTCCAAACTATTACGGCACATTTCCACGGCTCATATACTCATAGTAACCATTGAAGGAAGCACAATTTATATATACTTCTGTTATATTTCATGAGACTGATCGCTTCATAACATATCATTTTTACTTTAGCACATAAAATTTAACTAGGATACTTGAACTTAGTGTTTCTGATTTCTTTCTGATTATTACGAAATACCCTGGATACCTTCAGCGTTAATCTAACTGTGCCATATATTATAGAGATTTTTTAAGCGTAGATTAGATGTGGAACATGGCCGAATTAAACTCACTACCCCGTCAAAATTGTCTCAGCGAGACAAACTTGCTTACCATTACGCTATATTTGAGGCACACACTGCGCCAAATATGAAGTTTTTCTTTTAATTTTGTTTTTTTAATATGTCCTCTTTTAAATATTCATGTTAGCACATGACATTAACTCAACCCATGTGTAACGGTCGTAGAGTGGTTTCGACTTCTTTTTGAAGTGCATGTTGGTAATGTAAATTAAGTTGAAACCTTATATTTCGTTATTTGTGTGTGTGTGTGTGTGTGTGTGTGTGTGTGTGTGTGTGTGTGTGTGTGTGTGTGTGTGTGTGTGTGCCTGTAATAGGAGTAGATAGGTTTTGCCTAGCGCTCGGTCAATACTCTTCCCTTTTCTTGAACGTGTATAGAGGTGTATCCCTTGTTTCCTGTTTAGGAAGGTGTTCACGGGTCATTTCCTTTTCTTTAGACCCCGTAGTAGTACTGTCGTGAATCCATTGTGAGATTTACGGTCTGTGCCAACGTTTCTTCATACTGAGTCTACCGAATTAACAGTTCTCTGCTTGGTATCCCCGACTGGTAGTTAGGAACCCTAACTCTTGCGTATCGTCTTGAGCGGCAGCACTGATCAATAGTTGCATAATATCGGGATGTTTGTAGTGCCATATAGCGCATGAAAGGGTATCCCTGCATGTACTGAAGCCACATTATGTTGCAATCTACGCCAGCTCATTTCTGTCCATGTCACATAAGATGACCTTATGCTGCTATCACTTTAGGCCTTTTCATCAACAACATATCACATGACCATAAACCATCTAAAAGTAAACCTAAACTAGCACTAAAAATTACCTAAACTCTTAAGCATGTCTTTTTCCAACATCCGTGACATTCGGAACACATTCTGCATTGTGGAATCGGTCATTGGTAAGAAATCTCCTGATATACTAGCGTTCTGCGATACCAACCTTAATTTGTCAATCCCTTTCTCTGGCTAACCGAATGCCATCCTCTCCTTAGAAGGGACTCTATAAGCCAGGTTGCATGGCCTGGAAGTTTATGCCTTGGTTAATCTCCCACTGGCAAGGGAACTCTCTCTTGAATCATACATGTGTCTCCGTCTATCTGTAAGCTATCTCTTTGTTCTCTATCGGTTCCAAGCCTATTGTGTACTTGATAGCATTTCCGATAATATAAACAAAGCCATCTCTCTACATCCGTTTGCAAACATTTTCGTGTTCGGTGACTTTAACGACCACCATACACTGTGCCTTAAACACACTGTAACTGACCTCGCTGGAATCCAAACACTTAAATCTTCAATCCCTAAGTCCCTAACACAAGTGGTTGTCATTCTTACGAGTTTCCCCGGTAACCACGACGGTAATCTTCCCTTCTCGATCTCTTATTTACTTCTATCCCCGAGTCCTGACGTGACACGCAGCTCTGCTTTCTTGGCAATTCTGATCATGTAGTTTCTGTTACTATCTCCTTCTACACATCCCCCAGTAAAGAACCTCCTACCAACAGATTATATTTCTGTTATCAACGCGCAGACTGTGGCTCGTTTCGTGATTTCCTTTACGATGTCCCCGTTTAAAATCTGCGTTTGAGAACTCCTCCTGGGTAAAAGCTGGAATCAATGCTTTTATCCCCGCAAGAAAAAATAAAGTTAAATCGGGGTCATCCACTACGTTCTCAGCTGCTTGCTCAGCCGCTATATCACATAGGAATCACTACTTCAGACTGTAGCGTAGCGACATGTCTGATTACAACAGACGTCTCTTTTTCACTGCTTGTAATGTGCGCAAGGGTGTCTCAATGAAGCAAAGTTACTTTCTTCTGAAAGGATGAAGCAACGTATTGCATCCACAATATATCCTTTATTCAATAAAGTTGAGGTCCTGGCTTCTTCAGCTGATAAAGCTGAATGGTTTGCTCGGAAATTCTCATCCAATTCAACGCTCGACTCATCTAGTGTACCCATACCTGATTCACCCCACCTAGCACTGAGGCTTTATTGAGTGAAATGCACATAACCCCATCGATGGTATTGGACATCGACTCTAAATTAGACACCCATAAGATTAGTGGTGGGGACGGGAAACCAGTCATTGTCCTGAAGAAATATACTCTTGAACTCGCTTCTGTCCTCTCCAAACTATACAACTACGGCCTTATCGAATTTTGTAATCTATTCTGTTGGAAGTCCTTATCTGTCCTACCTATCTTAAAGAACTCTGGAAATCCTTCTGACACATCTGACTACTGTCTTACCAGTCTCCTAACACTCTTCGCTATAGTCTTCGACGCTTTACTCATTGCCGAAGTGATTAAGCAACTTACATCCCCTGTTCTATTTTCTGATAAATTCATGCAGTCTGGTAACCGCTTTGCCCGATCTACCGCTGATGTGCTCACGGCCATAACTGAATTTGTATACCAATCACTTCACAATAACGGGGAAGCTCGAACCGTGGCTCTAGATATATCTAAAGTGTTTGATAGTGTTTGGCATGTCGGCCATCTTCGTAAGATTCAGGGACACGGCATTACAGGACAATTATTTGACTTAATACAATCATTCCTGTTAAATCGTAAAATGAAGGTTGTCCTAAACGGGTTCTCCTACAGTTCATTTCTCACGAACCCTTGTTTTCTCCAAGACTTTATCATGGGACCTACGCGGTTTCTGACCTTCGTTAACGATCTTCCTGATATCATCAGTTCTCAAGTAGGCATCTACTCAGACGTCACCCCTGCCTCAATAGTAAATCTAGTACTGCTGACAAAATTAACCTGGCCGTTGGTTTCAAAAAGGACCTCCAATCTGTGGTTGACTGGGGCCTGAACTGGCTTCTAAAATTTAATGCTTCCAAAACAAGACTGCTCTCATTTACCCACCACAGAGAACACTCCCTGATTCTCATCAGAATGACAGATAGCCAACTGCACAAGAACGCCTCTCTGAGTCTGCTTGGTCTCACGTTGTGCGCTGAATTGAGGTGAAAATTGCCTCATTTACCTCAAGGAAAGTTGGTTCCCTGTATCGTACCCGAATGTTTTTCTCGCCTAAGTTCATCCTTCATATGTATAAATCAACCATCCGTCCTAGCATGGAATACTGCTGCCATATAATACTTGGTTCCCCCGCTGCACATCGCGATTTCCGCGATAAAAACCAGAGACGGATATGCAATGTTATGGAACCTAATCTGGCATCTCGTCTACAGTAACTTTCTCGCAGACGTGCCGTGGCTTTCCTCTGTCTCTTCTACAAGTATTTTCACGGCAACTGCTCTGACTATCTACTTTCACTGGTTACCAGACTGCATGAATTTAAGCGTACTACTAAGTTGACATCGCGGTCCCACACTTTCACTGTCGAAACGGTTAAATACAGCAGTCCCCTCTATTTCAAGTGACTTCTCTCGCACTTTATATCTGTGGAACTTCCTTTCTCTTGTATTGTCAACCGACATCTTCTGATCTCTTTATCCTTTCCTCAAACACGCCTTATTACTCTTGCTCTCACCCTCTGTAACCCCTTGCGTTCAAGTGGCACTCCCGCCTTGCTTGGGGTGAAATGCTGACAAAAGCAGTAGCAAACTATGACAATATGGAGAGAAATGACCGCCACATTCCTGAACAAAGACCGTACATAGAAGAGGTTATGCACTTTGCGCATAGCAGTGTGATGAGCCCTTCACAGTTCCATTCACGCGACACGGGTTCAAATTTCATCATATCTGATTTGTCAAGGAGGTGAGTAGACGATCTCAGAAATGTCATGAGTTGTTGCAAGCCCTGTTTGTATAATTCTTAGACGGAAACATTTGGAAGGGATCGCATAGATGTGACTCTCGATATCTCGAAGACGTTTGACAGGATTTGGCATTTCGTTTTTTTTACGCTAGAACCAGGGCTACACTAATACAGGACGATCGTTCGATTCAAGCCAATCATTCCCATTAAATCGTTAAATGAAAAATCGTTTTGAACAAGTTCGCACCCAGATCCTTTCACACGAACGCGCGTGTCCCTCAAGGCTCTATCCTATGTCCTACCCTGTTTTTGATCGTCATCAGTGATCTTCCCGATACGTATCCAAAATAAAACTGCTCTGGTTTAACCACCATAGATAAAATTTTATGCCTGCTCTCAGCATGATTGGTATTAGACTCCTGGAGTGCAACATATTGCGCCTTCTTGTCCTCATATTTTCCACTTAATGTGAAGCGGAGGGACTATATCGAATCAATAGCTGCGTTTACTGAAAGAAGATTTAGGTCAGTGCATCGTTCCAGAGAAGTTTTCTCGTCAGATTTCGTTTTATTTACAAATCTACCATTCGCCTGTCCATTGGATACTGCTGCCATATCTGGTCTGGTGCTCCTGCTATTCATTTCGAGGACCTTGATAAATTCCAAAGAAGGATCTCTAATGAAATCTATCCTGATTTGGCATATTGAATTCAGCCACTTTCTCATCGACGTGACGTGGCTTCACTTTACTTCTACAAATATTTTCACGGCAACTGCTCGGACTCTCTTTTATCCGTAATGCCCTGATTGCATAATTTTAAGCATGCTACTAGATTGGCCTCTAAGCCCCACCCGTTTACTGTTGAAATAGCTAAATGTAACTGTTATGGGTCCTTACCTATAACTACAGAATGAACTCTTTCTAACACTATCGAGTCTAGCTGATCGTAGTTCACTCCAAACCAGACTGACAGTCATACTAACACCTTTCATATCTTGTATTATTATTCTGTGTAATATATCTTCGTTATTTCTGCTCTTGTGTTCGTATTGTTCTTCCCTGGACCATAACAGTAACCAAACTTCTACAACAGTTTCTTTTATCTCACTTCCCGCCTGTAGAACTCCTTTTCGTTTACTTACTCCCCTAATAATTACCATTTTCAATTTAAATACTACGTCAGTTGCCATCTTCTCTCTTCTTAAATCCCGTTCAACTTTTTCCTCTCCACAATCCTCCCTATATTCAGTCTTATATTTCATTTTCACTCCCTCTAACCTCATGTATACTAGTAGCAGTCCCGCCTTGCTTAGGGTGACATGTTTAAAAAATATAATTATGCCAGATTGTGTGCCATCCCGCTACCACAGAAAATCTAAGGTCCACTCAGTAGAGATGCAGAATATACTACAAGTTAGCTTTGTGGTAGTTGAAGAAACACAAATGTATTTGAGTAGGCGACTACAACAAAACATAGACGTGTATCCAACAGACGGATATTCTCAGAAAAGATTGGACCAATATTTCTATTTCTATATTAATAATACTGTTAAGTATATTACTATTAATAATATTACTATTACTAATATTAATATTACTTTAATTTCATCATTTCCAATTTTACTGAGAATCAAATGCTCGAATATTAATTCATTTTCCTTTTTTATTGTTGGCAAGGGCATTTACATGTTTTACTTATTCTTCACTATAATCTGCATTGAATTTTTATTGCCGATTTATCGAACGTTATAAAATCGCATCAGATTGTAACACACACGGGCATGAGTTATTTTCATTTTAGATTTATTCTTTTACAAAACTTTAAAAGTTAGAGAGATAAGTGATCAACATAAATATTCAGGAGAAACTTATCGACAGTGAATAATTAGGATCTTATGGAAGAATAATAGTCAGCGTAGACACGCACGGCACCGCGATGGAATTAGAAGCTTGAATAAATTGTATATTTACTGAATTAAAAAAAAGCGCTATTGATTTCCATACACACAGACAGGAATATATATATATATATATATATATATATATATATAGAGAGAGAGAGAGAGAGAGAGAGAGAGAGAGAGAGAGGAGAATGAGAGAGAAGAGGAAAAAATATATTAGCCGACGCGTAACGTCCTCTGAGGTTTATAGAGAGAGGCCCAGCACATCAAACGTATGTCCCAGCCATCAACTTCACTTTGTTTAAAAAAAGAGGGTGGGTGATGAAATTCCTTTATATTAGAAAGTCGCTGACTCGAATTTCAGCCATACCTAACATGCGATGAAACGGAATAATTGCCTCCACTACTATTCAAAAAACACACAAATAATACATCTCACAGAGTGAAAACATGAAAAGAAACTAACAACACCAAAACCACCGCCTTCAAGACGGCTAATGAAGTGGCCGAAAGCGGTTGAGACAACGGACTGCATGGACAGATTTTGTACTCCCTCACTCCTACCAAATGGAAAACTGTAAGAAACCTGGAAGAACTTGATGTAAGGGTATAACCCATCACCCCATTAGTGACTACACTATAAGTAATAACTACTATAAGTATCTGTAAGGAAACGGACTACGTGAGACTTGCTCTGATGTGTTATTCAGAACTTGGCTGCTGTCGAAGTCTCTGCCTTCGGGCAAAGAGGAACCAGTACGAGGCTATGCTGAAGAGCAAAATCTAGTGCGTGGACGTAGACTGACCCGAACCCGTTTATGCGGGGTTACAGGGAATTTTTGGCCGAGCCCACGGGCTCGGACGCCCCCACATTAAACTCAGCCTTGTGTCACATCCTTCCTTGTGGGGAAGCAGGTAAATACCGACTTGCTGGGATCTGTTACTCAGATCTTAGCTGCTGTCGAACTCGAAGAACCTGGACGAGAGTTCATTTTTATTTTTTTTTAGAAATTTACAGCGTTAATGGTCACGTGTTTATAACTTACATTAATTCTTATCATAGAAATTCAATCACTGAAGAAGATTTTAAATGAGATTTAAAGTACTTTGGAAAATAATATAAATAATATGGATAATTACGATATTTTATTTATCAATTGTGTACAGACATTGAAAAATTGATTCGTGAACTTGAGAGGATTAAAATAAAAATAAATAGACATATGTCTAGATTATTCAACCAAACATGTTTGAATGAAGGTATGCTGCCTAACTAAATGCACACACACACACACACACACACACACACACACACACACACACACACACACACACACACACACACACATATATATATATATATATATATATATATATATATATAAAAGTGAACATAGAAGTCAACAGTTAGAGGCGAATGTCTGTCCATGCTAGATGCAATCGACGCGCCCAACGATTGCATCTAGCATGAAACATCTAAGTGTTGACTTCTATGTTCACTTGTATATTTACACACACTCTATCTCTGATATTGAGCACTGTATCCCATAAATATAACACACTTTAAGACTATATTTCTTCATTTCTCATACATATATATATATATATATATATATATATATATATATATATATATATATATATGTATGTATGTATGTATGTATGTATGTATATATATACTATGATAAATAATATTAAATTTAATAACCAAACCAACGGCAAACAACATAAAATGAGATATCGATAAGATCAAAAAATCAAATAATTATCAAATCGAAAATTACTAACCATTATTACATCGACGCAGAATTGTACCACAAAGACATCACTAACTAAGTATTTAAATTCTATAAAAAAGCGGATCACAACTGGAAAAACTATTAGCTATGATGCCAAAACTATAGTGACTTAACTTGAAAAAGACGATGAAATCCCTAAACTTTACACACAAATGTCTTTTTTCACTATTAAAGACTACAAGGAGAATTTTCTAAATGACACACAATACCAACTGCTCAACCCATCCAAATTCACCATTGGTGTTATCAGAATAAAAAACAATATGGCAAGAGTGTGTAAGTATAGTACAAAGGCTTTAGTTATCAACCAGTGGCGAAATATAGCCGAATCTATTGAATGGTGCAGTAATATAAACAAGAAAGAAGAATGCAGATTCTTACAGTTCGATATCTGTCACTACTACAATCAATCACGGAAGATCTACAGATGACCGTTATTAATTTACCAATGAAACTCTGCCATATTTCTGAGCAAGAAGTAAATATGATAAGAAAGACCCAAAATCCGTTTTTATACCACGACGGAACTCTATGTACTAAGAAAAATAACTTAAACTTCTGCGTATGTATGGGATACATCATTCCATGGAAGTATACAAATTTGTTACTGTTACTATGGAGACTCAGATTTATCTCTGCTATATATAAAAAAAACAGTATATACAAAGACGATGGGATAATTCTCGTTCGTAAACTTAGGCCAAGACAAGCCGACCGGATGAAAAAAGGACCTATCTAAATTTTTAAGCACCATAAATTAAACATTACCACCAATACCAACGCTAAATTGACCAATTTTCTAGACGTTACATTTGACCTGAATAAGGTCATTTACAAACCTTACCCTAATGATGCATACAAGCATATGTCCGTCCAGCCACCATAAAAGGATACTTGAGAATTTGCACAAATCAATACAATGTAGCTTATCGACATACACCAGTAACAAAGAAATATTCTACGATAATAAATCTAGATGTAACAAAGCGCTTAAGAGGAGCAACCATAATATGAAAATGGAGTATGTATTAAGTAATAACAACAAAGATAAAAATACGTTAAAACGACGCCAACGTAACATTATATTGTTCAACCCACCATACCACAGTAATGTCAAAACCGATGTAGGCAGAATTTTCCTGAATTTAATTCACAAACACTTTGGACATTCTTCAACACTAAAAAGATATTCAACAAAAATAATATTAAGCTAAGCTATAGCTGCACACAAAACATAGATAATTATATATTTTTTAAGCATTTCACCCCCAGCAAGGCGGAAAGCCACTAGCATGCAAGGGGTTACATAAGATTTGGAGTGAGAGCAGATGGGAGTGAGAGAGGAAAGGATGTGGAGAAGGATAGTGGATAGATCAAGGTAACTGGAGATGCCGATTGACAGTACATTTGAATAGTTGGAGATTATAGTTGTCAGGGAAAGGGTGAGAGCGGGATGCCAGCCTCGTAGGACGCTTGAATTTATGAAGTCTGGGAACCAGCGAAAGCAGCTCTTCGGAGCAATTACCGTGAAAGTATTTGTAAAAAAGGCAGAGAGATGCGACGGCGTGTCTGTTAGAGAGCGACTGCAGACGAAATACCAGATCAGGGCCAACCACGTTGCAACCCCGAGACAAACGGAAGGGGCTCCAGACCATATATGGCAGCAAAACTCCATGCAAGGGCGAATGGTTGATTTGTAGATTTGAAGGATCGACTCCGAGGAGAAAAATTTCCTGGCCCAACACAGGGAGACAAATGTCCTTGCGGTGGAGGAAGCAATTGGCTCAATGTATTTTTTCCATCTCGGGTCAGCAGTCAGCGTGAGACCGAGCAGCCGCAGAGACGAACATTGCAATAATGCATTAAGCAAGCTCCCAAATACTAAATAATAATTCTAATAAATCAATGCAACTGCCGCAAGAAAGGTAATCTGCCCATTACGTGGCCAGTGCATGATATGCAGATCTAGGATCAATTCAGACGATGATGTTAAATATTTATTTGTATCTGCCGAGAACAGCTGGAAATCGCGATTTTACCACCGCAAAATGACATTGATCAATATCAAATACAAAAACTGGACAACACTTTCAAAGTAGATTTGGCGATTAAAATCAACCATAGAACCCAAGCATTAGCTGGGAGAGGATCGCTAAAGCTAAGCAATACAATGGAAAAGGAGACAGATGTTACTTGTGTTTGTTGGAGAAGCTTATAATATTAAAACATTAAATAACCCTAACTTGCTGAACACGTGATCCGAATTGATGAATACAAGTATCCATAAATCCAAAGACCTGATAAAAGTCATTTACCACGAATAAAAGTGATTACAAAATAGATTTTAAGAATATTAATATAATATGCAACAACTATTAAAATTCTTACAAAACATCATTAATAATATTTCTTATATATCTATACTCATCTAACGTGTCTATATATAATTTCACATTTATAAGTATAATGCTTGATTCCAAACACATTAGACATATAGTCCTGACCTATTATTTTTATTTTCACATTTATATTTACACACTGAGTACTAGTTTAATTCAATTTGTTTAACTATGGTACTTTATGCAAAATAGTACTTGGTACTTTGTTTTCTTTTTAATTTAAATTTCAATATTTTTTTAGAAATCTTTAATTATTCCCCTTCCCCAAATAAGAATGTGAATGATATAAATTAATAATAATTACTTCTATTATATTAGCCATAAACATTTTTTAACACACAATTTTGAATCATCACGACGAGAAAGCAAGCTCAATAACGGTCAGAATATGTTCCCCACCTGAAGAAACTGTGAGTCATGCTCTCAACGTTATATATATATATATATATATATATATATATATATATATATATATATATATATATATATATATATATATATATATATATTCCGATATGAGTTTGCGACCATAGGTTTCAAGCTTTTGCGAACATTAGGCAAACTGGTTTACTTTTTTTTTCATTTGGATCTATTTATGTATGTCTGTCTATGTTTAATGGTGGGAGGGGAATTTACTTCTATGTTTGGGATGACACCCTCATACACATAGACACACATACCATATAGGTGTACACATTTTCGTTCACACAATCACATCCATCTAAATAATCCGAGGCTAAGCGCAGATACACATCCATGCGTTCGAGCATCCAGACATACACTGGTAATTCTATTTCGGTGTCGAGACCTTAGCTTTTGTTTTATATAGCGATGTTCCTTCCAAATAAATAGAAACACAGGAAGTGTAAACAAACAACTACCCTCTGCTACCACCAAACATAGTCAAACAAGCATAAATAGATCCAATGTAAAAGATAAACCAGTTACCCTGATGATCGCAAAAGCCACAAACGTCACAAACTCATATCCATGCAACTGAATATATCGGCTCTATCACTGATATTGAGCGCTTTCCACTAAGTACTGAGCATATAAAATAATTTATATATATATATATATATATATATATATATATATATATATATATATATATATGTATGTGTGTGTGTGTGTGTGTAAATTTTCTTTTTTGATTAAACTATAATTAAGTGAATGTAAACCATTGAATGGTGCAAATTGTTTGGAAAACCGCAACATCTAACTTATTAATCCCTAATCATTGTGGGCTTCTTCATGCAAGTAATAATGTCCACATTTCTAGATAATATGTTATCCTTTTTCCATGACTTAATTGTATTAATTCAATGCCACCCACATGTGTGTCTTTGCTTTCCTCAGTCGCTGCAATTGAATGCATGTGGAGCAAAATTGCATATTCGAATCCTGATAACCTCCGTTTTCAGGAATTAATATCTTTAACGATGAAGCAGAATTGTAGATTGTTGCTCTCAAGTAACTTTCATTAAACCCGGCACCAATGCATTTCGCCAGAGGCATCTTCTGCAATGCTGGCATTAATTAAATGGCTCAGCGTCATTGTCTTCCGGTATGATGGAAACTCCGTGTTAAATATGCGTTAATTTATCACACTCCGCTTTGGCGTGGTTGCAAAGACATATCCGCTTTTCATCTCAATCTAACGGTTTAAATATTCATGGAAAATCTTTGATGATACAATTTTTCAATTTAAATGAATATATATATATATATATATATATATATATATATATATATATATATATATATATAGATAGATAGATAGATAGATAGATAGATAGATACAAACAAATATTCTTCCCTCAAGAGTTTTTTTTAAGCCTCACGGCAAAATTGCATCTGTCAGTTAAAGTAATTGAGCCCGACATTTTAATCTAAAAAATATATTAAAAGATAACGCTTGATTAATGGCGGTATGTTTAGGATTGAGAAATTATCATCATTCCAGTCGGCATAATATACTTATCTTGGATGTTGTGGCTATAAATTTCCGGGCTCTAAACATTTCGACCCTCTTCCCATAAGTATTGATATAGGTATTTACCCGACCTCCCCATGAGTAGGATGTGGTACAAGGCCAGTTTTTATGTGGGGTGTTTCCGAGCCTGTATGCTCAGCCGAAAATTACCCGGAGACCCCGCATACACGGGGCTAGGTTTGTCTACCACCCTATACGAAGATATGCGTACTCCGAGAGAGTAATATGCATTACAAATGAAAACACTGACTCAATCTATCATATGTAACGTTGCTTTTAATTCAACTCCTTCAATTGCATAGTTTTTGCGAGCAGCTACACGCTACACATCCGAAAGGTGAACCGTACTTTCACGTCTGCGTTGGCCGAAAGAAACCGCCCATCGTCTTCCTTGTGATGTGTGTTTATATATGTACATGTGATATGATACATTCCCATTCATGCGACACAGTTGCAGCTGGGCCAACCATGTCGACATATACTCGACGTTAACGTGATCATCTCAGATCAAAAATGTACCTGGATTTTATGACGTCACATTAAGTGTAAAGTATATTATACATGATCCGATGTGAGACACATTCTACAGTTGTCTCCCTTGTGGATCAAATGCTTGGTTAAGACGTGTTTCTGTGGAGTAAATTGGTTGACCTTTCCTCTTGTTCACATTCTTTTGTTATACTTTGTTTCTTGTTTAATATTGGCTTTCTGTTTCCTTTTGAAGTTTTTCGTTGTATTTCACTGTAAGCAATGCCTTAAGTCTTAGTGGGAATATCGTCATGCTTGGGGTGAAATGATTTTAAAAAATTATTTCAGTTTCTATGTCGAATAGTGCTTAAAATTGCATATACTGGTTCAGAAGAAAAACAGAACAAGGTATATTATTGTAAATCAAATTAGAGAGTATTAACTGATAAGAAATGCAGAATGGGAACAGTCTGCTCTTTGTATTAAATAATGTGTTTTGTAGAAAATGACGTGAACGTTACCAACAACAGATACCTGTAAATTTTAGTACCTATAACCGCTGAAGCATTTTATGCATAAAAATCACGATGAGTATACTAATCCGACGACTTTAAAATAATATAGTAAGTAAATAAGCTTAGCTTAATTTTCAATAAGAAAATTATTAAAATGTTCAAGGATAATTTGAATACTCATATTCGAGTAAATGCTTTGTTTATTTAATTAAACAGTTTTTTTAATTACATTTAACGGCGTGAATATTGGAGAAAATCGGCAAGTTTCCTGCATCCTCTATGGAGACACTTCCTACATGGCACAATCGGTTGAGCACGTCAGATCGAATTATATAGGATGAAGGTTCGACTCCTGGCGGAGGACGCATATTCTCTAACAAGATTTCTCGGTAAGAGTAATTAAATAAAAATAAAGAACATTTATTCGAACAAGTGTATTCATCTAAAATAATTTTAAAGCAAAACAATTTAAAATTTAAATTTAATTCAATTTAAAATATATCGGATTTCATCCATTTTATAAATTGCTCATGCATATGTACATACTCATTATCAAGAGTACATAAATGTATATGTACATCAATGTATGACTCTCCAAATCAAACACCAGGGGATTCTCACTCCAGTTAAATTAAACTTGTCCATGGTTGAACACCATGCTTCCTTTATCTGGCCATACTTGACGATGTAGTACAGAGATATCGAATCAGATCTTCGTGCCGTCATAACTTTGATCGCCGTCTAATTATTTTCTTCTGGTTGGTGTCTAATCTGTCGCTCCAGTAGTCTGGCTTTTGTCTCTGAGACTAAAGACGTTGTCAGCTTTATCTATGTTTTCCCTTCCTGGTGGGTTTCGTTATGTCGGTCAATCACTTTGCTGTCGAATCCAGGTTTTGTACTTCTTGACATATAATATATTATTAATATTATTATATTATTAATATTAAGCAATACACGAACAAGAAATTGATGATAGTCTGTTTTTGTTTAAATGGATGATTTCCAAGCAACGATAAACACGTGCATATAAGACGCTGAAAGCTAAAATCGCACAACAGCTCATGACGTCACACATGACCACGCGAGAGTGAATCCGATGAGTATTGAGTATGGAAAGCCGTTGTATGAACCAATGTCCGAATTGAATGTTGACGCAAGAAAGGTTGCTATTCAGATTATCTTTATACATAAACTAAGGTCTACCAACATTTCTATAAGCAGTATGGAGTTCACTGTAGAAAAGTAATTTCAGTATGCAATTATCTCTCATCCTTGTCACTTGGTCAGCCCAACATAGGATATATATATATATATATATATATATATATATATATATATATATATATATATATATATATATATATAGATAGATAGATAGATAGATAGATATGATCTAAGATTTGAATATTACATATCTGAGATTGTCACCATCAAGAAGAGATTATGCACGAGTTCACTCTCTCATTTCAAACACATTTAGCATTGCCTGTCTCACGGAAGTTTGTAACAGTACGCAGGGTCACCTTTCGAGATTTTGCTTGTCTCTTTGTAAAATCCTGTCGGAATTTCCTTTGCGTTGCCCAGGTGGAGCTTTGACAGGTGAAGTATACGTCTACTGGTATCGAATATCTTTTTGCGTCGATGACATTATGAGGGTCTACCGGCAGCAAAACAAATATCAGGTACCTGAAGGAAATAGAAAAAACTTAAATTATATGTAGAATGGTTCTATATCAGTTATGTAATAAATATGTTTTTGGTACCCAGTCATTTTTATAATCTAAGATACTTGCACTTAAAGTGTGTCCCATCATTATAGGTACCCTGATGAATATAATCTTTTTCAGAACTTATTACCCTCTACAGATTCATCTTTTTTACTATATGAGGATTTCCATATATTCTTAAGGCAGACGGGAGATTGGTCATGCGGAGCGTTACCTCCAGATTCATATTTTTCCTTCTATTCGACTGGCTGTATCCAAATGCTAGAAAGCCCTATTTTAGCGAGTAGGAAGAAGAAATAGGTTCCTGCATTTAGCAAGGTTAATAGTGTGAAAAACTACATACTGGAGAATAGCTCAGCATTTGAACTCGGCTCGCTGTTTCCAAATTCCGCAGCGAAATTACAAAAGAGCAACAATCATTATTGCGGGTTGACTACAAGACAATTTAAAACGAAACTGTCTTCATGAATTACGAATCACGCCTTTACAAATATTACCGTGGAGTAATTATAAACAAAGCCTGACGGTGCCAAATCTTTTGTCTATTGCGTTTGAAATCATTTCATATTAAAAAGAAAAACATAATCGTCGATAAGGATCCTAAAGCTAGATTTGTCTAGAAGGGAACTCATAGACACACGCCATATAACAAATGATGTCATCGGGAAAGGAAATATTTTCACAAATACCAAGTCTTTATTTGCGAGATAAAACGTGATTTATGTTGTCGTACTGAACTCTTGATTTCGTATTTGATTAAGTGATTGTTTTTCTGTTAAAAGATATATCAACTTCTGGGTCTTTTAATGCCGAAATTTAATTTTCTTGAGAGCTTAGAAGTAAGAAAAATACATGTTATTCTGCTTTCACACTTGGATACATGGTAGATGATTCTCAGCTTTTTGGATATACATATTTGTGTGGCCATGACTACTAGAGGCGTTGATGTCTGTATTATTTTGTGGTCTTGTTGACGTTATATTTGGAATACATTTTGATTTAAGTAAGTGTAGGGTATTATATGGATTATTGCCATGAAAGTTATCTTTGTTGGTTATTTGGTAGTATTTTAAACGGATTTACAAATAATTGTTACTATGTGCGTATTGTTAGCATTTTTCTATATTTTATATAAAAAGTTTATTTCTGTTATATATAATGAGTTTTTATACTTTCATAACTTATTGAGTTTGTTTGGCCGACACTATATGCCCATTGATGAGACCCAAACGGATGTTACCGCCCCACCGCGCGGTGGACCTGGGAATAACGACAATTAAAATGTGATTGCACGTTCCTCAAAACCACCAATCTCCCGATCAGAAGCCTTGCTACCGGATGTAGTTTGTCGTCATACTCATGACTAGATTTCGAATTGAACTGCATTCGTATTGAAATTCAATTTAATGTAATTTTAAATCGGTTATTTTTTAAATAAGAATTTATCATATACGTTTAAAAATTAAGAGTTAATAAACCTCCGAGTTTCATGCCGAAGCAATTTGCAAGTACTAAAATTATAATATTAATTTTATTTTTATTTTTTATGTTGGGCCCAATATTTTTATGTTGGATAAAACATATAAAGAGAAATAAAAATAAATATTATAATTTCAGCAATTAAAAATTGCTTCGGCATGAAAAGCGGAGTTGTGTTTTTATTGTAATATATTATGTATATTGTTTTATATATATATATATATATATATATATATATATATATATATATATATATATATATATATATATTAGCTCTGTTACATTATATTGCGTACTGTTTTTAGTACATTATAGGGAATTTATATGTATTTGTATACGATCGCATGGTCGTATACGTACGTATCTTATCCCATTCGGATATATATATATATATATATATATATATATATATATATATATATATATATATATATATACTAATTTTCTTATAACTTACTTTTGTAGATCGTCAATAAAAATCGGTTAAAAGAGATAAAATGCCTTCTAGAAAGCCTGCATTTAGCATCACTGGAATTAGAATCCCAATTAAAATCGACTTACATGATAGCAAGAAGTTAGAATGAAGTCTTGTGTTTCAACACCCTATGTCACACCTACTCTAGGGTCTCTCCGATATTTTAGGCTATCGCTCTTGTAAGTATTTTTTTACTGATTCTATGTGTAATAAGAGCAGCGGATGTGGACCTACAGGAGTTAAATCTCCATTATTTGCCTCTGAGGTGTTGGTTTCTCTTGAGGTAATCAAATCATTCTTCTTCATAAAATACCTGAAAATCTTGCTGCTGAAAGTAACATGTTAATGGTAGATACTGCGAGAGACTTGAACGCTTGACCTCATTCTTGAAAACAAGGCATACTACTGACTCTTTCCAGTTTACTTAGCGTTAACCTCGAGCCAACGTTCTTAAGAAAAAGCAGATCAATTTCATCTGATTTGTAGCCTTTATAGACCCATGGCACTGGATGTGTGAGTGTTGTGTAGAAAAGAAGCGAGCTTCTCTACACTAATAATATAGACTGTCTAGTCCCTTTGAGAAGGACGTCTGCTCAGATGAACAAGGGTCGTAATGTGGATCGTAAGGTGTAGTGATGAGTAATACGCATTGCCGCACCGAACTACGGTATTTGCGATTATTGTATAATTAATCCACGTTACTCATTTGAATATTTTCTTCACTTATCTTTTGATCCAGTGTTTCTGTTGTGGATTCCGGGATGAAATCTGGTATCAAAAAAATAACAAACGCCAAGAATTAATATAGGAAATAAATGTATTAATGTAATAATACAAACTGGCAATACAGGTTAGTAGTTCCAGGAATGCGGGGTTAGTAAACAAATATATATATAAAGTCTTTGGTATCGACGTATCGCTGTATGACTTCTTACTGAGTCTAAGTGCTCGTTACTATGACACTTGCCGCTACGTTATTCTATTCGACCGACTCAACGTTCTACTACTACTACTACTGACTTGCCTTCAACGTACTGCCGGGTATTCACTGGCAGTAGTATATGTATACCTTGGGTGAGTCCATTTGTGTAAAAAGGGGAAACTCCTCACTAGTTTCATTACAATTTTATTAACCAGAAACTACGAATTTATACGAGCATTATAACAGTGTGAAAACTTCTTGGGTCGAGATATCGCATTTATGCTTTGTGAATTAGGTGAAGTTAGGTAGGTTATTGCTGAGGTAAGTTCAATGCAAATAGCTTATCCATATTTAACTATAAGATAAGCTCTAAACCATTTATAATAGAAGAGGCTGATGGATTGCCAATATTAAGAATATTGATTGTAATTTTCCAGAACTCGTGAGGACATTTCTTTTATTTTCCCCTTTTGCTCGGCCTGTTAGCACATAATTTCGCTTTCCATTTTCCAGAGTTGTCTTGCACTTATTGCGGATAGTTCGGCATGCGGCGAGAGTTCTGATGCACTAATTCAGGTTAGTAGTCTTGCGGCGAGATTACGGTTTATTGAAGCGAAAATTATAGAACATCTCACATGTGTCCATAAAAATTTATATATAATCAAAAAGTTCTTAACGTTTTTTTACCTCTTGTAGGAAGAATTGACCAATGATAGAGAAATGAGCTCGAGACGTGCCAAGAAAGCTCTGAGTGAAGTTCGGGGGTTCATTGCTCTTGGCCAATACAGGTGTGCATGTCACAGACATATCAGTGGAAGCTGGAGCATTGGAGACGACAAATAGTGGTATCGCAACAACTCATTCGGGGTTGTCTGCCTCATGACTTTAAGGTTGGCCTCTCCGTATCAAGTCGCCGAATAAAATTTGGGGATAATGCTGTGAGTGAAAGTACCGTCAAACATTGTTTCCAGAATACCAGATCGGAAAATCTCTATTTGTGGTGAACCCCGCTCATTTCGGCCACATGTACTGAATGATGCGGCCCTGAAGGCGGTCATAAAGAAGGACAACAGGCAAACCTGTGGTGATCTTGCCGAACGCTTCCAAATTTCTAATGAAACTGTCAGACTTCACCTGCGCCGCATTGGCAAAAGATTCTGGATGCCGATGTGATTATTAGAGGACTAACGGTAATGACATTTTTGCCTACCTTGTATATGTTTATCGTCTAAAATCTTTAATTTATATATTTTTTCAAATTTAAAATTCCATTAGTATAATAGGGTCATTTCACCCAAAATCAACCAATGGACACATGTAACCCTCTCAGAAAAATTTGGGAAAATTCAATTTCTGTCGGGACAATGTTCTAGTGTATTGATTTATATATTTGGTGAGATAGTGGTTGTGATTCTATCGTTGTCTTTGACAGTTTGTACTTGGAATCAGTGGAAACGGGCGCGTAATAAATGAATAGTACTAAATAAAAATAAGAACTAGACTATATACTAAGACATGAGCAATGGAACGGGAGTAGTCTACGCCCGCAGATTAAATAAAGGATTCAGTTTAAAATTCTCTATTGGTTACGCCGATCGATAGACACCTGGGAAAGTTCGGAGAGAACAATGGCCAAAACGTTGCGATAATAGCAGTCTATATAATAATAACACAAGAATTGGCATATATTAATCGTTTTCTTTAATATACGACAGTAGATTTATCTCGTTCAACAGTTTGAATATTTCGACACATTTGAACAAAAATAAAACATACTTCGAATGAAATAAGACAAAAGAGCTACCCTCTCATGACAGATTGTTGATTAACTTTGCTTTCTTTCCTGGACCGTCTATAATGACTATTGAAAATAAAATACACTCCAGACCTCAAGCGGATCTCGCTAAAGGCACTGAATGGTTCCCTGTACCACTATCATTTTCTATCTATACAAGACTCAAATTACTTTGGAATTGTGTAAAATGTTGTAACGTTTATGGTCAACTGAGCAGCAAATCTGTTTACAAATTTACTTCCTGGAGTCACGTCGCTGAAAGATGAATCCGGACCGAGGTTGTTCATCGGGTTTTGATGATGAAACTTTAAGGTCGTTAACAGAAAGCAATCTATAGCAAAGTAATCGGGAATGAGCCTAGATGTTAAATACATTACCATTTGTCACATAGAAAGAACAGTTAGGTAAAGTCCCATAACTGAGAGATTGGGTTCTACACGCCATTAACAAAAAGATCAAATCCGAACATTTATGCATAGCGTCAACTCACCATTCACAAGAACTAACCAATTTTACCATTATTTTATAGGAGCTGATGAAAAATGGTTTACATACGAAAATACACATTGAATAGTGTAGTGGATTAATATAAACAAATTTCCACAACAACCCTAAAATCTGAGTCTTAAGGGAGAGACATAATGTAATGAAATGAAAAATTAAATGCACATGTATATGTGCAGCAGCAGCATCGTGGTCTTAGAACATAGAGTTAAAAAAAATCTATATCAGAGTCCTCGTCTGCAAAGACTTGAACTCAGTGGAAACGGAACGCGCAATAACTAAGCTGTACTAAATAAACAAAACTAAATGACTTCTCTCTGAACTTGGTCTGTAGGACGAGAACAATCTATCGCCGTAGAATAAAGAAAGGGTTCAGTTCACAAATCTATCTAGGCTATCCGGATCGTTATACACCTGATGATGGCAGGATGGACAAAACGGTCGCAACGATTTGATAACAACAACAAAGTTTAGGAAAATAGTTCGCATGTATATAATATAATTAATAACTATATATAAGTTTCGCTTACTACATTTCTGTCCTTTTTAGATTTATCAAACAAATCATGTTTTTTCATTAAAATGTACATATTTTCCTTTCACGAAACTTAGATTTCTGTAATAACCTGAGTATAATTTTGAACGACTCCAAGGTTTTCTTAGTACTTGTTTTCCTGTTCAAATTTTATCACAGACAATAGAAAGAAACAATCAAATGATTGCTTTTTATTAATTCCGGCCAAGTTGAAATAACTAATCCCTTTTAACATGTAAAAGGAATGGTACATTGAAAAAGATTATCATCAATAACTTCACGCAATAGATTATGTATGATTCCTTTATCTTTTATCTTGAATTGTAACGAATATTTTATTCTTTTTCTCCGAAAATGAAGATATATATTTCAGAATCCTTACAGGCATATATTCACCTTTTTGATTCAATATTTTCAGTAACTTGGTTAGGTTATCTGGAAGCTACTGTGATAATACGAAGTTTCGAGAAGATTTCAACTAACGCACTGCCAGCTTACTTATTATTATATTGTGCTTCCTAAATGAAAGCTAATTAAGCAACGGAACTATTCTATATTTCGTTTCCATTCAAATCATCTCTGAGACTTCCATTAAAAAGGATCTTAATTCCATCTGGTTGTGAAGAGACTACGACATATTCCACAATGTGCGCCTGTGCTTCCCGCCGTTTCGTTAGGCAAGTGTTTTCTAATATCATTTCCAATAGCAGGGCATGCTTTGGATGTGACATTTTTCACATGGTTCTTAATATTATCGCCTACAAATAGGAGACAACGAGTGGCAGAAGTCACAAATAAATCACTGTGTAGGCGCGAGAAATATCTATAAACATATGGTCAAGACAGTTACACTGTTTTCTTAGTTAATATTGTTATTGAGGTTAAAAAATTGTAAATGTCGAAAAAACTTCAATTTCCAATTAAACCATCTACAATGCTATGATTAACCGTAATTGTGAGAGAAATTTTTGTTTCTGTTCGACAGCCAACCACTAGAAAACCCGAGTTTTATCACGATAAAATGATTCTTAACAAAAGGCAATATGCAAATGCTACGGAAATCTCAACATTTTACTGGGATATTAAAGCTGATTATAATACACCGGTGATAAATTTAATAAAAGTAAAATGTAATAAAAATTCCTCGCAAAATCTACACCCTTTTCCGGCCGCGGCAATCGATGCAAACTGTGTTTGCTGGAAAAAAAATGTTCAGCCTCAAAAATATTAATGACTGAATTCTACGTAATAAACGAAATGATCTCATGTAAGCTTGTAATCATAGAAAAAATAAACCACTAAAATTATTTTAATTCTGGATAGATATATTATTCAAATATCACATGCGCTTTACATATTTCCCGTTAAATATTGGTTACCCAAATTTAAACATTCTAACGTCTCTTAATACTTAACGAGCAATAACCCCGACCTAGATTCTAAACTTTATATTTACACCACAATAACATATTAAGTTTATATTAACTTTGAGCTTTGAATCTGTGTTTAATTTATCGTTCCTCCCATGAGACCCAGTAATATTTTTTTTTAAATCAACCGTAATGGTTCTTGCCTCAGTAGTTGGTATAACCACGAAACTAAGTTGCACTTCGAACGTAAGTATACATTTATATATATATATATATATATATATATCTGTGTGTGTGTGTGTGTGTGTGCGCGCGTGTGCGTCTGTATATATATGTGTGTGTGTGTTCCTGTATATATATATATATATATATATATATATATATATATATATATATATATATATATATATATATATATATATATATATAAGTAGCGGTACAAAATTTAATGAAAATAAAGAAAACACTTTCTTTTGCGTTGATACACTCGATCACTTACTTGGAAAATGAAAATAAAAAAATTAAAAATTAAAAGTTAAAAACGTTTTAGTATTTAATAGGGAAATTCGAATACTATGAAATTAGGATAAGTACAATTTGGTCCAAAGTTTATGACCATGTTTAAACGAAGCTTTAATTAGTAGACAAGGAACGAAATGTAGTTATTTCTGTACAAGCATTAGTGCAGTCAACATCTGCCACTCATACACCATACGTTTCATTAGGTAAAATCGTGGGAAAATGTAAACTTGAAAGAATAGTCGTGTTGAAAACGGAAGATCTCTCTTGACGGGTCATTATTAATCATATTGTATGTGCTGTTGAGAATTTCTTACAAATCAATGAGAATATGAATTTCAAGTGTTAGACCCGAGAAATGTCTTCGGCGTAGAGAACGATGACAAGATTAAGGCCCTTCGGGACGGAGAATCCAGACCAAAAACCAGAAGACAGCTTCTCCGGGAGAAACTGTTTAAAAACCGTAAACGTCTTCAAAGTATACGCCTCACTCCACTCTACAAAACAGCTCAGTTATACTCTGCTGAGAACCGACAAACATGGGAATAGAAAAATGCAAGATGATTTTGTTCTCTGACGTGAAAGGGTTTCACCTGGATAGTCAGGATGGCTTGCAACATAGCTGGCACGATAAGGATATATCAGCTGAAAAATGATTGTTCAGGTTATACAGAAACGACAAAACAACAGGTGGTTACATTGTCATATTTGAAAGAATATTCTTATTGACTGAAGAACCTTCACTTCAACAGGTCAACGCTTCAACCTATAACGGCCGGGGGACAAATTAATTTTTCATAACGAATAGCGGAATTTCTTTGAGCCATCAAGCGTGTTTGCCAGCCTGTACCTAATTTTTGAGGTGGATGGCAAGCGAAATCTACAGAAAATGATGTCAATTCCAAACAGTGCAAGATTTCCTGAAGATATCTTCACAATATTGTTCATCACCACTGGCTTATTCAGCCGCTTATCTCGAACAAGCTGAAGCGAATTTTTGAAGTTATTCACAATTCCGGCCTTGAATCTCACTACTGAGACGTCTTCTTGAACATTTCTTAGAGAGTTCAGGAATTTTTTTAGGTATGGGGTTCAATTTTGACCAACTGGTATTTATCATAATTTCCTGGTATTAATTTTTCCCCTTTTAAACGCAAACAAATCTTTAAAGTTTGTCATTCACATTTTTCGAAGCCCTATTGAAATAAGTAGTTAAGCCTATTATTTGCATTGGTATTTGGTATTAACATTTTGAACAGCAATATATATATATATATATATATATATATATATATATATATATGTAACATATAACATATAAACAGAAAATATATTAAAATATATAGGTATATATATATATATATATATATATATATATATATATATATATATATATATATTCAGGAGATAGAAATATAGATGCAACTTTATATATATATATATATATGTGTGTGTGTGTACATATATCTTGATAGGTAGATGCAACTATATATATTTATAAATATAGAGAGAGAGAGAAAGAGGGGGTTGCAATCTTAAGTATATAAAGAGAAGATAGATAGATTGAGAGATAGATGCATAGATGAAAAATTTACATAAAGTTAACTATAGATAGATAGTTGCAACGTTATACACACACACACACACACACACACACACATATATATATATATATATATATATATATATATATATATATATATATATAAATATATATATATATATATATTAAACACACAGAACGAAAGTGTGCGACAAATAGAATGATTGATAGATTATTTATATTTTAATCATCCAATAATTCTAACTTCGTTGCATTTTATTTCAATAATTTTCACAGACGATTTTTTTATCCTTTATTTCTCCTGTTTTTATTTAATTTTCTCAAAATTAACTTTTCCTGACGATATTCTGTTAACGTTGAAAAGTCAAATAAGTACGTAAACTCAATCTTTTTCGTAATCATTAAACTATATCGCTATTGACATCCATCATTATATAAATACAGATTGTTTAAAAAATAAATAAAGACATTGTTTTTTTCCAAAGTTCCGTTTCATTATTAAGTCTAGTCTTCGAAAATACGGGAAATTATTTAATGCTGGAATTTTTTATGTGATCTTGGAAATTTATATTTATTCAATAATATTCTTTTTTTTTTATTCAGAATATTTTATTGCATATAAGTATTTCTTTAGACGTATATCATATTTACAATTCTTTCTTTCTAAACACATTTATTCCATTGGTGCTAACATTGAGAATCACCCATCCATTTTATCCGGGAGCCAAATGATTCTCTTTTTTCTTTTTTCAGGTTCATATATTTAATAAAATAATTAAACATCCATTTTCTTCAGGCAAACTTTCCTCGGATTGTAAAGAGAGAATCGTATATATTCAACACGGAGGTAGCACCGGATTAACCTCAGCTATTCTCGTTATTTTCTCCACCTACAGATCGAAAAGTGTTCGTGCTTAAGAGATAGGCAAGGACAGTGCCGGCCTATAGAAAACTGCTTCGCCGTCGTATCTCGAAGTTCCTGCCTGACAACTGCTGTGCATTCACTCCCCAGTAATAATGACAACGCTTTCTCTGCACACGGTCAATTAACTGACCACAATTGCCAGTGGACGGGACACGTAGCAAGAAGGAATGTTAAAAGAGACATCAAAAAGTTGGTTTATTGGTACCCAATGAATAGAAACGGCAGAAGAAAATAACAAGAATAAAAACGGGATTATGAAATAGAAGGTCTTTCTGGGGAACAGCTTATTCGTAGTTGTCGTCAGATTTGGGAAAATGGTTTAGACAACATTCGTCGAGGAAACTGAAGATTGTTATGATGACGGTGTTGGTTGGTCGTGATGATGTTCCACTTGAGGAGTCTTTCTAGTTAAAATTAGTGAATTTTTCTAGTTAAAATAACTGAAAGTTTTTTTTTGTTTGTTTTTTGTAACACACCCACTTTCCTGTAAATATTGTCGATATATCAGTGTATATTTCTGAGAAGAGATAATGTAACTATTTACACTCTTTACATTGTTCGGATTGTCCCAATATTTATTACGGCGTTTCGGTCGCTGTACGCGGAATTTTTCAGGTGTAACCGAACATATTATTTAAGCTACGGAGGTAAATTGTTATAGATGCAGGTGCCGTGCATTCGTTTTTTTTTTTTTTTTTTTTTTTTTTTTTTTGGATATCGTAGTTTCGGTTTTAGTAACTCAACTCTCCAAGTTTTTGTTCATCTCTCTTATAGCCTGATATTGAACTGACAACTCTTTGGGTCAAGTCATCGGTTTACTTCAACCAACGCCTTTATCCACTGCGCCAACGTATATCACCTGAGGAAGATCGGAGTTTACAACGGCCGAACCATCGTGAATATGGACATAAAGATAAAGAGAAGATTTCGAACAATGTAACAAGTGTAAATTGTCAATGTATTTGATTAAAATATACAAAAACAGATTACGGTTCTTAAAATAAAGCAAAACGCAAAAAGATAATCAAATGTACATAATCCATTTAATTATATAATACAATATTATTGTCATTTCAAAATGTATTCAATAAAAATCTCTTATATTCAGAATGGAAGCTGTTTTGACTAATAACTATGTTATGTTTTAACATTTAGATATGCCACCCTTAGGCACGGTGGAGTAATGGATAGCGGCTCGTATTGAGGAATCGGAGAGCCGAGTTCAGATTCCAGTCGAATCCATTACATTCATTTACGTGCTATGGGAAAGGTATTAGTCCTCATCTTCTCCCACCAGCTATCGGTAAATGGCAGGACAGCCTGGGTTCTGTAACCTTGGATTGTAACTGGTCTACTACAGAAAGAAATGGCAACCTTCTGCGGTATACCTGATAGTCTAAGCGTGTATCACGTATAGCACATAACTGAATACATTACCTATTTAACAGTCTAATACGCAGAGCATCCTGTATTCCTCATTTACATGGCATATTTTGCAAGGTATTGATTAAATAATGTATTGTCTATTAAGATCTTAACTCTTAATTTGTAACTGTTTAATTCAATACTTAATATTAATCTCATTGATGAGACATTATATAGCGAACATTTCAGATCATAATTTTAAAAATCTATTCAAAATTATAAGCTCTTACCTTTCATACAGTCACTCATATATATCTTTGAGACATTATTTCCATTGATTCTTGGGTGCTTACAACCTATTTAATTTTGTTTTTTACCAACAAAATCAAGATGTATTTGAAAGTAGTTATAATGAGTATTTCCTGTTTATAATAATTGGAAAATCAGATATTATCTTCCCTAACTAAGATTGTCTCTCTGGCATATAATATACTGTCTTGTTTCTATGACATATAATGATCTGTCTTGACGATAATCTACACCCGGCAACAAGGCATCTGATCGGAAGGTATTGAGGAGCTTGGAAACGCCTCTTAACTTATGTTGTTTCTAGTTCCACCCTGACCCGGGGTGTTAGCACTTGTTATTGTCTTAATTTTGGGCAAATAGTTAATCACCCCAACTGGGGTCAAAACATTAGGACACTGTTAAAATTTATTTTTATCGTAAAAACACCAGCAATAATTTTTCATATTTAAAAAATCATTAACAATTACCATGAATATATTTTTTGCCAAAAAATACAGACAATATAATTCTGTAAAAAAAAATTACCAGCAATACATTTTTGTAAAATAAATTACTAAAGCTATTAAGAAAATTAAATTTCCGCATTAAATGATTCATTAGGATTTGATATGCCGCTAAAACCACAGGCATAGAAAACTATATAACACGAATGTGAATTTAAAAATAGAACTAGAAACCATTTCTCGTGTTATATTTGAAATAAGAATATTCTGTCTACTGGATGATTTGATTAGAGCAGATCTGAGTTTCATTAATTCAAGCATTAATTTGGTTAACCTGTAGTAAAATTGGAAGGAACTAAAATTTGCTCACCAGAATTGGACATGACAAAAACAACGGTATGCATTCTGTGCTTTTACCCAGTCTGCGCTTACCAGATCAATGTTTTCAATTAAAATACGCATACCTAGAGACCTCGACTCAAAGCATATCTCAATAAAATGAAAAAGATTGAGCAAAAAAGTGCTCCCCCTTGTCATTTCTAAAAATTGAACCTCCCTACTTGGTGCATCAACTAATTGAATTGAAATTCACTACTCTACTGGCAAGTAGTGCTTACTGTTTTATTATTGACATATTTAGATGCAACCATATGTTCCATTCTAATGGAAATATTAAAGAGCCTTTTAATATTCATATATACACCTTTGGGCAAATTAATTGAAACAAAACGAATACTTCCGTTATTATTTACTTTTTTCGTATTTTTCCAATGAAACATGACCCAGAGAACATGTTAATACTTCGTATGTTCATTCCACTATGTTATTCTTTGCAGATTGACCACAGATTCTCGACTGTATTTAAATCATGCGACTTTCCAGATCAGTCTATAGTACTTTGATTTGCTCACTGGTAAGGCTATCCCGTGTGTACCAGCAACGTTGTAATTTTCGTACCTTCCTTGGAGTAACGCTCATCGCGGAAAATGTCCGTAGGACAACTAATCAGCAATAGAGTCAATAGTGTCTAGGCGTGATGAAAATCTGATGCAATCAAGCATGACGCAATAATTTTCAAGGCCAAACTAATTTCATGAGACACACCGAAAACAGATTCATATTACTGCACACCACTGCAAATGATCTAATCTGAGGAGAAAATAGAAATCGACTACACCTTGTCACACAAGTGGACCTAAACCTATAATCGTGTGGTGAAAGAAAGGAAACTAAAGCGATTGCTTCATTTACTTTGTACAATGAAGTTGATGCAACAGTAGGTTCTATTCTAATAGTTTCTTTCTTGTAGAACTCTTATCCAATTGTAGGATTCCCTGTCACCTACAACCTGTAAAAAAATAAATGCAGCGCAAATGACCATCTTCTGTCTTTCGGAACCCGTTCATTTATTTAACTTTCTCCACATTTCTCCTGGCTAAATTTTCTCAAGCTCTTTCACTCCCAGTAACCCCTTCCGTCCTATTAGCATTATCGCAGTGATTGGGGTCAAATGATTAAATATTTATTGTTAACACGCAAATTTAATACAGTATCATTACTTTTCCGGGATTAATTATTGCTTCGGCTTATTCTAGGAGTTTCGTTTATACCTTTTAATTGATATCACCCCATACAATGCAGTAAAGCCATTACGATACAAGAGGTTACAGTTTGTTGAAGAATCAGCAACAAAAACATTACAAATGAGCAAAAGAACAATCGATACCGATTGACAGTGAATTTAAATTTTTTTCAGATTAAACCTTTGAGCCCTGAGTTCCTGAACAATTGTAACACTTCTGCTGAGCTCTCGAGTCAAAATTCGCAAATAATTGTTATGTAATGTTTCACGGTAGATATAAAAATTCTTACAAGATGTTTAACCGCGTTCAAGCCGTTGCTGGGCATTACGTAATTTTTCTCTACCACCGGTAAAGCTGTGGTCAGGGCTCAAAGGATTGAAGTTGGTTGGAAAGCAAATGACTGTGAGGAAACACAACAAGCAAGAAGTGCGAGAAAATAAACTGTTAGCATACAATCAACGGTTACATCTAACTAGCGGTTAAATGTAATATGATGACATCTCGACCCCAGTCTAGTACTGCGCTTAAATTCATGAAGTCTAGGTAGAATAGCGAAGAACTCATTCAAAGAATTACCGTGAAATTATTTATAGAAAAGACACAGTGAGTGAAGCCGAGACGCTTGATCAGGACCAATAATATTGCTTATTTTTCTTTGTATTTTATCAAGGAGCTTAAATAGCAGGGGCACCGGATCATATGTAGCAGCAATATTAAGCATGGAGGAATGGTAGACTTAGAGATAAGTAACGTAAATACTGGGGAGAAATATTGTCACACATGACACAGTGAACCAACCTAGCAGCTGACCGAGCAATAGCTGCAATAATCTTTCCACTTCATGTCAGCTGAGAACGTTAGCTACGTAGGGGCAACGAGTGACATTCCTGGAGGTTAGTATCATTCCAGCGGTTAATTATTAAATTTGACACATCCACTCTTATGACCTATAAGTTCCTGTTATTAACCAAGCTTTTTATTACGTGGGGGAATCAATAAATACCCAGCCTAATAACGAAATTTATTTTGATTACGTATCAAATATTTTTCAGTATAATTCCTACTACTTAATTAAGCGATGAATGTTTATGATACAGATCGAACATAAAACAGTGTATTTAGATGATACGATTTTAGATAGTGACGTAGCTTTAACCCAAAGTTGTATGAGGTTTGCGGTCGATAAATTCTTAGGTGGCTGAAGCAAATATTGACAATAGAGAAAGAACTACCGATATTGATGGAAATCTTATACAGCATCATGGAGCCAGTTTTTGTTCGACCCCATCATCAATACTTCGATCTTAATAGCTTTGATGATTGAGCAGAGTACAAAATTGCCGCCACGATGTGATTGCCTCGATCATCTTTTTTTTATGACATAACAATGTTTATATGTGTAAAGTTTACGAAAAAAACGTTTTTAGTATTATTATATTATCACTGTTGAGGTAGGATCCACCTAATTTGCATAGTGGAGTACCGACTATATAAATATGGTTGGTACCGGGAAGACGGGGAGGCGAATCAAGAGATTCAACTAGAGACTCTGCCCGACTGCGACTTAGTCAACACATTCTCCAGGAACGGTCTTCCCAGGAATATACAAAAGACTATATGTAAATATTGTGTACACTTTTTTGTTTCAATACATTTTGTTCTAAGTACATTTTGTGTTGCATTATTATTCCATGCATTAGTCAAGTTTCAACAATTACTGAATTCAAGATTTAACCATCTTGTATTTACTGTGTCCATTCAATACATCGGTGATCATGCCTTTCCAGAACGTACTGTAACTTGTAGCCCTTAGCAATGTTTCTCCCTGTGCCAAGCTTCTCGATCCCAGTTCCCCCAAACATATAAACCCGTAAGGCAGTTCTCGCTCTTGACATCGATAAGCCTTGTGAGGGTTAAGTTCTCCAAAGCCATATTCCACATTATGTGTCGATGAAATTTCGGCTGTCTCTTTTGGATTATAAATATAACTGATGTTTTTGTTGCCATTTTCTTTAAGACACCCTCGCTGGTTACTCGTTCTTTCCAGGGAATTCGCAATATCTTTTCTTTTTAATATATATGAAATACAATGATTTCTTTGGAAATACAGTGGATATAATTAGCTCTTGCTTAGTTTTTAATTAAGAGTTTCCCTTTTTTTCAGATTGGACGTCAACCATGGCTGGATACCCTATCTCCCTGCTTTTGAAGCCATATCTCGGGAAAAGAGAAGGATTCCTATATTTGCTTGTGACATTATTGCAAATATCAACGAAACGCACTAGGCTGCAATTTGAAAAAAACTTGCGGCCTAAATTATTAAATTTATTTACAGAAAATGCTTAATTCATTAAGTGGGAATAGAGTAGTATAGAAAAATAAGAAAACAAATTAATAAATCAAAATTCTCACCATATAAGGTACTCAACACTTGCGAACTTGTGACAAATAAAAGCTAACTTAGAATCAATAGTCACACTTTTTGTCTCCTTTCTCTCACGCGTTTGTTTCCACCCTTTCTCACTCTCAAATCTCTCTCTTTCACACTCCCACTTCCACTATATATATACATATATATATATATATATATATATATATATATATATATATATATATATATGTGTGTGTGTGTGTGTGTGTGTGTGTGTGTGTGTGTACGTATATATACATATATATATATACACATATATATATATATATATATGTATGTACCTATATATATATATATATATATGTACGTACGTATATATACATATATATATATATATATATATATATATATATATATATATATATATATATATATACACACATATATATATATATATGTATGTATGTACCTATATATATATGTATATATATATATACACACACACACATCAGAAAAGATATAGATAGATAGATATAGCAATATTTACATGTCGAAGTTTATATCAAACAGACAATATCTATTTTTCAATCTGTTTTTCATATTCTAATACATAGACATATACACTTGTCGCCCACGCATACACACATGCATGCATGCATAGATAGATAGATAGATAGATAGATAGATAGATAGATAGATAGATAGATAGGTACAATCAGTACGTCTCTTTTAATCCGTTTCAGAGAGTAATATTCTACTTGATTATGTCTATCACTCTAGCTACCTCAGTCTATTTAAATCCATTATAACTGTTTTCTCCTTATATTCACATCAAACAGACACACACAAACACACACACACACACATATTAATCTGTCTGTTCAAATATATAAATCAATATGTCTAAATATTTCTATGTCTGTTAATATTTATCTATATATTTATCTGTCTATCCTCTCCTAGCATGTAGAAATAAAATAATTTTTCCTCATTAAATTTTAAAATCTTACGATTGTTTTTTATCGAGTCCTAAATTAAATAGCCACGAAAGAAACTGTCATTCGTTTGACAAACAGAGCAGAGGAATATCATGAATATGGCAACCACCATGGTTGCGGAGTTTTGTGTTCCGTCAACGAGTTATTTCTTTTGCATTAACATAACACCTAAATTTAGAAATATTCCAATTCATAGCGCAACCCCACCATTAAAACCATACAGTTGTACTTGACATAATATGCATAAAACCTCAGTTGTTTGCACAGGTATGAAGTCTTGACAATAATCCAACTTTAAACTTTCTTCATAAAATAATACATTACTGGAAATCTTTCCTTTCATATTGTTATAAATTTAAATGATTTATGTTCTCACTGTCAAACAGCGATATCGGGCAACTAAATAAAAAGTAGCACAATGGAATATGACTTCGCAGGTTTCGACGATGCTTGCTTAGGCAATGTTCTGTTGTGTGAACTGTTTAAATAAAGCGACAGTGTAATTTTAACAGGAACGAAGACTAGGTGTTTATACGAGAGAATAAATGAGCTACTGATTTCAGTTTACACAGAAATTATAACATTAACTTGTATCATCGTAAAAACAGAATTGGCGCATATGAGGTATTTCATCTGTTTCTCTCTCTTTTTCTCACTCTATCTATCTATCTATCTATCTATCTATCTATCTATCTATATATATATATATATATATATATATATATATATATATATATATATGTGTGTGTGTCTGCCTATCTATCTATCTATCTGTATATATATATATATATATATATATATATATATATATATATATAAATATATGGATAGAGAGAGAGAGAGAGAGGGAGACAGACAGACAGACAGACAGAGACAGGGAGGCTTTATAAAACTTTATGTCCAATTACTCCAAAGGAGAAATTAAATCGAATTTACTTTCTTAAAATCTCTGTCTCCCCCTCTGTGTGTGTGTGTGTATATATATATATATATATATATATATATATATATATATATATTCAGTTGTACGGATATGTGATTGTGATCCTGTGTTTTACGCTTCTGATTTTTTGTCCGATGATAGCAAAAGCGTGAAACCCAGGGTCACAACCTCATATCCATACAACTGAATATATTAGCCCCATCACTGATATTGACCGCATTCCAATCAGCACTGCACACACACACACGCACACGCACACATACACACACACACACACATATATATATATATATATATATATATATATATATATATATATATATATATATATATATATATATAACTAGAGAGAGAGTGTGTGTGTGAAAGAGAGCGAACTTTTATGAAATTAAATTCGTTTTACTACACTTTTGAGCGTGACGATCCTTCTCTCTTTAATCTATTTTGCATATCTATAAGTCTACCATACGTCCATGCTTAGAATATTGCTCGCATATATGGTCTGCTACCCCTGCTATTTACCTGGGTATCCTTGATAAGAGCCAAAGAAGAGCCAGCAATATTACTGGCCCTTATCTGGCGGCTCGACTTCACTCACTTGCCTAC
Organism: Acanthosepion esculentum; assembly: GCA_964036315.1. Classification (NCBI taxonomy): domain Eukaryota; kingdom Metazoa; phylum Mollusca; class Cephalopoda; order Sepiida; family Sepiidae; genus Acanthosepion; species Acanthosepion esculentum. Next base: position 115,536,819 of record OZ038481.1, read on the forward strand.
TGCCGTAACTTTGCATCTCAGTACCCATTTTATAAATACATTCGTGGTATCTGTTTGGATTAACTCTTTACCCTGGTATCTGGACTGTATTAATTTAAGCGCAATCGTAGACTGGCGGCGAGATCGCATTAATCTTCAGTTGAGCTCGTTAGAAGTAGCAGTAACTTCTATGCTAACAGATTCTTTTCTCGCAATTCTCGATTGCAGAATTCGCCTTTGGCTGCATGTTTTCCAGCCAATTTTAATCTGCAAAAATTGAAATGAAATGTTAATCGCTATTTACTGTCATACTGCATGCTCTTTTCTCTTTCACGTCGTTGCTAATGTTTCTAATGCCGTCACACCCTGTAGCCACTTGCGTGTTAGTGGCTGTAATAACTTGCTTGGGGGGATTAAAAAAGGATATGTCTGAATGTTTACACACACACACACACACACATATATATATATATATATGAATCATTCATATAAAAAGTAGATTAGTAAAGTTAATGATATAAAATGGCGAAATCTCTTCGGAAACAAAATTTTAAAGTTGTATTAACCTACGAACCACTCGATAAATGATCCTTGTTTTTAATAACTACAAGTTATATAAGGTCTTTTATTTAAACTGCTCGTACTTTCAGTTGTACATACAGTCATCCGAGGCATGGAAATTATTTTGATTTTAGTAAGTCCAGGTATTATCAGAGACGAAAGATTAAATCCGAATCGAAATTTGTTTTTTTTTTTTTAGAAATGTGTTATTGTTAACGGCTAAAAACGTTTGGAGCAAGCAGTCGCAACTCTAAGGTTGAAATTTTGGAAAATTTAAGAGAATACGTTTGTTACTAATATGGTAACTTGAGAATTTGTTTTTGTAGGAGTTTTTTCAGTCAATGTGGCATTAACGGAATTGTTCAATAAACAGAGTAATGTCTCAGCTGTTATCCCGAAAATTTGCACGTCGGACCCGTTCTTTTAAATCAAATATGTGGTGCAGTTCAATTTATATTACAATGAAACATTCATACAAAAAGTAGATTAGTAAAGTTAATGATATAAAATGATATATATATATATATATATATATATATATATATATATATATATATATATATATATATATATATCTCTTATAATAAAATACAAATCTGAAATGTTTATAAATTTTACATGCGTGAATTTCATTTTAACATCTTTGAATTTCATTTAAGCTTCATCAGGTAATTAAATATTGAAGTGAAATTAAAATTCTTGTATTTTTATTTTTTTGTTTCTCATTGGAAAGTAGAAACAAACAGCACAAAATGAAAATACTAGAATTTCATTTAATGGCCTGCAACATATTATCTTTGTATTCATTACTGAAATTATAATAAATGTATTATAATACAAATTATAAAAATAAAAATATTAAAAAATAATTTTGCTGAATTAAATAAATTCTAGTATTGAATGAAGCCTAGAACCACAGGTAAAACTGGTAATACTGGTATACTACTCCCTGTATACCTATTTTTGCTCATCCTGTAAGAGAAAGTTGGTAAACGATAATGTTGAATATATATATATATATATATATATATATATATATATATATATATATGTGTGTGTGTGTGTGTGTGTGTGTGTGTGTGTGTGTGTGTGTGTGTGTGTGTGTGAAATACTATAGACTTCTACTAATCAGTTGTGTTTCTTATATGCTCATATGATATTCATAAACCCAAGTATTGGGTTATACATTGTTTTCGATCATTATTCTCATTCATTCTCCCTCGTGATCTGCAAATATGCTGTGTCAAATAATAGCCTTTGCCAATGCTAGAATAACAAACGACTTGTTTTTTCAGAATAAATTACCAAACGGAAACACTGCCTGAGCTGGGCGGAAATAATTATCTCACAGAACAACCGTGCATCAACCAACCATTGGCAAAAATAAAGTCAATAAATGTCAAAATAGAAGTAGAAGCAAATAGAATATGTTAGGAATGATATATACGAAAATCAACTTTTTGTTTTGTTGTTTTTTATGCTATTTATCAACCAATTATTATTGATATTATTACATATTTGTCAACATATTTTGCCGTTCAAATCTCCAATTTTTTTTATTATTTTCTTCACCCAAAATATAATATCTTTTTAAGAAATCATAAATCCATACCTGATTCGTTCTATCTCTTTTTCATTTAACCCCAAGCAAGACGATAATACCACAACGCGCAATGAGTTCAGTCAGTTATGTGCCATGCGTGATACACGTTTAGGCGATCATGTATCTTTCGATACATCATTGACGAGGCAGATATTTTTCCGCAGTAGGTTGTCATTTCTTTCTACGGTAGGCTAGTTGACATCCAAGGCTATGGAGATCTGTCTGTCTTCTATTTACCTATAGCTGGGGGACGGGTGAAAAACAGGATTCATACCTTTCCCAAGAGTTTTTGCGCATAAATGATTATCAGTCAGTTATGTGCCATACGTGATACACGCTTAGGCGATCATGTATATTTCGATACATGACACGAGGCAATTTTTTTTACACAGTAGGTAGCCATTTCTTTCTGCGGTAGACCAGTTCTCATCCTTGGCTATGGATCCCGGTCTGTCTTGTTATTTACCCCTAGCCGGAGGGAGAAGAAGAGGGTTCATACCTTGGCCAAGACTTTTTGCGCATAAATGAATATCAGTCAGTTATGTCCCATGCGTGATACGCGCTTAGACGATCATGTATCTGACGATACATGACGCACGAGGCAGATTTTTTCCGCAGTAGGTTGCCATTTTTTCTGCGGTAGACCAGTTGACATCCAATGCTATGGAATCCGGTCTGTCCTGCTATTTACCCATAGCTGGTACATTTCCCTAGGGTATTTGCGAATAAATTAATATCAGTCAGTTATGTGTCATGTGTAACACACGCTTAGGCGATCATGTATCGTTCGATGCATAACTCATGAGAAAGATTTTTTTCCGCTGTAGGTTACCAGACCAGTTGACATCCAAGTCTATGGAACCCGGTCTGTCTTCCATTTTCCCATAGCTGGTGGGGAGAAGAGGATTCCTACATTAGCACGTAAGTGAATGTAATGGATCTGACTGCAATTCAAAGCAAGAGGCTACTGGTATTAAAAGAGAATTATAAACGTTAGAGGGAACTGGAAATCCAATTTTAAACAGTAAACAAGGGATAAACCTCTATTCCTGTTCAAAGAACAAAGATAGGAATGAACCGGACGTTGCACAAACCATTCTACTCATATTGGCGACATCAGAGGGGCCTTGGAATGAAAATAGTTAAAATTTATCATCCATGACACTCAATTGAGACGGTGTAACAAATTATACAATCACATGCACATATTCCAACATAGATGTTGAGGGAATGGTGTAGATGGTAGATGCTTTTCAATATTCTTCTTGGTGTTAAGTATTAATTCAAATGCCTCACTTGTAACTGAAAAGCAGTCTACAGGGTTTTGTAAACTTGCTGCAATAGCAACAGCATCATTACAGTAATCTACATAAATAATATCATATATCAAATCTGGAAAAGACTTGGAAGTAATCAGCGAATGCAGTATGTCTAAGAACATTGTTTAATACTAGCAATACCATTCTATTTTTTATTTAAATAAGTAATTTAAGAAAAAAATAATTTAAGTAAAATTATTGCATATATTGTAAAACACGAGCGCAAATACTCGAAGCATTAAAACTAAAGTCATAGAATTTAATACAACAAAGCTTTATCTAATTTTGGTTTGTGACGTACTGTGGCCGTTAATAATTAAGTATAACTTAAGACATCAGTGTTAAATAAAATAGTAATTCAAATGTAAATAAACACTTAACAAGAACAAAGAACAAATAATCAACCAAAGATAATTATCCATTTTAGCGAATACCTTGTTAGTAGCTCGATTCAGCTTAAGGTCCGGTATATTCTAAATCAAAACCCAAATCATCGACGTACCATAATTCACATTAATTCGACTGGATAGTTCCAGACCGGTCCAGATGTGACAGAATTATTTATTCACTTATGAATTGGTAAGTATTAATTAAAATGAAATAATTCCTAAGCATTGGAACGGAAAGAATTTATCCGCAGTGATTAAATACCGGATAGACAGACAGACACCTGAAGAAAGCCGAAAAGACAAACTGCTGAAAAATTGGAATTATAACATATATTGATAGGCACCTGTTTCTTCTATAAATACAACTACAGCTAATAAAAATGATATTATGAATGCTGGAGTATTTACGTGATTTCGAGTGGCTATGTAGCCACAGAAATCTATCAGTTACCACCGCTTTAAAAACAGTACAACAACCTAATAATAGCAATAATTTTGCATTATAAATGATGTTGATTTGTATAAGTTGCACTGGCTATCACTCAAATCTTTATCATCTTATCTTTAAAAAGACTAAAGAATGTCGAAACTCTGTTCATATATAGGAAATTTCATCCTATATTAAGATCGAGTGCCACATAAGGTAGGTACCTCCACGAAAAGTTAAAAAAAACAGTATAGTTTGACAAGAAAGGCCTTAAATTTGATGAAAATTTTGTTTATCTGCTTAAGTATATATATCATTATTAAGAAAAAATACCGAAGTATTTTTTGAGTATTTTTAAAAGAATTTTACTCATTCTTAGCATGTCCGAAATTTTAGTTAAAAATCTTGTTTTTTTTTGTCAGCGAAATTATCGAAAAAAATCGATATCAGCCATATTTTGAAAATTTTTTAAACTAAGTTAAAATCCGAGTTTAAATTTCTTTTAAAAATCAATTATAGGTTTTTCAAAATTTTTTAACGAAAATTATCTAATTTAAAGATTATTTAATATATTTCTAAGGAAACTTTTACTTACTTTCTTCGAAAAAAAATGTGGTTTAAAATAAAGGGAGGCGATCTTAACATCTTTCGCTATTGACAGGCAATGAGTGATGTGTTGTCATCACATATCGACGTGAGATCCGAATGATCATACGGAAGGACATAAATGACGTCACGTAGCTGTAGCCTCCTCAAGTCAATACATATCTGCCTGATAAAACATTTCTATCCTAAGTAAAAATCATCACAAACATATCAATAGTTATTTTGTTACACTCTGCAGCCTATTTGCCCTGAAATAAATATTGAAAAATAACTTATGTCATCATCTGAACAAAATATCAAGGAAACTTTTGATCTGCACCCCATGAAACTAAGTATTTCCCGAAAGCAAAGAATGCTCTTTCATTTCTGAGTGAAATTGGTTGGTGAAATGAAAATGATTATAAAAAATTTTTTCTGGGCATAAAATATGAAAAAAAATAGTTAAAATTACTATACCTGAACATTAGAAACCAGTTTTTTTTTTGTGCATGTTTTTTATTTGAAATCAGCATTGATGAAAACAGTGTTGAAATTAAGCCAAAAATAATGACTTCGACATTGCTGGGTCAAGGGCCAGCCAGCCAACAATAACAAGTTGTCATCACCTTGTAAAAAAAAACATTTTTTTCTTTTTTTCTTTTTATAATTTAAGTTTGAGAAATGGCTTGAAGTATTTTTGTTTTTTAACACATTTTGAGCAGGGTGATGACAATGAATTTTTATGAGCTGGAGACAGAATGGACCAAGGACTCGGAGGCAATACTGGATAGTTTGTTTGAATTCACAATGATCACCGAGATAGTTATATGTTGTTCTTTATGTCTAGAAATGAAACAAATTAATAAGGAGCAAAAAAAAAAATGTAAATTTATAGTAGTATTTTGATAAATAAATTATGATGACAAAAATTAAATAATATCAGCTATTGCTAGGTAATTTTCTTTTCTTTTTCTTATTTATATGAAAAATATGTAAATGAAATGAATTAAAATCTCAAAGAAGACTATTAAAACTAAATCAAGAAATATAAAAAACGAAAAAAAAAGAAAAAAATTGTCGAAAAATATCTGAGTGCGCCAAATTTCAGTGCTCGGTTGGATATGTTATCGTTCTTATTTCATAACAAAAAAAATATACATGAATTAAAAAATCTATAAAAAGAATTTCACAAATTCAAGAAATATATTGAAAAAGTAGCTATATAAAAAAAATTAAAAATAAATCAAATGGTACAGTATGAAAATGAATCGTAATTGAAAAATTGACAGAAAGAAAAAAAGTGAAGGCTGTAAAACAACTTCAAAAAATTGAAATTGCAATGAAATATGTAAAATGATAAATGAAATAAATGGTATTTTTAAAAATGTAGTAATGTTGATGGTGAAAATGGCTTAGGTTGATGTTCAAATTTTTGTAATGAGTAAAAAACGCTAATTCAAAATGCACAACATTTGTCTCGCTAAGAATTTGCAACACCATTTAAACTCGAGTCACGTGACCTTTTAATACTTGTTACCTCCCGTACATTTTAATAACAACCGTTTTAACGATTTTTTTAAGACAAAATTACATTTTTTAAGTACAGGTTTTGTTCGGAGTAGTCAAAACTATGCAATTTACAAAACACTAAAACAAGGTCTATATCATAAGGACACTTAGGAAACCCGACGCGACTTTTAACTAATTTAAAAATATTTTAACAACTTAATGTAAAAAAATTATTATAATTAAATAGTTAAGAAACAACTGTATTAAAAATTTATTATTCATGGAACAAATGTTTTGCTTTCAGAAAATATTGTCCATATTAATAAAACAGCTAAAAGCAAATAAAAGCATTTGAGTTTTGTATGTTACAGTTCGGAGCTGATTTTCAGGTACGGGTGGACCAATTACAAAAAAAAACAAAACGTGATTTGCATTCTTCAAAGTCTTGTGCTTTTAACTATTGTAATCACTAAACCCGACGCGAGCGAATTTCTAGAGTTTTCAGAAAATTAGTTATGGTGGGGGGATAAAAAATATAAAAAAATATTTCTGTCATGACTTTAATTAAAAAAAACATATTTATAATAATTCCGATCATCTGTGAATAGTTTCTGAAAGTTTCATTAACATCCAACAATTATTTTCATTTTTTCAAGATTTCCAAAAATAATGTGTGTCATACAAAAAAAAAGTGATAAAAATTGTATATGTTATTTCACTCGTGACGGTGATACAAAGATAAACAAAATTTTTTAATCAAAATTTCGAATATTCTAAAAAGAAGGAAAAAAATTTAAAAAATAATGAAAAAATTTTAAAAAAAATAATGAAAAAAAAAATTTGGTCTTTCCTCTTCCAGATAACATAAGCATTTAGACGATAAAATTTTGTTTTCGTCAAGTTTGGCGTCTTTTTAATCATGCTTATGACATTTTTTTTAGCGATATCGTAGAGGTACCTAACTTAAGGTAAAGACTTACGGTATGGTGATGATGAGTGAGGTTTGAGTAAGTGGTAGCAAATATTAGAAAGATAACGAGGAAATATGAGGTCAAGATTGGATTTTTCAGAAGAGTACCCACACTGGAATATATTGCACAAATTGGCAGTTCTTCCGGAAGCAGGCCGTATTTGTGGAACGTTCTCCCTACATTTGGAACACCAGAAGCACATCTAGTCTCGCCAATTTTATATTTCCACTTTCCATATCAAATTGCTTTACAGATCTTCTTGGATGACTCATTTAACATTCGTTCGCAAATATCTAGATATGTACACGTAAAAATATATAGAGAGTTTTATATATTAGGATATCTACAAATAATATTAATTCAAATAAAAAAGAGGAGTGTGTAAATTACTCTCGATTATTTTGAAACACCTCTATTTATTATTTCCCAGTTACGTCTCTGTCTTCTGTCAGGGTGCGCTCACAGGCAGCTCCTACAAAGGTCAGATCGCAACGGAGGAAAATTATATTGTGAAGAACATGGACCTAGGGAGCATCTGCCCGATGTCGCACCCTCTCATTGCACCAGATAGAGGGATCGGTGCTCGCTTAGAGGCCAGCGCAACCTCGGGCATTTTTTGTTCCAAGCCCGGGTGTACGCGCTCGGTTTTCCCACATTAAACCGACTAGGTTTCTCAACCTGACCCCGTAGCGGTGTGGATGAGTGAATACAAATATGAAAACCGAGAACATAGATTGTTTAAATGCGGGTTATTGTCCTTAGTTTTGTTGTTATTTTCATTATTTCCTTAGTTCATGACAGAGTGATTGTGAGTTCAATCGCAGAGCCGAGCCGTGCAGAATCGATGGAAACAGAGTGAATAATAATTGAGCAGTAGTAAAACAACAAGAACTAGAAGTATTATTTCTAAACATAGTCAACAAAATATAATCCGGATCGACAAACACGTAATGAGGGCTAGAAACGCAAGTTTCAAAATTTCGGAATAATGACAATGATGATGAGCTCAATAGTCCGTAAATAAACAATGTAAATAATCATAAATTTTCATCCCAAAAATTGATACAAAACTATAACATGGAATTTGAAATGTTTAATATTTTCAATTCATATTTCTTCATGAACAAGATCACATAATTTTTAAACGGAATATACAATAGTGGCCACATAGCATGGGCGTTATTATACTGCGTTAAGTATTTTGTTGCAAATGAATGTAAGCTCCACCTGACAGATTAATTATCTAGCAATCCGAAATGGGGTTAATAGGCAGCGTAGCAAAAATTAGGCAGAAAATAGGAACAATATGTTTTTTTCAAGGACTCGCACAGCAAAAATCTTGGATGTATGAGGAAAAATGATATGGCAGAAAGAAAAGATGGAAAAGGATATTCACTTATGTGTCATAGACTCTGCAAAAGCATTCGGCAAGGTAAGTCAAAAGAGATATTTGAACTATTTGCTTGTTTATTTTGTTTATTTAAAGATACATCAACACCTTATGTGTTATCTGATGCCGAAATTTACTTTTACATAATAAAAATGTGATACGTTATTCTGCTTTCACAATAGGATAGATGGTAGATAATACTCATCTTTTGTGCCTATATATGTTTGCGTGGACATAATTATTACAGGCAATGATGTGTATGTTTTATGTTTTAGTTGAAGTTATATTTTGAAAAACAGCTTTATTTCTATAAGAAGCTGTAGCATATTATATGGATTAAATATAATGAAAGAGTTATATCATGTTTGTTGTTTGGTTGATTTTGTTTAGCGGCATATCAACACCTTTATGGGTTATGAAATTCCAAAATATACATATTTTAAACGCAGTTCCATGCCTTCAGCTATTGATAAAATGTATTTCTGGTTATGTTGCTATTTATCTTATAAATTTACTGCTCGCCCTTTTGCCATAATTAGGTATTGCTAGTATTTTAATATAACAGTGTATTTTCATAGTCTTATAGTGTATTTTGGGGTTTGATATTTGCCCATAGACGGGACCGTAACAGGGGCTACGACCTCGGGTAAGAGTGGACCTTGGGACATCATCAATTAAGAGGTGGTTCCACGCTCCTCAAAACCTCCAACTCAAAACCTTTCATTTCCCGATCACAGGCCTTACTGTCGGATGTAATTTATCATCTCTATTTAAACTGCAAGGGAAAGGTTTATTTAAGAGAGAATGTTAAAGCAATATAGAACAAATGCTTTGAACAAACATTCCCCATGCGAATAGAAAAGGGATGAAGGAAAGAATAATAATAAAAATGTATGTAAGACAGATATTTCTTCTCATTCGATTTTTTAAAGTTCTTAGCAATGCATTCCTAATGAACATTGCCAGTATTTATCATCCTTGGAACAATTTTTATAAACACATGACAGACAGATCGCACTGTGTTGGTGGTATACACAGAAAGAAAACTACGAGATCTCTTAGATAAGGTGATAAAATGATAACAAGAAGAAAAAACTAGCCATCAAGTATAAGGAGACAGAATAACTGGTGGTCAGGAAGATAAAATTTCCAAGATGCAAAGTACGAATTGGGGATATCAAAAATAAAGCAGAAATTTAAATACTTTGGAATTATTTTCAACAGATTAAAGAAAAATGCCACACTGAAATCTGTGGTATACATGTTTAATGTAGTTTGAATGTAGCAATCCGACGTAGGAAGTAATTTGTTCAATTTAACAGCACCAATGTCTCGTAGAGGCTATTCAGAGGTTGGCAGTAGATATTTAGCGAGAGAGTAGGAAAACGTAGTTCTGCAGGTCCCCTCAGCTGACAGGTTAGCAGTAGATATTCCGGAAAAATGGCAGCCTTTATACACATCGGGTCGACTATTTCAAGTCTTCTGATTGGTTAACGTTCTATGGGTTTACTATAAAATCAGTCAGCTCATTTTGGTTTGCTCGCTAGTACACAAAATTGTAACAATCTGCACATGCATTGTTATAGTTAAATATGCTTTCCATAAAAGAATAATAATAATAATATATATTAAGAAAGAGCAATGTTTCGCTTGGAACAAATGAAACGTGCCGAAATACCCCGTAATATTAAATATGAATGCTTGACAATCTTTTCGCGGCAGGAGTGGGGAGTTGAAACAACAGAAAAGGGGTTTTAATGAAGAATGCAGATAATAACATGGATGGAGCATGTAAACAACGGGGAAATTTTAAGAAAGTGGAAAATGTCTCACTCAAAAGACATTTCGAAATCACAAAAATGACAGAGCTAATCAGGGAGTAACTTACATGAAGGTCTTTTTAATTGGATGACATAACAGACAGGGGGAAGCATGGTAAAAGGTCAAACACTACAAAGAGCTACAATTGATAGGATGGTGTTTGCAGCCATGATTGCCCAGGTTCTGAGGGGATACATCATATAGAAGAATAATAAGATGAAGCTAAATGCAGACGAAGTAAAAAGGTCTTGTGCTGAGGACATTTTAAGACAGAATCATTTTTGAGGGATGATGAACTGTGAAAATTTCGATTTACCAGGCCGTCGGAGTAGATCATCTAAAGACTTCGTTTCTTGTCATAAACCAATAATCTACATTGGACAGGCGACAACATCTCTCTCCCGAAGGGTGAAAAACTACTTAAATGATATAATTGACATAAATAGAATCTTGAAACCCACAAAAAGTGCATAGCCGCATTAGAAAAAGTTCTGGTTGGTAACACATTTATTCTGAAGAAATCTGTCTACCGACTGCTAAAAGAGGTTATCGAAGCTCTTTATATAAAACAATTTAAGCCAATCATCAACCTTACTTGCTATGCTATTTCGTTTATATTGATATTATTTTAAGTATATACCCCAACATATATTCATAGTCAAATCCAAAGATTACTACTGCTTCCACACAATGCACTTTGGAAGAGAAGCACTGAAAAACATTAAGAACTGACCACATGAAAATAGAGTATGAAGTGTCCGAAAGCACTTGAGACAATTTCTGCACTTCATTAGTCGCCCCACCGACAAGAAAACTGTAAATACATTAGAAATACCCAATAAACCTTATAAGATGTTCCTTATCTGTCACATACATTGAAACATATTTAAAAGAGTTTGTTTCCCAGATAGCCAATTATATATATATATATATATATATATATATATATATATATATATATATATATATATATATATATATATATATATATATATATATATATATATATTCAGAAAACTAAAGTATTTTCAAATTTTCATCTTAAATAAAGTCAGTCATCTAAATAAATTAGTACTTTATCAAAGTGAAGGAAATTGAATTTTCGGTGAGAAAATTAGCAATAATATTTATCTATAAATTTAACAAGAATCTGCAGGAATAATGCAAGGACATAAATTGGAAATCAGAAAAAGTAATGAATGGAAGAATAACTTCCAGGAACATTTACAAAAGAGAAATATGGTTGACCTTATCAAAATGAAATGAAAGATAACGTAATGAAATTAGAAAAAAGGTTCTTTGAGATAGCAGAATGAATTGCAGAAAGTAGTAAACACATGGGCATTAAATCCTTCGTGAATTAGATAAGCGAAGTAAAATAATTGTATTATAAGATTATAAAGTTCGCGAATTAGGGGAAAACTATACAGGTGATATTTGATGTTGGCATACTCTAGAGAAACGAGGGAAAATGAGTTGGAATAAGATTGAAAACACTACCAACTTTAATGGCGAAAAAATAGTGACCTGTATATCAGGATTGTCTAAGTGTAGCTTAGATGTGGCACAAGGCCGAAAGTCCGGACGACGTAATGAGAATCGAACTCGTTATGCAGTCGTACTTTTTGCAAGATTGTTAACCATTACATTACTTCGAAGCGACATATATAAATGATTAAAAATAAATCACAGATACATAAATATTCAATGACAAAATAAAAGATAAACGGACAAGGACCAATATCCAAGGTGGCTTGAAGAGAAAAAGGAGTAAAAATATATATCTCAATGTGCAGGAGGTGCAAGTAAATAGAAAGGGGAAAATTAAGACTATCACCCTATATCAGATACGGCGTTAACTCGTTCCACCACGAGGACGAGATGTGACACAAGGTCTTTTTAAAGTGGGGACCTGAGCGGGTACACCCGGGAAAGGGAGAAAAGTAGCTCACAGCCCCCTGCGAGCACCAATCCCTCCCTCTCTTGCAATGGGAGGGCGCCGCCTCGAGAAGCCGTTCCCCAGGGCTGGGCACCACTTCAGCATTATTTTCTCAGTTGCCCCTCTGTTCCTTAACAGGGGAAGCCCCTGAGCGCACGCTGCCCAAGGACAGAGACGCAACTGAGAGATGATAAATAATGCGTATAAATTACTTTATAGTAAATTTATACGCTATAACTCTATGAGATACATATATATATATATATATATATATATATATATATATATAGATATATATATATATATTTCTATAAACAAATATAAATGTTGGGAAAATGATAAATGCCAACTTTGTAGGTACAACTATATAACAAAACTCAGAAATCTTAACGTATCGCATATGGAATGCCATACAGAAAACAACTGACTGAAGATGGGAAATCATATATATATATATATATATATCATATGCATAAAACTAGATATTTATACGAAACTAACCCCCCAAAACAGAACAAACTGCTCAAGGTCAGCATAATTAAAACATGGCGAAAATCACCAAAAAACAACGTTAGACGATATTAATATGAAAGTTAAAAAATCTTTGAAACATTAGACTTAGACGATCAAATAAATCACAAGTATGTATCACACAAACAGATCACAAACAAAAATTCATGGATAAAGAAAAAGGAACCGTTGACATTAAAATGGGAATCTTTGATGGTGCGTCGGGTAATAGGTATACACTTACTACACACATAAAACAAAATAATCGATAAAAATGATATAGGGCTCTACAGAGACTAGTCTCATAAGAAACTGTAATTAGGACAAAACTATTCAGACAAAAATAAATTAAGAAACTCTAACAGACAAAATCAGAAACAAATCATAAAATTAACAAAAATATGGGATTCGACTATATATATATATATATATATATATATATATATATATATATATATATATATATATATATATGTATATATATATATATGTATATATGTATGTATATATATGTATATATATGTATATATATATATATATATATATATATATATATATATATATATATATATATATATATAAAGACACATACAGATAAAGAAAAATGTATACTTATTATTAATATGCATTTTTTCTTTTTAGCTCTGTTATTATTTATCAAGCAGGGTCGAGCAGACTTTTATTTGCACCACTACACAAGAATTGATAGTATACACACACACACACAGACACACACACACACACACACACACACATATATATATATATATATATATAAATTTATATTTTATAATTTATTACAAAATAAGGCAAAGGCAATTTTGAATAAATCTAAACGACTTAGCCTATGTGCATTTCGTTGTATATCAACGAATCTATGATATAAAAAATATTACGTAAAAATAAATATATATAAAATCGTATTCGACATATGAGGGTCAGCAACTCAGATCCTAGGAATCGACAGCCAGACACCAGCACAATGGTGAAGGTTTTGTGCAGAACCAACCACACTTTTTGAATGGCTGAATACGCAGACATATTGCATTATGTGTAAGAATGCCCCCAAACATTCTTCTGCAGGTTTTGAACTCAGAGTTTGACGTTAGGAATAAAAACTAACCTAAAAGCATATTTCCTAGATGTAAAATCCAACTTAAAATAAGATACATGTCACCTATGCAAAATAGTGAAAATAACTATATATACACAATTCTTTCAACCGTTCACCATCATGCAGATCCCTCAATTTATTAAGCGCAGGTTATCTGACAGTTCTTCAAGGAAAACCATCTTCAACGAAACCAAGAAATTTTATGAAACAGCCCTAAAAGATAGTTGATTTTCGGCAACACTCACATACACATACAACACAAAAATACAACAGGAAAAGATACATCATATGGTTCAACCCACAATTCAAGAAAAACGTAAATTCACACATAGGAAAATATCGATTAATGTCGTACACAAACAATACTCTACATCACGCGCTCTCCACAAGATATTTTACAAAACAGTGACAATCAGCACTGGGTACATGGAAATAAATAATGAGAAACGCAAGAAAACAACCAACAAACCCTCCGCGCAAATCAAACGCATGTGTAACAGCAACATCAACCTTATTAATGCAACCGATTGCGTGTCTGATAAATTAGCTACTATTCCTGGAAGTTTCCTTAAGAGATTTTGGTTGTTAAATTTGTTGATTCAGATTTTTTGGTCAGAGACAGTAATTTTCAACGGGTGTGAACTTATATTTTTCAGACAATTCCCTACAGGAATCAATATTTACAAAACCACTTTCAAACTCCCGTGACAAAAAAATATTGATCCGACGTTAAATATTAATTCAATGAAAATTAATGTTTGTATTGGTGATAGGGAAGTAATATAAAAGGGCATATTTCTCCATGGGAATTGAAGTACTCCTCAATTGCATTGGTTGCTATTTAGATTCATCATTTACCTTAAATGAAATTCATTTGCTATATGATGGAGTTCAAAACATTCAGAAACCAGTGGAGATGCTAATAAACTGATAATTTATTGTCATTATAAGAATTTTCTCGAATACACTGGCGAATACACAATTCTAGTAAATATGGTAACTTCCGTTAAATACCTGTTAATCATATTTTCCCTTATTTCATAGTTCGCTAATCTGTTTTTTTAATTTGTTTTTAATTATTTTAATTACTCAATTGTTATGAAATTATATTTAAAATAGGAAGTTAAGATTTGTGCAATTATTTTTATTAGGATTATTTGCATTTTGTTACGTTTGTTTACAGATATTATCAAGGTTATATTATCTGTCTTTATTAAAATGTCTTGTCTTCCAATGTTAATAATATAATCTAATATTATGTATTCATTTCTTCTTATATGTAACATGACTTTCAGGACGTGGTCAATGATGTATTTCCACAATGGCCTATCGCATGTACTTCTCACAAACCAGTTTGGAATTATACTGTATATTTTCCACTATTTTCCCTTAAAGACGTCCTCATTCCTCATAATATGCCAGAGATTTTCATTGTTTCTCTCTGATCCTTAGTACAATAGCCCTTTCTGTTATTATTTTACTTAGAACTTCCTAGTTAGTCACATACACCGAGGTTGGTAATCTCATTATCTTTATATAAACGTCATATTTATTGCCTCGTTTTCTTTTAACCTAAAAGGACATTATCCAGTATTCGCTGCTATATAGGATGATTCATGTGTAAGAGCAGCTCTGCAATCGTTTCTTTGTTTATAACGAAATTGTCACTTTGCTTATTTAATAAAATTGTATTGGTTAACAGAAATCAATATGTAACTACGAATGAGAAATGGGCCTTTAAAATCATTTAGATTTTTATTATAAAAACATTAAAAAAATACAATTTGTATTAACAATTAGGAAGGCAGACTGTACTCGCACTTTTTGATTTCTACTTTAAAAGGGAAGCAGGTTTAAACTCTACCAGGATGCACCTTTTATTTCCTTTCTAGAGTGCTCACGCTGGTGAAGGTGACACAATAACTGAACGCCTATTTTAAACACGAGTACAATTAAAACGTTTGAAAATAAATATATATGGCTAATTATGAATTTTATGGTAGGTTTACCGAAGCATTTTAACTGTTTCAAATTATTCTAAAGACGATTAAGTAGAAATAATTGTGAAAGGAAGTTTTTAGGCAATTTTATATTGCTATTTGTTAATATTTACCTAATGGAGAGAGCTTGATGGGTTGAAGTGTTTCTTTTTATGAGATTAACGAATATTTTACTTACGTTTGTTTTTACATTTTTGTTGGACTCTAGATTGAAATATATGATTTTTTTTCTGTTGGTTTTTTAGTATTGTGTGGTGCGTATGCGAGTTGCCGAAATCCACTATCTTCGGAAATGTTTCATAACCATTCATGGTTTGGTTGAAGATGGTTTCACTGGAAGTACTGTCACATGACCCGTGATTATAATGTAATATAAATTAGTTGTGCTAAAACACAATACACATGCCCTGACGATTTTGGACAAGCATGCAACAGACAGTCACTGCTGCGTGTTTAACTCGATCAAAATTTTTATATTTATATACACTCAACCCTGATACTGAGCTCTTTAACCCATACATACATCATACCTTCAAAATATATTTTATCATATATATATATATATATATATATATATATATATATATATATATATATATATATATTTAAGCATTTCCCCCTAAGCCAGGCGGGGAGCCACTAACACGCAAGTCGTTACAGAAGATTTGGAGCGAGAGCAGATAGGAGTGATAAAGAAAGGACGTGGAGAAGGATAGTGGATAGATCAAAGCAACTGGAGACGTCGATTGACATTACATTTGAATAGTTGGAGATTATAGTTATCAGGGAATCAGGAATAGGGAAGCGAGTTCCACAGGCGAGAGGTGCGAGATATGAAACTATTGGAGTCGAAGAGACGGCTACATTTAACAGTTTCGACAGTGAACGGGTGAGAGCGGGATGCCAGACTCGTAGGACGCTTGAATTCCTGAAGTCTGGGAACCAACGAAAGCAGCTCATCGGAGCAATTACCGTGAAAGTATTTTTAAAAAACACAGAGAAGGGCGACGGCGCGTCTGTGAGAGAGCGACTGCAGACGAGATGCCAGATCAGGGCTAATTACATTGCATATCCGTCTCTGGATCTTATCAAGAATCCCGAGGCAAACAGAAGGGGGCCCAGACCATATATGACAGCAATATTTGAATATATATATATATATATATATATATATATATATATATAGAGAGAGAGAGAGAGAGAGAGAGAGAGGAAGATAGATAGATAGATAGATATATATATATTTATTTATATATATAAAATATAGATAACCCATATATATGTGTATATATATATATATATATGTATATATATGCATGCATATATATATATTTATATATATATATATATATATATATATATATATATATATATATATATATATATATATATATATATATGTATGTATATGTATGTATATATATATATATATGTATGTATTGATATATGTTTCTGCTATAACTGGAATGCATCAATTCACATAAACAACCAATATATCATTATCTGAAACCAACATGATATTTTAAAGAATATCCTTTCCTTTTTTATCAAAATAATTCTCTAACTTTTGCAAAAGTACTTTCTAATCGTTGTTGATCATTCTTTAATCGGTAAATATCTAAACGTCATCCAATTCTTAACATTTCAATCGACTAATTTCCATGAATAGCAATGTATTTTGTCTACTAAATATTAATTATTTCTATGTCGATAGAGTATTTTAAATTGTATATGAATTTTTGAAATCATGCCAAAAATTGAACACCGATAAAATTATTTTCGTCGATCTATTTCCTGAAATTAGACTTTGATTGATGTTTTTTCATAACGCATCAACCCTTCCGCCATTTTTAAGGTATGTATTTTAGGCATTTTGATTGAATTTTTATCACAGAGCAAATATTCTGGTTGTGTTGTGATGAATCCAGCAACTTCACTGACACAATCAAACTTATTTTTTGAAGATATCTACATAATATATATATATATATATATATATATATATATATATATATATATATATATGTGTGTGTGTGTGTGTGTGTGTGTGTGTATATATGTATATATATATATATATATATATATATATGTATATATATATATATATATATATATATATATATATATAT
This sequence comes from Acanthosepion esculentum, assembly GCA_964036315.1. Lineage (NCBI taxonomy): Eukaryota > Metazoa > Mollusca > Cephalopoda > Sepiida > Sepiidae > Acanthosepion > Acanthosepion esculentum. Next base: position 115,555,065 of record OZ038481.1, read on the forward strand.
ATATATATATATATATATATATGGTTATGGATGTGATAGACTGATAGTAACAATAAAAGTGAATGTGATAAATTACTGAAAGAGATTGGCTAAGCTTAACAGTCCAATATAACGGATATCTAAATTTAACCAGCGAGCGCCTCTGCGACTTGAGTGTTTCGATGCAAAATCTAAAATACTTTTGTGGTATTTGTCTCTCCTAGTCATTTTCATCTCGCTTTTAAAGATTTTCTAAGTTATCATTGATTTAGAGGTTATACAATTGCGCAAGCGCCCGCGTGTGGACACACAAACACACACAAACACACATACACACACACCCAAATATATATATATATATATATATATATATATATATATATATATATATATATATATAGGTGACTATACTCGTGTCGAAAAACCTTCGAATTCTTGAGTTAACAATAGGCAAATCAATCTCGAAGGGGAAAAAAGGTTTTAAAAAAGAATGAGCCAGGAACAAGAAAGTCTGTCGAAAATAATCGCACAGATACAGGTTCAACGCCCAAAGAAAAAAACCCGATACGAGTAAACAACTAACTAAATAGCTCGATACAAACGTAGAGCAGACTTAATCAAACCTAATGAGCCAGACAAACCTACTAAGGTGAAACCTTGGTATGTTTGTCTGGCTCATTAGGTTTGACTATATATATATATATATATATATATATATATATATATATATATATATATATATATATATATATATGCCAAGTAAGGCAGGAGTGTCACTAACATGCAAGGAATTACAGAGAGTGAAAGCAAGGGTAAAGAGGGCGGTTTGAGGAAAAGATAAAGAAAAGGTCGAGAAACAGGATCATGGCATCAGTAGATGTTGTTTGACATTACATTTGAATATTTTAAGATTATATCTATCAGGGAAGCAAGTAAGAGGAAGGGAGTTCCACAAATGGGAACTGCGAGATAAGAAGCTGTTTGAGTAGCAGAGACGGATACATTTCTCCGTTTCGACAGTGAAAGTGTGGGACAGAGATTCCTGTCTAGTAGTACGCTTAAATTCATGCAGTTTGGGAACCAGAAAGTAGTTCGCCTGAGCAGTTGCCGTGAACATTCGTGTAGAAGAGACAGAGGGAAGCCACAGAACGTCTTTGAGAACGTGTCTGTTGACGAGATGCCAGATCAGGACCCATCATATTGCATACCCCTGTATGGATCTTTCGAGGACCTCGAGAGGAATAGCGGGAGCACCAGACTATATATGCCAGCACTATTCCATGCAAAATCTAATGGTTGATTTGCTGATTTTCCTTGCGGTTTATTATAATTTTAAATAATACAATCTGTTGAATCCGTTATTATAATAACAAAAGAATATTCCAACATTATGCTCTACGTGTATAATAATGATACGAATATAAAATTATACAAAAATTGCTAAAAAGCCTGTTTATTACTGTTTTTCGCGGAAACCCTAGCGACATCTTGCGGAAACCTATGGTTGAGAAACACTGGTATAGATAGATAGAACGCTGTGGTTTCCTCTGATGTAAAATCAATGTTTATACTGATTATTTTACATATATTAATTTAATATTAATGTGATGCACTAGTTTTAAACTAGATCATTATTTAATAAATACTACTAACTCATAATGGTTTGCATCATAATTTAACATATCGCTCCGTGGGTTAGATGACTTTAGCATTATTTACAAAAATAATATATCACCACAAATGTTAAATATCTAGGAAGTTTGGACAGAAGAAGGCAAATGCGACACCGAAATCCGAAGATGCAGTTGAATAGCAAAATATGCCTTCCAAATGCTAAGTAATGTATTAAGAAACAGGAAAATCACGTTAAAAAACATGGTAAATAGTACGATATGATTATGTGATAGCCATGCTAATATTTAACAGTGAATGCTGGATTATCTCCTAACAGGTGAAGAAGGGATTTGAGACAACAGACATGTGGTTCTACAGAATGATGCTGAGAATAACATGAACTGAACATGTGAATAATGACAAGATTTTAGGGAAAATGGAAACGAAAATCACAGTTATAATTATACAAAGAAATAGTTCCTATTTCTAGGATAAATTATGTAGGAAGAATTTGTAGAGAATTTGACACTGATATGACACAATGAAGGCAAGATCTTCAGAGGAAACTAAAGAAAAACTACCGAACTTGTGCAAATGGTTCGCAGAACAAGGTTTAGCAGAGACACCTCGAACTACAAAGTACATGAAGTTGTGTAGAATCGTGGTTTCTCACGCCCTGAAGGACATGACACTTGGAAAAAGATGCAAATTAATAACGATGCAGCAACTTTGAAATGAAAAAAAATAGATCAATGATTTTATCACACGCAATTCATCATTTATAGATTTTCTGAAGTGTAATCACAGACATGGGTATAATGTTCACCATTGGACGCTTTCTGAACATCCTAATGCCAATATGGCAACACATGCAATGACAGATATTCATTTTGCTTACAAATGAGCAGTGTCTGCTCGATGGATTTACAACAGTATAAAGAAAACCCAAAAACAAATAAAGTTTTCTCTGAAACAGAATCTAAATGGGTTAGTCATCTGCTGAAAGCTATCTTAATTCGGAAACATCAAAGCACGGCTTTCCAATATAATTTAATATATTCAATAACTCAACTTCAATTTCTAAGTAAAGGGATTGTTCGCTCGTGGCCATCAAAAGCCACTGTCTATAAAATTGCTTATTTTTACATTTTATATTTTGTCGACTGAATTCTGTTATATTATACTGGTACTTTCAAAGAATAAGTAAATTATGATTTCTTATATACATACACACGCAGCTGCAAACACACGCACACACACGCACACGCACACACACACACACACACACATATATGCACATACACACACACACACACACACACACACACACACACACACACACATATATATATATATATATATATATATATATATATATATATGTATATATATAGGCAATTTTGAATAAATCTAAATGACTTAGCATATGTGTATTTCGTTGTATATCAATGAATCTATGTTATAAAGAATCATACGTACAAATAAATATTTATAAAATCGTTTTCGACATATAAGGGTCAGCAAGTCAGATCCTAGGAATCAACACCCAGACACCAGCACAGTGGTGAAGGTTTTGTGCAGAACCAATCACACTTTGAAGGGCTGAATGCAGAGACATGGTGCACTATATGTCACAAGGTCCCCAAACAATTCTGCAGCTTTTGAATTCAGAGTTGACCTTCTCCCAACCCAGTGGCCATCCAGGGCTATAGAACCTACTTTGTACCTAGAGGGTACTTAGCAGGACAGGATGGAGAAGAAGAGGATTCAAACGTTTCTCTGTGACATTAGCACGTAAGTGAAGGTAATGGGTTCAACTGGAATGTGAACTCCGCTCTGCGAGCCCTTAGTCAGTAGATACTACCTGCTATTCCACCGTTCATAATTAATTAATTAATCACAATCTATCTATCTATCTATCTATCTATCTATCTATCTATCTATCTATGTCGCCATGTTTATCACAACGTTTTGGTCGTTGTATGCTCCGGCCTTCTTCAGGTGTTTGGAATGTCCAACTAAACCCTTTATTTCGTTCGCTGGCTTAGATTGTTCTAGTTCCACGTGCCATGTCTAATTGATTTCCTCAAGGACACATGGCAGAGTGGATAAAGGCGTTAGTTAAATCCAGTGACAGGACCCAAAAAGTGTGAATTAAATACCCGCTTAAAGCACTTAAGATATTTTGGAGGGGAGATAACTGACACCCATTAGTCATGGTACGCGGAACTAGAATAGTCTACCCCAGCGAGCGAATTAAAGGTTTCAGTTGGACTTTCCAACTACCTGAAGAAAAACGTTGTGGTAAACATGACGACAAAGATGAGGACAATAGTCCGAATAATATAAATAGTGTACATAATACCTCATCTCAGAAATATAGACAGAAACTACTATACATCAGTTATCGAGGATAAATTTCCCTACTTTTTTGTTTGATCTCTCTTTGTTCATCTATTTTTCAACCGTCTTAATAATGCTGAATATTTGGGTGTTTTCATAATTATGAACAAGAATTTAATGACAGTATCTTAGCATTTTTATAGCTACGATTGGCAGTACACTAAATCTGACGCCATTTGTAAAATGGTCTCTTAAATATGGACCATACCATAGCATCCCCTACAAAAATAACAAAATTCAATAAGGAGACATTACCGGTTGAATTTACGAAAATCGTAATTCTTGCTACGTACATACATCCATATATATATATATATATATATATATATATATATATATATATATATATATATATATATATATTATGCATATTAAAGCAGAAATTTTTCATTAATTAATGTTCCATGTTCTAGCATTTGTAGACATTTAAAACAACATGCCTAACCGCGTACTCAATTCCGGAAAATCCTTGTTGACAATACAACTGTGCTTAAGCATGAAAACAATAAACAAAAATTTTAAATTCTTGAAGCTATATATATAAGACAGTTGAAACCTAACCTGAACAAAATAAACTATGAAATCACCACAAATATTCTTAAATACCTATAATGTATAACAGGAGCCATTGGTTTATACCAACAACTTCCCATACTTAATATTTCTCGTTTTTCACTCTCGTCTGGTCATGTGTGACGTCACAAGCTGCGACGCGATTTTTGATTCCGCGTCTCGTATATACGAGTTTGTCGTTACTTTGAAATTTTTCATGCAGCAAGAGCGGACTATCATTGTTGTTTCGTCCGTGTGTTGTTTGATTTATTGAAATCGTCATCTTTGATAATGGCTTATGTATGCCGAAAGCTTAGAATTGATTTAAATATATATCAATATGGTGTTTTTCTTTCGTCTTTCAACGATATTGTTATTAAGCTTATCAGACAATATGAAAGGAACTTATTTAAAATAAATAGACAAAACTAGTCTTTATTACTTAATGAAACATGCATTAATATATATATATATATGTGTGTGTGTGTGTGTGTTTGTGTATATATATATATATATATATATATATATATATATATATATATATATATATATATATGAGTGTGTGTGTATGTGTTTGTGTGTGCGCGCGCATATACCTAAGTTTCATTGATAATTTTATTTTAATATAACCTCACAATAAATATCTAAAAGTTATAATACAGACATTTAAGAAGGTGATCCGATCATTGAATTCACGCACGAATTTGAAATAGATGAAAATCACTACCTTTAATTTCCATATTTTACTCTCTGACGAAGTTTTAAGGGACTCGAAATTTGTTAGATTATTTTTCTCATTTCACCCCAAGAGTTTTAAAATCATTTTCATCCCTAGAGCACAGGGTGTACAGAGGCTCTAGGAAAGAGAACAGTAGGTTTGCCGATGAAAGATGAACGAGGTCCAAGAAGATAGAAGAAGGCGATTGGCATTGCATTTAAACTTTTGAAGATTGCATTTATCAGAGACGGAAGGAGATCGAAGGAGAAAAGAAACCGTTGGAGTGCAATTTGCAGTTATATTTAACAATTCCAACTGAAAAAATTGTGGGACCTAGATGCCAATCTAGTATCACACTTAAACGCGCGTATTACGGCCACCAGGTTAACAAAAATAACTCGTCAGAGCAGTAGTCATGAAAATATTTCTATAAAAGATAGAGGGAAGCCACGTGATACCAGTTAGAAAGTGACTGAAGTCGAGACGCTACGTCAGGATCGATTACATTGCAGATCCTTCACAGGATTTTTTTTGACGGACCTCGAAATGAGAGGCAGGCGAACCTTACCAAATATGGCAACAATATTCAGTGCACGAACAAATGACAGATTTGTAAATGTGCAAGATGGACACTGACGAGAAAAATATTCTGGCACGAAACAGTAACCCAAATTTCCTTGCAGTAGATAAAGCTATTTATTCCAGGTAGTTGTTTTACTTCAAAATCAATTGAAACCGTGAGGCCAAGAAGCCGCAGTCTGTTGCTCTCCCTGAGCCTATCCTCAGCCATGCTGAGGGCGTGCAAGATAATTCCTCTATGAGAGGAGTTTCGTTTTGGAAACATTAAAATTTGCAAACCATTACCTGTCCCAGTTATGTACAGATTGGATGTTCTGTTCAAGAGCAGCAGCCAGGTTAACTTTTCAGCTTTGACGGATTTGCTAGAAGTAAATGGTTTTGTTATCAGAAAAAATGCCAATTTTGGGGACAACCGCGTTTGCGTGAAAGGATTTGTAAGGTAGCCCGTTCAAACAATCGTCAAGTAATACCGTAGCCTTTGAGCTTACGAAGAAGACCAGAGTGTCAAATCCTGTCAAGTTCTTTTGAGATATCTAGAGACACAGATCGGCCTTGGCCATTATTATTTAAGAACTTGATAAATATATTCAGTGATGTTAGTTAGGATATCAGCAGTAGACCTGACAAAAGGAAGCCAATTTGTTTGTCTGAGAATAGGTCAAGAGAAGTAAGATTCGTAACCACTTGAACATTTATTAAGCCTCGTATACTACGCCAAAAATTAGCGGTAGGGGACTAATACAGCGATAGTTAGAGGGGTCAGAATGTTCTTCGCAGTTCTTAAAAACAGGTACTACAGAGGAGGATTTCCAACAAGCTGCTGGAAGCAGTGAGGCAATAGTTGTAGTGTTTAGGGAGAGATGGAATCATCACTGGTGCATATTTCTGTAGCACGTTGACTGGGATCCCGTCACCTTCGCTGGCCTTATGGGAGCCTAATTTAGAAATGACGTCTGAGACCACTGACGGGGTTATGTGCATATCACTCAGTAGAACCTCTGTCCTATCGTAGAAATCCGGTGTGGTTACGCCAAATAAGTCGAGTGTTGAGATGTAAGAGAATTTCTGAGCAAAGAATTCACTTTATCTGCTATAGAAATAAAGAGATGGATTTGATTGTATAATGGAGAGATTGAGGATTTTCTGTTGCTCAGTATACTCTTGCAAAGATACCAATAGTCACTAGAACCGAACTTACCCGATGATATTCACATGTTCATTCTATCAGCTAACATCAACTTCGCTTCTTAGAGGACACGCTTGTACTCGTTACGAGCAGAGACAGAGACGTCTGTTGAAATCAGACGTGTCGCTTGAAATTTTCCTTCTTCTTTATTTACCATATATATATATATATATATATATATATATATATATATGAGACAAAAAAGAAAAAGAGACGGAGAGAGGTAGAGGGACAGAGTGACTGACAGAGAGAAACAAAGATATATCAACATACCCACTTTCCTTGATAGTAGACACTATTCTCTCCTAAGAACAGCAAATATTAAACAATATATGTATATATTGTCATTCACATTTATAAATATATATATACATATATATCTATATCTATCTATATATATATATATATATATATATATATATATATATATATATATATATATATATATATATAAATGACAATACGAAAAACTGTGATAGTTGCGACGCGTTTCGTTCAATGTGGACTCTCTCAAGGTAAAAACGCTATTCTCATACTCTTAACTGAGAATTACTTTAATTATTGTCACGTGACGAGATATTGTTATTCTTGCTGTGTTGACGGATTCAACACTTTTCTTTTGATTTCACGATATTGACGTGATTTTCAGTTAAGAGTATGAAAATAGCGTTCTCTAAATTCTTCCAGTTGCTAAGGACATTTTGTTTTTGTTATTAATAGTTATTTTGTTTAAATAAATTTATTTCGTTTTTTGCCTTCAAAATGTCCACATTGGAGGAAACGCGTCGGCAAATATTACAGTTTTCCTATTGTCTTTTACATTTATAAATATTGTCTTTTCTACGGGTTGCCTCTGAGAAATTTTCATACATATATATATATATATATATATATATATATATATATATATATATATATATAGATAGATAGATAGATAGATAGATAGATAGGAGGAGGAGAGAGACAGAGATTGTATAGGATCGTGTATTTCGACAACAATCCCATTTTTTAGCAAATAAATCGGGCGTGAAATATATATTGAACATTCTTAGCTTATTCGACGCCTGGAAAATCCCGCTAAAATATACAACAGACATTCCGCAATCATTTCACACACACACACACACACACATACAGACACACACACACATACGCGCACGACACTTATCTCTAATTCTTCTTTCATATCTGCATATATGTAAATAATATACATATTATATATCTTAATCTTCTACAGATACATATCTACCCTTTTTTTATCCATCGACCTCAATGTTCCTCTATTTTGTCAGTCATTAGTAGATTCACCCATAATGGACAGGTTAACACCGGCTTTAAATAGTCGTGTTGTCGCTAACATTGGTCTCGCAGGTCTCTGGAATAGTTGCAGGTCTCCCCAACCACTGCTACTCTAGGTATTTTAGAACAAGACGGAATTAACTCAAATGTCGCAGTATCTTCATGTTACCAGACCCTGCAACTTTATAGAACTATAATTCCGATCGTAAAATTGCCCACTAGACACTGTAATAATTACAATCAATTGTCTTAATCCATGTGAATGCTGAGATAATCGCATTCATAATGATAGATAAACCTATAAATACATGTCCCAGAACCCACGCACATAATGGCTGAAAATCCATGTATTACAAATTACTATAATGCGTTCGTCAGAATATGTCACGACATTTTAAATAATAGAATTCTTATTATTTTTCTCTGTGCCATGTCACTTAAGTCCGTTGGTGATCAGGGATTTCCTCATTTTTTTCTTCTTAGATCTTACACATTGCTATCTCTCTTAAACCATTTTCTGCCATCCATTTACTTAAGCCGGTTTGGTATATTATGCAGTTTTCCTATATCCCGCTTGCCTTCAGTAATCTCTGTGAGTGTCCAATTTTTCAAGCCTTCTCTCCTCATTATTTGCCCTAAAACTGTCTCTTTCTTATGTTCATTATATGTCCATTTTGTTTCCATTTTCTAGAACTGCTCACATATTCGATCCATATCAAGTACATAATCCTTCTTTTCACCATCTCTTAGGAGATTGTCTAGCGTTCGCAGTCATATAGGAAGACCTATATTACAAAACAGTTAAGTACTCCTTTCTTAGTTTCTAATGAAATTTTCCTGTTTCTTAATACTTTGTTTAGCTTTGACTAGTATCTTTCGCTATCCTTAATGCGCCGCCGGATTTCACTGTTACAAATTACGTCTTCTGTTAAAACACTTCCCAGAAGAGTAAAGTCTCTATTCCTGCCCTCCTCAATCAATTTGAGTTGTTGTTATCCTCTGTTGATAAAACTGAAGTTCTACACGTATATTCTCCTTAAACTCTATCCTTGACTCATCAGAAGTATCACTGGCTTAGAACTGAATCACTATCAAGTGATATACATATAACCCCTCCCTGCTAACGTCTGTAACCTAGATCCCCCAAAGCATGTGTGGTATCCCTGTAACAATCATTAAGATATGTGCTCCCGAACTGGCCCCTGTTCTCTCTAACCTGTATAATAAATTACTCACTGCCTCCTGCTTTCTCACTTGCTGGAAGTGATCGTCTTCTGTTCCAGTTTTTAAGAAATCTAGTGAACCGTCCTTACCCTTACAAGTATCGGTCTCTTAACTTTATACCTTTTTCGGGGAAACTCATAGAGACGCTAATCAATGCTTAATTGGTTCAGCATCTCTCATCGCAGGACCTTTTCTCAGATAAGCCATTTGGTTTTCGTTTCTTCTGGTGAACTGCTGATATACTGACGATAATTGCGGAAAGAGTCTATCATACTATGGATAACAACGGTGAAGCCCTCTCTGGAGCTTTGGACATCTCGAATGCATTTGACAGGTTTTGGCATACGGGTTTTCTCCACAGGCTAAAAAGTTCTCTAGAATCATTTTTGAACTGATCCAGGGTTTCCTATCAAATCGCGAAATGAAAGTTATCCTTCTCGGTCATTCGTCTGTATATTTTCGTACTAATGCGGTTGTTCCCTCAGGGTTCCATCCTTGTTTTTAATTTCCATCAATGACGTTTCCGAGGACATCAGCATATACGGTGACGACACAACCATTTTCTCTTACCTCGATAATAAGGCTGATCAGACTGATACGGTCAAAATGGCAGCTGCTGTCCAAAACGACCTTAAGTCTGTCATTAGCCGATGGAAAAAATGGCTAGATAAATTTAACGCCTACAAAATTAAACTTTTCTCCATTAATAATCTGAGATACCCCTCTCGGTCTTATATCAGCATGGCTGATGCTAACGTCCAGGAAAGTGACGCGCTGCATCTTTCTCGGGCTAACTTTCTCAGCTGACATGAAGTGGAAATACTATATTGAATTTTTTGCTATGTCAGCTGAAAGAACGTCGGTTCCTTATGTTGGTCGAGACAATTTTTCTCACCAGAATGTATCGTTCATGTCTATAAGTCTACCATTTTTTCATTCATAGAATATTGCTGCCACATATGGTCCAGTGCCCCTGCTATATACCTTGAGCTCATTGAAAAGATCCAAAGAAGAATCAGCATTATTATTGGTCTAATATCTGGCGGCTCTGTTTCAGTCACTTACCCACTGACGGAAAGTTGCCTTTCTGTGCATTTACTATAAATACTTTCATGGTAAATCTTCAGATGAGATCTTTGCTTTCCTACATACACTTTAATTTAAGAGCAGTTCTACACTGGCGTCGCCCGTAGCCCGTGTCTCTTAGGGGTGTTACTGCCTTGCATGATGCGATACCGATTAAAAAGCAAACAAGGAATATTTAAATTATTGAACTTGAGTTGCATAACGCCAACTTGTAATATGTATATTTGACAATGACTTTAATTAAACCCACTGTTAAAAAAAGTGTATGTATTTACTATAATCACTTGTGAGGGTAACAGCTATATTACTAATAAAATGTATTGTGTACTATTTTATAGTCACCATCAGGTCATATATATATATATATATATATATATATATATATATATATATATATATGAAGAAATATAGTCTTAAGGTGTGCTATATTTATGGGATATCAGAGATAGAGCGTGTGTAAATATAAAAGTGAACATTGAAGTCAACACTTAGAGGTGATAGGCTGTTTCATGATGGACGCCATCGTCAGACCACCTGACGATTGCGTCTAGCATGAAAAAGCAATCTAAATATTGACTTTAATGTTCACTTTTACATATATATATATATATATATATATAGCTGTTTGATTTGAAAGATCCCACAAAGTATGTAAATATGTTGTTTTAGGCAGGTTAACCCAACCCAATTACAAATTACTTAGTCTAATAAAAGGATCCTTATTAAAATAATAAATAGAAATTACAATAATAACATCAAACTTAAATGAAGGGATTTTAAATAGTGACAGATAAAACAAATAAATTTAGCAAATTAAAATTAAAACTATATAAATAAATTATGTTGGATGTTTCATTTTCTTATTTACTTTTTGACGTCTGTTCCTCCCTCACGAGAAGAAATATTTTAAAAAGAATGTAAGTAAAAGTTGCTGCCTGGGTAATGCAAAACATCCACTTGGAAATGTTTATAACGTTTTGTTTTTTTCCTGGAACCTCTAAAATTATATGGAATTTGTGAAAGAATCATCTGAGAAATTTGGCTTCTTGCATCTTGTATCATTACGATTATCATTTCTAAGTAAATTATTTCCTTATCAAATGAAATGATAATATTATGGTGCCGGCCCTGAATGATAAAGGAGTAAAGAGGTAAAACTTACCAACAGTAGATATTATTTTCCCTTGGGTATCCTATCTTGTAAGTTGGTTCTTCCATTTCCTACCATTTAAGTTTCTGTACATCTTACGTAATTTGTCAATGACACGTTAAAGATGTTGGAAGGATTTCTTTTACAGTAATGCTTTCCACATGTTTTACTGACTGCTAGTGAAAGTTATTTCTCATATTTCTGATGCATTAGCAAAGCTATCTATGAAAGGTGTTCCAATTTCGTGGATTTTTTTCTTGTTCGGTTGAGAAAGCGTGATAAGCAGTACTCGTATTTCTATGCAATGTCTATTTTTCAGATTCTTATAGTATTCGACGAAAAAAAAAAGTTTTTCCATTTATCATACTCCTACGAGTATGACATTGAATTCGATGACGAGGTATCATGTGGAAGACACATTCCCTAAAACTCTTTCCATATTGTATGAGATATTTGTGTATTGCAATATTTTTTTTGCTTTCACTAATCATTACTAAAATGATTATAGGTTTCAATCTCGTCAATATCATATTTGATAATAAATGATCTTGTTGTGTACTAAAACATTTTAACGATGAAATTGGCATCACCCATTCGATATTAATAAAGTTTTAAGGATTTAATTAAATTCACATATAATTTTTCATATGAATTTAAATTAGATTTTAAATAAATTTATATTAAATTCACACACACACACACACACACACACTTATATATATATATATATATATATATATATATATAAAAAATTGAACATAGAAGTCAACACTTAGAAGCGATATATATATATATTTATATATACGGGTCAGTGGTCCACTGACCCCTATATATAAATAGCCGAGGAAAATAAGAGCACTTGCGGCCCGATGATTGCATCTAGCATGAAACAGACTGTCGCATCTAAGTGTTGACTTCTATGTTCAATTTTATATTTATACACGCTCTATCTATGATATTGAGCACTTTATCCCATAAATATAGCACACTTTAAGACTATATTTCTTCATATATATATATATATATATATATATATATATATATATATATATATATATATATATATATATATTATATACTTAAACGTGCTTTAATTACTTTTACTTGTTGATGCACCCCATTATCTGCACTTAAACCTCCGTATTGCTTTTACACTATTTTTGTACTATTTTGATTTTGAACTATGAATCATTGTCTATCCCATTAACATCTCTATATTTTTTTAAAATAAACAATAAGCTATATATTGTGCCTGACGAGTTGGGTAACCAACGAAACTCAAGTCTCACACCAAATGTATATATATCATTTTTTTAACATACAACGTGTATAAACACGTGCGATACCCTGTCTTCATCAGCCGCAGACCAGGGGTGATATCACGGTTTCGGTGGCTATGGCGAGATCGCCACCCTTGGCGCCACTAGCAACCTTTGCCAGCAGGCAGGGTGTGAAGATAAGCTTATTGATCGTTCCTATTTGAAAATTCTTGTAATGAAATAAATAAACGATTGTTCTCGTTGCAGCTTCTAGGTATTTATTATGTAAAAATTACATAATTGTGGCACAAGGCCGAAAAAAGGGGAGGGTTAGGGCTTCTATCCGTAATGGAAGTTCCTGAACGCGTTTGCCGTTATTGACGCGCTCGTAAAAATCGTTATAGACGACCAAGCAAATATTTTACTTGCGCATGTTAGGTCGTGATGTAGCGCGCATTTTATTTGCTTGTTTTGATCTGGGACCAAATCCAATCTGACGCATGCTGAACTGTTTTTTGAATGTGATGCGAAACGCTCTTCAACCAACGGCCAGTAATGCCTATTTTTGAAAAGAAAGAAATGACCGAATGTCCCAGAAACCCACGACATCCAATCTCAATAGGCATCACATGACACGTCCAACCATTTTCCACACATTCGGCACGCAGTGACTCGTACCGGTGTTTCTTTAGTTCGTGCGCCTCCTCCCTGTTCTCTTCCCAGGGGACTATTAACTCTATTAGGAAGACAGTCTTTTTTGAGTTGGACCATAACACGATGTCGGGACGCTTGTCTGTCTATATTTATTCATATATATTTCTTAACTGTCTAATCACATTGAGCGCTGTAATGTCTCTTGGTAAAATTTGGTAATTATTTATTTGCTTAACTGTGTGTGTGTGTACGCCAGCACGCGTTGCTAATATATAGTTATTTAATTTACCTAACCCTATAACTATATATGTATATATAAACATATCATCCTATGCATGTCAGTAAAGCCACTAAGTCACAAGGGGCTACTAAATGTGAAACAATAAAAAAAATATTATTAAGTAGCGTGAACAACAGAAGAGTAATCAGAAAGACAGTAGATAATTATTAGCATTTCATTTAATTTTTTGAAGATCAAATTTGACGGGAAGGCATGGAGCAGGAAGGCATTTCCACAAGGGAGAATTGCGAAAAAATAAACCATTAGGATAGAATTTACTGCTACATCTCGCCAATTCAACTGTAAAATGATGAGATGCAGCCGCCAATCTAGTACTGCGCTTAAATTAATAAAGGCTAGGTAACATAGCAAAGAGTTCATGTGAGCATTTATAGAAAGGGCACATAGAAGCTACATTACGGCGGTGGGAAAGACAGCAAGACAGGTCAAGACCCATAATATTGCAGATTCTTTTTTTTTTTTTTTTTTTAATCTATAAATATACACCAGGTGCACCGAACCAGATGTGGCAGAAATATTCAAAGTATGGACGACTGGTAGACTTATAATTTTGTAAGAGGATTTAGGAGAGGAAAATTGTCTATCACGACACAGAGAACAAACATTCATAGCAGCAGACCGCGCAATACATCCAATACAATATTTCCACATCATGTCAGCCGAGAATCGTAGCTCAAGAAGGGGCAACAAGTCACTGTCACGGAGGTTAGCATCAACCACGCTGATTGGAGGCAGTTTGGTGTCTGTCAGATGATTTCTGATGTATTTCGGGTTATAATAACAGTATAAAGAATATATCATTCAAATGATTTCTGAGGAGATATTTTATTATGCAATAAACGTAAACAAAATATTCATTATTATATAAAAATATACTGAATACATTTTGGACAGGGAAGAGTAATGATGAGGCTCGCCATTTCTATACGGGAAATATTCGGCCATCATTTAATACCAAATGGTAATATATATAAATTAAATAAAAGAACAAGTAAATTTGAATTATATTCTGATATTGCTTTTATGCAAGATTGAGTTTTTCCCTGTTAAACTTAAAACCAGTTCATATTTTGGTGCTCCGAAAAACGTACTATGTCTCATTGAGATAAGTCCATTAAACTATTCATATACATGTACTCACACGTATAGACACACACACACACATATAAAAACATACACGCACACACATATATATATATATACACACACCACACACACACACACACACACACACACATATATATATATATATATATATATATATATATATACACACACAAACAACACATAGATAGATAGATAGATAGACATTTGCTCGATATTAGAGATAATGCATTAATATGATTCATTTAAGGATAAGATATAAAATTTCTACCACGTTGATTGATGATATATTCAGCACCCCAATGGGTAGACGAATCTTTTTTGTAATCGTTTGTTCCACTCGTCAGAAGATTGCGTTCAAGCATGTAACTGACTGTCACTGCTTTCATAATTACAAGCAATCTTTCTCTAATATTGAGTAATTTTAACAATAAATATAGCATATTTTGAAACTACATATTAATCAGATATATATGTGTGTGTCTATATGTTGTATATAAGCAAATAATTTGATATTTAGATGAAATGTAATTGCAATTAATTACAGATTATCGTTGTTATTCTTACTACTCTATTCAAGGGTCCAATATCTTGAGAATAAAGAAGTATATTACATTATTGTGCATTTTAGATCTTATTACAGACAAACAAACAGATTAGTAAATTTAACCGTTTTAATTGAGTATACCATAAAATCCGTTTCTGCTTCGTAGTTCAGAACATCAGACTACCCAAGCACTTGTTGTGATCTTTAATGATACATATATATATATATATATATATATATATATATATATATATATATATATATATATATATATATATGTGTGTGTGTGTGTGTGTGTGTGTGTGTGTGTGTGTGTGTGTGTGGTAAAATACTTCTATTGTATACTTTGGTACACATCATCAGTGATGTCCCTAGCCGAGGATCATAAGGGGTTTCGGGTTTTTCAACATCATGCCTTCTCTGCGAGGTGACCTAGCCAATAGTAATCGGGCATAAACTTGTATGGCATTCGTCAGCTACAATTACCTCCACCTTTCCAACGACACTGTGACTCTTGTTGCCAATTTATATTCCAGTTGCGGATAACTTCCGTTTCACCAACAATGTACGCTCTTCCATAAGACAGGGGATGTAACCGTAACCGCCGTTTCTATCTGGTAAGAAACATGGCCGCACCTCCGATTGAAGTAACTATTTGTTTCCGTCTCTGATATATATATATATATATATATATATATATATATATATATATATATATATATATATATATATATATATATATATGTATATATATATATATAATTCATCACAATAAAAGTAGATGAGACCAGTAAGACGCAGTGGGGTACTGGGAGTGAAAATGATAACACTTCTGAAGAAACTGTTAACCCAATCCTAAACTGGAAAAAGGCATGAACCCCTAATACTGTTCTATAGACGGTGGAGAAGTGTGCATTTTTTAAATTAAGTTGAATCAAGGTGTCTCACCTTAATCGACACCTTAATTCAACTTAATTTCGAAAATTATATTAAGGGTCTCGGCTCTCGCTTTTGAAACATGAGAACTCTTAGGTACCGAAGGAATCATATTTTTAAAAATAAATATTATAAACTATATATTTATATATAAATATATATATATATGTTTGTGTGTGTGTATGTTTGTGTGTGTCTGTGTGTGTGTGTGTGTGTGTGTGTGTGTGTGTGTGTGTGTGTGTGTGTGTGTGTGTGTGTTTAGCTGAACTCATAATTCATTTCCATGAAAATTACTGTCATGGATTAAACTAAAAAAAGTTCATATAAAAGGAGAAAATTATCTAAAATCTTAACATAGGCTGTTTCGAGAAACTTTTCTCCCGTTGCCTCTAAATCTCTGCCTCAGTCTCCTTAATAATATGTAGCATACCTATTCACGTACCCACACTTATGCCTGATGAACAGCAGACGCACATAAAGGCACATAGTAAACGACTGTAAATCTTTTACAACATGTCCCTATTCTTACATTCTACCATCAAGATATATCCTAAGCGCAAATTAACATTAATCAGAGAAATAGGCATTGAAAGATTATGTTTGACCCCTAGAGAATTATTTTGTTTGTTTGATTATATAATGTGTTTTTTACAGATAAAATATGGGTCAGAGGTTACATTTACAACGTCAGTGTGATTTTTAGAGAAAATCGATTAGCAAATAATTTACCCACCTCTTGTCTTCAGAATGAAGCTGATCATGCCTCCCTACAGATTACTTTGTTCATTATGATTTTTTTTAAATGCCAATATTATGAATTCGTCTGCCGTTGGCTTCCCCGGGGTTTTTATTTCAGAGTATTCCCTCTCCTAGACTGATATTGAACGAAGACGACAGAGTTCAGTCTAGACTCATCTAACCCAGAAATAGGCCAAGATATGACCTAAGAATTAATGTTTCCACATTTATTTTTTAACTGGTGTTCGTTCAATAAAAGTGCCTAGAAGCCATGGAGATAGAGAGCCATCATTTACCGAAAATAATACTTATATTTTATCAAGTCTTTCTCTAAAAACAGATTTTTCAGGAACCTAGCCTTCGTAATTTCACAGGAATGACATTTTCTAGTTCCGACTGGAGTTATCTTCCTATCCTTTTGATTAAGTTTGTGGGTAAATTTTATCATCTTCATTATATCATTATTTTTTTTAACTACTAGCCACATCTTATATCTATTTTAGTTGTTGCTTCCGTTGTTAATCTTCAAGTCGTCTGAGTTAATGATATAGAATTGCTGAATGGGATTTTGGAAAGAAGATAAAGCTTGATCCGAGAGGTTATCATCGGAGAAGAATTCTCACTTTAAATGTTCTTCACGAACATGCGCTAATGCCTCCTGGATTAAACGGTGTGCAATATATATATATATATATATATATATATATATATATATATATATATATATATATATATATATATATATATATGTATGTATTATAATATTTAAAAAAAAATATGATTCCTTCGCTACACAAGAGTTCACATGTTTCAAAAGCGAGAGCCGATACTCTTAATATAATTTTTGAAATTTGTTTTTATCATTAAGTTTCTAAATAATGAAAAGTTATTAAACCATAGACAGGAGTTAATGGTTTTTTGCCGACATCAACAAAGTTTCTCATTAAATAATTAACAAAAAAAAAAAAAATCATATAAACAAATAAATTCTATAGTTTAATAAAAGCCTTAAAAGCTCATCCCAGTCATTAAATAGAAAAACCCTTTGTGGAGTCGCCAAAAAACAAAAATCCATTTGTAATCCATTTCAACACGTTTGTAAAAGTAAATAGCCATTTGAATAAACAAATAAATAAAGAGAATAGACAGAGAATAATGAAACAGAACCCTCTCGACAGTTAACGACCTGCCGCAAGGCTATAAAAATGCCTTTTTAGACCAACTAGACGGCGACCGCTACTATCAGAATTGAAATAGGGACCCCAACATAACCTGACATAAACTTTCCGAAGGGGACTGGTCTGTAGATAAAAATTAATTCGGAACTCTTAGACCACCTAACCAATATGGCCGACCCTAGCCGTTTCCATTGTAACAAATGTTGCAAGAGACCATACTTATAAACACGCACAAACCACAAGATAGCTTATTCCCAAATTCTCGCTTGACGATGAAGCGAGACCAGACACCTTAATTCAACTTAATTTCAAAAATTATATTAAGGAACTCGGCTCTCGCTTTTCAAACATTAGAACTCTTTTGTAGCGAAGGAATCATATTTAAAGAAAAATATTATAATATAAGCTCTACTTCTGTATGGAGCACTGTCTTTTTAAAAATAAAAGCAAAAATACTAAGAAACTCCGGATTATTTACCTAAAGTGTTCTTTCCTATTTTTTTGCATACCTACACACACACACACACACACACACACACACACACACACATATATATATATATATATATATATATATATATATATATATATATATATATATGGAATGGAAAAGTTGCGACAATTATTTTAAGACATTTTTTATGTTTATACTTTTTTTTTAGATACAAATATTTAAGTAAATGGTCTTTTTATAATAAACAGTATAAACAACATTTAATGGACTGACTGTCCGAGAAATTTTCATAGAAAATATGCGTCCTCCGGCAGAAATCGAACCTGTATCCTGTACGGAAACGTCATATAGCCTGACGTGCTTTACCGATTTAGCTACAGAGGAGCGTTTCAGTTAGCAAGGTCGATTTTACTGTCTTTAAACCACATTATTTTCTCTCATGCATTTATATCTGCTCGATGCGTATCCAAATGTAAAGAAATGATGTCACACATTATGGAATGGTCAAAGTCCGATAATTATTTTAAAATATTTTTTATGCTTATACGTTCTTTTTATAGATACAAATATTTAAGTAAATGCTCTGTGTACAGATTTAAATGTTGTTAATACTGTTTATTATAAACAGAGCATTTATTTAAATATTTTTATCTATAAAAAGAACGTATATATATAAAAAATGTCTTAATATATATATATATATATATATATATATATATATATATATATATTTAAGTAATTCATCGAGTCTGAAACCTCAACAAAATGCAGAAAGCAAATCAGACTCAATATAGCGCCGCTCGCTCACATATCCGTGGTGGAACTCTACTGAGATTCTCCCTAACTATAGGACTGTGCCCCCTGGTGCCACGACTGTCTTACGTTGTCCAGAAAGTCCTAACTCTCTTAGGAAGCGGAAAGAAAACAACAAATCTTGATATCTGCTCTGGCGATATTTCCAATGATTACTGCATTTTCAGCTTGTTCCACACGTTCGTGTCATCAACTCTAAAAAGTATTGCCATAATCTAGACCGCGTGTACGAAAAACTAAAGGAGTATCCTGCTTTAGTCAATAGAGGTCGGGCTTTTTTTATACATATCCAGGTTGATTAAGGAGAACTTCAAACAGATGGGCGATGTTGAGATACTTTCACACCCGCCATTCAGTACTGCAGCTACTCTCAGTGACTATGACATATTTCGCTCAACGGTACAATTTCTCTCTGACCAGCGCTTCAACACTTCTGATGAAGTGAAAGAATCTTTCTACAGTTTTTATTATTATTATTATTATTATTATTATTATTATTATTATTATTATTCAAATCGAGCGGACTGGTATTTGGAAGAGATTCGGAAGCTTTCTGGTCGCTGGCACATGATTGTCGAGAATGACCGACTTTATTTTAGAGAATAAATATTGGTGTCGTTCCAAACCCAACAATAAGTAGCAATGTTCCATCACCACAAGGACAAAACTTTGAAGACAATAGAAGTGAAAACGGTGTGGATACGAAAATTTCGCAGGATCCCTTTAAAGATACAATTCGAGTCCTGCCTGATAGATTACTTCCTGGTCACTGTGTATCAGATTTAACGATAACGGACTCGAATCTTGGTGGGAGCGTAAATTTTCTTTAATAACATTTCTCGAACATTCAGTATGGTAGATAAAATTATATATATATATACATATATAGTGTTTAATAATTAAACGGAATGCCTAATCATATACGAGTATCCACTAAAAATAACTTTTAAAGTGATATATATATATATATATATATATATATATATATATATA
Organism: Acanthosepion esculentum; assembly: GCA_964036315.1. Taxonomy (NCBI): domain Eukaryota; kingdom Metazoa; phylum Mollusca; class Cephalopoda; order Sepiida; family Sepiidae; genus Acanthosepion; species Acanthosepion esculentum. The sequence continues at coordinate 115,575,832 of OZ038481.1, forward strand.
TGTGTGTGTGTGTGTGTGTGTGTGTGTGTGTGTGTGTGTGTGTGTGTGTGTTTAGGCAGCAATCCTTCTTTCATGGACATTTCATTGACTACGACATACAAGCTGCTTTTATTTAGTTTTTTATACGATTTCTCATCGTGCTTTTATTTTATTTTTTTTTTATTTCGGACAGTTTTTATGTAATTTATCAACCGAAAAGAAAAAAAAAATTAGACCGCATGAGAATTTATATAAAAACCTAAATTAAAGCACCTTGTCTTTTTTATTCAATGAAAGATATATATATATATATATATATATATATATATATATATATATATATATATATATATATATATATATGTAAAGATTTGTGATCACTGTATCCGGAAAAATTAGCTATATTCACAAGAAAGATCTGTTTGATGAAAATATATATTTTGCTATGAAGAATTAATGTTTTCTTTGCAATCTCACTGCAAAGATATCTATCTATCTATGCTTGTAATTATGGCGCTTTTAATCGTTATCTCATTCCTTGTTAATCATGAATATTACTCCCAACGAACAAACATTGCAAACTAGAAATTTCATATCAAAATTCCCGCAATCACTGCTCATCATATGGATAACTTTATAATGAATTCGTCAGCACACGATATTTAGTTTCATATCATATGTAGCAATGGTGTGTCTAGTGCAGGACAGACTGATAAAATCCATCCTTCTTTAGTCTGTTTTGGAATAGTGAATTTTCCTTTTCCTATAATGATTTCTGTGTCAGGACAGATGACCTTAATATTTAACTCATAGTTGGCAGAGTCACGAGAAAAAGATTGATTCATGCCACTCCCAATGTTAAAATGAACGTAATGAATTCGTTACCAATTCGATCTCAGGTCACTGATTTCTCTTTAAGAAACGCTAATCCTTACTCTATCTGCATAGTCGGTATATACCCATATAATATGCGCATACAAGGCTATACTGGAAAGGTGTCTGCCCGACACATTTTCGAAAATATAGCTATCAAAAACCTTATAGAAAGAAGATATGTCTGGTCAGGCTGAGAATTTTTCTAAACTCACTAGTAGACATAATCATGTACTTAATTGTATTCTCTCGTGTTTTTCCGTCATTTTTATATTTATACTTTGGATTTTCTCATTTTTTCCAGATATCAATTTATTTCAAAAATAAACAATGATAAAGAGAAAACAGTCTGCACTTAAAATTCCGAAGTTTTAATTCTATTGTCTTGTATTAATTATTAAATTCTTAAATCAAAAACAAGTGGCAGTCGAGAAATACATCAAAAAGAAATTAATTATTTAGCCTTTTGCAGCTTTCACTATTTGGCGCAATTAATATTACATTCAAGGAGAAAATTTACTCTCCAGCTATGTCAGCAAACATGGTTGCCACACATTTTAACAAATCAATAATGTATTGAATTCTTGGTTGAATTGAACATACGGTGATCAAATTTTCTCTGTGCAATACGATGTTATATTGGATTGAGGCAACATTATGTTGACAAAATATTTTAAGCATATAAGTTTATGACGTCATTATTCTGTCATAAATTATTTTCGCCGGATCCCAATGATATTACACCACTTTTAAGGAAAATTGTATATTTAATTATAAAAGAAGGATTCCGGTTTTTCTTCGACAAATTCCTTTAGGAATTCTTTACCATAGTGGGATTCTAGAACAGTTAATAAGAAAAGCATATCATTTGATATTAATAAGACATACTGAAGGGAAAATAAAAAGGGAAATACTAACTAAGAGCTTATGAGTTATATTTAAAGATAGCAGAACATGGTAATCTTATAAAAGAAACTTTCGAGAGCTATAATCGCTAAAACCTTGAAAAGACCTGCTGAATTAAAGAAGAAGTAAAACAAGTTTTACAAAGAGAGAAACCTGTGACAGAATCTGAAAGTTACATCTAGACTGCTCATTCCTATCCCAGGATATTTTGTTTATATATTAACATGAAATTGCCCACAGACTGTCCCTACTTTACCAATGTGTCTTAAAACGAGCTGCCTGTTTCAGCTTTAATAATTCTGCAACTTGCCTGTGATGCATCTTCCTTCAAAAATTTCTCTCTAATTGGTCAGTTCTAGAGTTTTCTAGAGTGTTCGTTGACCTTTTTAAATTTTCAAAGATTGTTACTGATACATGCTAACATCAACACTGCGAGTGAAAAGGACACCCAACCAATTAGGGACCAGTTTCCATGTGGTTAATTGAAGTCTCGGTTAAGAAAATGAACTAATTTTTGTAACATATACTGTCCGAGTTAGAAAATTTATTTCCAAACATATGACCCGGGATCAAATCTCAATGTGGTCGATTTGGCAAGTGTCTGGGAATCATGCACCGGGTTGATCGAAGCCTTGAGAGAATTTGTGTAAACTGATCTATTCAGCAGGCATCCATGTTAACACGAAATCTTATGTCATCGTGAGAGAAAGGTTGAGCGTACTTGATAAGTTCAAACTTGATCACGCCAGTGGGTGCGCTCTATCCCAGAATTGGTAACTAAGATAGGCTTAGCCTAGACGCAGTACAAGGCACAGATTGTAGCTTCCCGTGTGCCTGAGAAGGCGCCACCAAAAGGAATTGGCTAGCCACCCTAGCAAATGGGAGATCATTCTAATACATACAGGCATATCTAAGCATTTCTTTACTAAGCATGGATAAATGTAAACACGGAAAATTAAGTTTGATTTGAAATTTTGTTTTTTTATTATTTTGTGTTTTACGAGATTACCAATCTTTGGAGATTATTTAAAGCCAGATTTTTTGAGATTGTAATATTTTGTACAGTTAATAATGTTTACCTGATACGACTTCTAAAATGAATCCTAAGTTGGGGGTAGAAGAGGTGGACTCATACCTTTTCAAAGAGTATTTGCACGTATGTGAGTGTAAACACCACAATTGAAACTAGAACTTAGCTCTCTGCTTAATAATTGCAAGCCGTTATTTATTACACCACTCGCACATCCAAGATTTTAGCACATGGTATTCCGAAGCGATCACCTATATAGGCACAGACTAGGGTCGATGTTGCTTAATTTTTGTTGATCTTGCGAGAATTATCTTGAAAGAAAATGATTACATACTCAGAAGTATAGAGTGCACAAAAAGAAAGTTAGCTAGATAATGTAAAATTAATATTCTTGCTCTCTTAATTAAAGTGGCTTCATGATGGTGACACGTTTCCCGATTAAATGCTATGATTTTTTTTCAAATATAAATGTCGAATACAAATACCTGCAACAAAGTAATTATCACAGCAGATTGAAATACACCCGAAAAGATTTTCGAGTATCTCTGCAAAGTTTAGAGATAGGGGAGAATATTTTACGCAGTTATGCGAAAAAGTATCGTCTAAATATGGGGCCATAGTTATGTACTTGTAACATTCATAATTTCCAGTTGCCCTCTGGAGAACCATATTTGTATTTCGTCCTGTTTTTGCTGTTATATAAGAGGACGGAAATGTGTTATTTTTTTTCCATCAAATTACAGACTATTCCTATTTTCGTCTTTAAATAAAAGTAATTCACCTTTGCCAGTTGCCATGAAAAACATATATTGATACTTAAATATCCACCACCCTGATATATTTCAATTTGAATAAATGGCTATTTCTCAGTATCGATCTGGCGCCGACACAAACCCGACGGCTGTTTTCTTGTTTATATAATTCAGTCTATTTTTCACATGTGTGAAAACACGCTAACGTCTCTCTCTCTCTCTCTCTCTCTCTCTCTCTCTCTCTCTCTCTTTCAATATCTATATCTATATCTATATATATATATATATATATATATATATATATATATATATATATATATGTATGTATGTATGTATATTTATATATTCTATTTAGCGTAGATCTGGCATTTAATTTGTTGATCAAGACAAACCTATAAGTCTAATTTAAATTCTGACGATGTGTTTTGTTATCACTACATATTTCTTTCGGAAAAAGTAAAATATTCCTTTTTAAAACTTTTTTAAATTTTTAATCACCAGTCACTTACCATTTGCCTAAAGAGATACCGAAACTCGAAAAAATTGTGTAGCGATTTCAACATGTGTTTGTTCTAATAGCTAAAATAAAATAATATATATATATATGTGAGTGTGTGTGTGTGTGTGTGTGTGTATGTGTGTATAGATAATAAAATGTATGACAAAGCAATATCCATAAAATAGTAAGATGTATGACGAAATACACATATATAAAGTAAAACGTATTACAAAGTGTGAATAGTTTCGTGTAAGGCGTTTATGTATTCATCGATTCGACTACACATGCACACGAACAAAAGACGTAAGGAATTTAAAGATGATTATTTATGGTTCTGTAGATGATAATAGATAATTACACACACACACACACACTTGTCTCTCACTCTCTCTATCTCTTTCTTTATATATTGATATACATATATATATATATATATATATATATATATATATATATATATATATATATATATATACACACACACATGCATATATATACATGCATATATATACATGCATATATATACTCATATATATATATATTTATATATACATATATACATTCATATATATATATATATATATATATATACACATAATAATATATATATTAAGTATATATATATATATAATATATTATTATTATTTAAATAAATTTAAATTTAACGCTGAAGTTTTGTTTGTTTTAGATTTCAGTAATAATACTTTATATTTTGTTATATTTTCTTTATTTAAAATAGACGTCTTTCATAAAAATCTATAATCGGATTTGTTTTAAAGAATATATTTTTTTAACTTAATATTTATTTAACGTTATTATACTATGCATCCTTATTGCTGAACAATTGTAGACAGAAATAATAACCAGTTAGAATCTTTACATTTCACCTTTTTCAGAGCAATGATTGAAAATAGCTTCCAGGGAAAGCTTCGTGCCATAGCAGAGTGTAATTTTCATAAAGTGTTTGCTATGTTCAGAATAGGAATATTTGAATCTGGAAGACAGTGAGTATTCCGGCATCCTCATTGATAACGATCAAACCTCAACTCAGTTTAAAAAGTAATCCGTATTGCAATACACTTTAAAATACATAGAAACACGAAACTCAATAATGTTTAGATGCCCCACAATGTAATGGAAAGAATTTAATGGACCAAATTTCCATTAGGGATTCTCTACTTAAAGACAACAAAAAGCGGTCCATTTTCTAAAAGAATGATCAAAGGCATTGATAACTAGAATGTTCGCTTATACGTAGAGCTGAAAAATTCCTGTCCAAAAACATAATGTTTTCCTTTCGTAGACGGTAATATCTTGTTTGAATCGGAAAGGCATTGTGTGTTTTGATTTCTTCAGCAAAATGTAAATATGTCAGATCGGAAGGATGTCTTCTTCCATCGGGACAACATTACGTCTCCTTGCAGTCTGGATAGGACCTGGTAGAGCTAGGCTGTCATATCCCCGGGCCCCCACATCCTATTCACCTGATATGGCAACTTTGGTTAACCACTTTTTTGGATCCCTGAAAAATCCTCTTAGTGGGAAGACATTCGCTGCTCTGGAAGCCTGAGTCAACTCTTTAGACCAGTTCATCACGTAGAAAGGTGCCCACTTCAGTGAGGACACAATAATGAAAAAATTAGCGGAAATTGGTGAAACAAAATGGCAAATATGTAGTTGAATACATCTATGTATATATATATATATCAAAACAGTGTTTTTTGAAATTCACTTAAATATCGTTAGAGACTTTTTTTCAACGTAATATAATGTAATGATTTCATTGCAATGAAAATATATATCCAACTGTTAAAATTAGTATAGCGAATTTTTCCAGGTTTTAGATCCAGAATCGAAAAGAAAAATGTATTTTTTTCTACAAATCTTACAAAAGATATTATCATTTCTGAAAAGATATTGATATTAGCTTTATAGATTTTAAATTTGAAAATGTCTTGATATAGTTATAAAGGAAAAATACTATCCTGAATACGTAAATGCGTTGATTAAATTTTATTATTAAATATTTGAAATTAACAAATAGAAAATGGAAAAAGAATCATTATTTATTGTCATTCTTTCATTTTAAGTTCAGTTAAAGATAATAACTTGATGTATGATAGCTTCGGAATACCAGATGCCGTAATATTGTCTGTGCATTTGGTGTTCCAGAATTGTTAATGAGCCTTTCTAGTTAATTCTAGTTGTATTCATTATATTTCACTTATACGCAAATACCTTTGGAAAAAGTATGAACCCACTTCTTTTCCCCAAGCTATGGATTAATTAGTAATACTTGTATCGATAAATCATTATTCTCTCCAACAAAATTTCTTACTATTTAAAATATAAAAATTCTTATGCTTACTATTTAAAATATTAAAACTATTTAAAATATACTTCTGGCTTTAATAACTTGCAAAGAGTTGATGAGCCGTAGAAAAAGAATCACTATAAAAGATAGGCTTGCTTTTATTTTCTGTTTATCATTGGTTGGAAAATCGACCGTGAAATGTTATATCAACAATTGATTGGTGTAGGTAACAGTCACCCGTCCACAGAAAAACGGTAAATATTTTCTGTACCAGATAAATTATAAAGAAATCAATGATTACTACCAATTGCACTGCCACTTGTCTAATTACAGATGAATAATGGTTTTCTTCTTGATATAAATCAACACACACACACATAGATATATATATACAGAGAGAGAGAGATAGAGGAGAGAGTGGCACTGTGTAGTACTGAATAGCAGCTCGGATAGAGAAATCGGAGAACCGTTTGAATTCCAGTCGAATTGATTGCATTCACTTACGTGCTTGTGAAAGTTATAAATCTTCTTCTCTTCTGTGGGTAAATAGCAGGAAAGTGTGGGTTCTATAGCCTTGGATGGCAACTGGAATTTTAGGAATATTGTGACAGGTCTTTGCATTCGACTTTTAAAAAAGTGTGGTTGGTTCTACATAAAATCTTCACTATTATCAAATAATATGTGCAGTTTGAATGGCTTTCGGTTCCTAGGAAGTGACGTGCCTCAACGCCATACGTGGGAAAAAGGTCCCCGGTAGGCGCGGGTCAACAGCCCACGTCGATCAACGACGGGAGAGTCCACGATATATATATATATATATATATATATATATATATATATATATATATATATATATATATATATATATATATATATATATTTATATATATATATATTTATATATATATATATATATATATATATATATATATATATATATATATATATATAAAAATATATATATATGTGTGTGTGTGTATGTGTGTGTGTATATATATATATACATATATATACACACACATATATATATAATTATGACGTCTAATATATATATATATATATAATTGTAACGTCAAGTATTTATATATATATATATATATATATATATATATATATATATATATATATATATATATATATACATATATATATATATATATATATATATATATATATATATATATATATATACTGTTCTATAATTACACAAAGTTATCTTGAAATACTAAAGAGTAAATTTATTCCATATAATCTCCATTGACTTCAACCACGGTCTCAATGAGGTGACAGAATCTCCTGCAACTCTTCTGGACGGTCTCTTTGTTTATGTTGATGAATGCTTCCATAAGCCTTGCCTTCAGTTCATCTTTGATGTTAAAAGTTTTGTTGGTCTCTCGCTTAACTGCACCCCACACATAATAATCAAGTAGATCTGGCGAGATAGGTGGCCAGATGTAAGTGGTGATATGGTTGCAGAAATTGTCTGACAGGCATGATTGTGTGGCACGGTGCCGAATACTGTTGTCAGAAATAAGTTCTTCCAGCCACCATTCTCTTGACTCCGAGAAGCAATACCTTCTCAAGGCACGTAATGTAGACCTACGTGTTGAGGCTTAGGCCCTGTGAGAAGATGAATAAAGGCATAACGTCGCCATCACTAGTGATCGCACTAAACACATTTGTAATCACATTTGAATCATCTAGCTGTTTCCGAATCCTCTGCGTTGTCCTAATAATGTGAAATGACGCCTAAAATGAAATGTTAGTGTGAGATCTTCCGGCGCGAATGCACGCCGTTTTCAAATTTCTGGCTGATTGTATTGCATCATTCTACACTTATATATTACATATATATATATATATATATATATACATATATATATATATATATATATATATCTTATCCCTGTATAATTGTGGTATATATACAGCCAGTGGATATTCAATCAGACTTTTATTTGCAGAAAACAATCAAATAACAGATTTCTTTGGGGGAGGATCATTTAAAGCTTCTGGTATCATTGAATATATCACCTCTAATGAATTAATTCATTTAATTAATTTCCATATCTAAACGTTATAGGTTGTTTGATTTTTTTTGGGTTTTTTTTCAATTTCTTAAAGAAATGGGAATTACAAATCGATTTCGTAATTTTTCGACTCGTTGATTTGGAAAAGTGTCATTGATTGGAATAATTAAAAGCTATTTCATTTAATTTATTTAGCGTATTTCTTTAACTGAGCTACATGAGATTTGTTTATTCACTGAAACCTAATTATTATTATTATTATTATTATTATTATTATTATTATTATTATTTCAATTGATTTCTGCTGTCTACTCATTTCTTTCCTGGGTCCCAGCCAGAAATCTAAGGGCAGATATGGCATCCTGAATATTTTTCACTAAGCATTCTTTATTTTTAGAGAAAAATTACGCCGTAGATCAAAAATATTTTATGGAGCTGAATTCCTTTGTAATTTGTTGGGTATACTTTTGCGGTGGGTAATTTTGTTTGTATTTCTTTAACGCCTTTTTCTACCAAGAATCCCTTCAATAAGTCTATTGAAATCTTTTCTAATTCATCCGAATTTTCCAAATACAACTGTAGTTGATAATGTCCTCATATGTTACATTTTTGAGATTATTATTATGATTATAATTATTATTATTATTATTGTTGTTGTTGTTATATCCATGGATTTCTGTTTCATACAGATTTTAACTACAACTCGAGTTATTGATGTCCTCATATAGCACATTTTTAAGATTTCGATTTCAAGGCCCTTGTATTTTGATAGTTGTTTGAAGCTCTTCAAATATATATTGCAGTCTGCATGGACTGCCATATAAATAAGAAGGTACATTTTGTTGTTGGGGTCTCTGATCACGATGCCTGAATAATTAGCTTTGATTTTTCTGTATGCATTGTAAAGTCAAATAAAATTGTTACAGTTCCTATCTCTGTAACTGGGCCTGGGTGATGTCCATACCAATTTCTTGCAGTTTCCTTTCCGTAAATGTTGCAGATTTTCCATTGCAGATATTTGGCTAATCAGTCATGCCTTGTTATATATTCAGTGAGTTCCAATGCCGTGCAACCTGATACAATATGGCGAATTGTTTCTGGACATTTATTACAATATCTTCATTTTGTTTTAACATAATCTTTCAGTACGTATGCTTGTTAATTTCTAGAGAGTAAACATTGGTCTTGTGCAGCAAGAATAAAATATCCGGTTTCAACATTTAATCTCGTTTTGGTGTCCAGTTAAGGATGTTGAAATTGTATTTAACCTCGGGGACTCCCAAGGTATTTATGAATAATATTCTGTTTTTAGAATTCAACTCGGTATTCAATTCCAGACGCACACTTCTTTTCTTACTTTCTCTTTCATTTGGCTATGATGTATTTCATCTCCTTGGCGAATTCCTAGGTAGTTATTATCTTGTTCTTCTTTTAGTTCCCCAATATTCGTCACAAAATCTAGATCTATCAAGTGTGTTTCTGTAATTCTCCCTTTCTTGAATGATACTTTTGCACATTTATCTTATCCGAAATCCATACCAATGTCGCCACTGAAACATTTTACAGTATTGAGGAGAGCCGTTAACTCGTTGTCGTCATTCGCAAATATTTTGAGATCATCCATTTAGATTGGGTGATTAAATACTTTCTTGTTTCCTTTGTATCCATAGCTATTATTGTTTAGTTCAAGGGAAAGGGTAATTAAGGACAGACAAAAGAGGTGGGGATTGCACGGAGTCTCCTTGAAAGATTGCTCTTCGGATATTCAGACGGTTGGAAGGGACATTGAATCTGGTGTGCTTTAGGTATAATATGCTTTTCCATATTCCCATGCTCGCTTCTAGAGAATTTAATACCACCGATGAGAATTTGTGCATCTCAAAAGCATTAAGGATCCAAGAGTATGGCACGCTATCAAAGGCTTTACGGTAATCTATCCATGCTGTGTTCAGATTTCTATCTCTTCTTGCAATTTTCCAGGATCATTTTGTTTATCAATAGTTGACTTTTGAAACTATATGAACCTTTCCAATATCCATTCGAGTCTAAGGGAAGAATTTTATTTTCACCGAGAAAAGAGTAAGTACAGTTCGTCAGAATAGGTGTGATCAATTCGTATATAGTGAACAGACATGATATTGGCGTATAATTTTACGCACCATCTGTTTCAACCGTTTTTGGAAGAAGATATATAAGAACTTCAGTGATCCATTCTGAGATTTCGCTGGGTTTATTAATTAGCGTCGATAAAATTTGTGTAATGGTTTTATGGATTTATGACAAATGATAGAACCAAAAATTGGGTACCTTGTCATTTTCTGGGGATTGGGGTGATTATTATTCTTGGTTGTATTTTCCCATTCTTGTAGAAGCGTACCCAACATTCGTCCTTCTTTACGCTGGATCCATTATTCATCGGGGATATATTCATTTCGGCTGCACCAAATATTCTACCAAAGTTTTTGTGCCTTTCAAAATAGATGGTGTCTTTTTGACTTCTCCACTTATTTTCAAATTTACCCCTATAATTTCATAAGGACAATTTGGAATCGATTTTGTCGATGGAACCTACAACGCTTTTCATATCGGCTTTTTCTGTGTGCCTTTAATTTCGGTTTCTGTTGAAGTATTTCCCTGATGGGTGGACTTTCATTTAGACATTTAATTTTATGAAATGGAAAAAATCCGACAATTATTTTAAAGACATTTTTATGCTTATACATTCTTTTTTATAGATACAAATATTTAAGTAAATGCTCTGTTTCATAATAAACAGTATTAACAACTTTTACCGACCTGAATGTCCGAGAAATTCTCATAGAAAATATGCGTCCTCCGACAGGAATCGCACCTCTATCCTATACGGAACCGTCATATAGCCTGACGTGTTTTTACCGATTTTGCCACAAAGGAGCGTTTCGGTTAGCAAGATCGATTTTACTGTTTTTAAACTATAATATTCCATGATTTTCTCGCGTACATTCATATCTTCTCGATGCGTATCCAAATGTAAACAAATGACGTCACACATTATGAAATGGAAATTAAATTATTTTAAGACATTTTTATGTTGATATAAAACAGAGCATTTACTTAAATATTTGTATAAAAGTGTCTTAAAACATTTAATTTTATATCTCCACTTTATTTTCCTGGATTTGAGTGTTCAAACATTTGGGTTTCTTAAGATCTCATCTAGTATCGATAATTCACATGTGTCTTCCTCTATCTCTCGCTTTAATTTTGCCTTACAAGCTGAATATTTTTGTCTGTTGTTGGCCTTTTCTTTGTTTTGAGGCCATGCTTCCCAGTAGCTACTAATGTTGTTGCGTATACGACATTATTTTCTTCTGTGTTGATTGCCAGTGTTTTTGTCCATTAGCAGTGTTTGCAATGCCGCGTTATATATTTGCACATTAAGTTTATTGGATTTTGTCATATGAATTTTGGGGTGATGGTCTCTGTCTGTGTGCTAACAACTCTGCTGAGTATTTGAATGATGTGGTTTTACGTTTCAGTGATTTCATCGCTGTTGTTTTGAAAGTATTCTGCCCTGATGGAGTTTAACTCATCTTCAGTGACATAATCAGAATGACTGAAGTTGTTTATGTCGCAGTTATATTCTTCCGTTTTATTTGCTGAGGAATCATTATTTCGTATCTCATTTATTTTAGATTTTACCTCAGTCCTATCCTCTGTAATCTTATTTATTTTTACTTTTATTTCAGTTTTTACCTCCTCATCTATCTTTTTATTTATTTCCAATTATATATTATTATTATTATTATTATTATTATTATTATTATTATTATTATTATTATTATTAATAATAATAATAATAATTTATTTTCTTTGGTTTCTACTAAAGAGTCATTTCTTTCCGGGTCCCAACCAGGGACATGAAGTCAGAAATGGCCTGGTGACATTTTTCACTGACCATTTATTGAGGGAAAACAAACAAAAAAAGAAAGTATTTTACATAGACAAAGTCCTTCATAAGGTAGTGAGTAAATCTTTTTATATTTCTTGAAGGCATGGGCTACCAGGAATCCCTTTCATATGTCTATTTAAATATTTTCCAATCAATTCGAAGGTTCCAACGACAGCTGCACTTGATGATGTTCACATGTCCCACATTTTTGAGATTATTATTATTATTATTATTATTATTATTATTATTATTATTATTATTATTATTATTATTATTATTATTATTATTTCCTTGGATTTCTGTTACATACACATTTCCTTCCGGATCGCAACCAGAGACATAAGGTCAGAAGTGGCTTCATGATATTTTCAACTGGTGCTTATTTTACAAAAAACAAAAAAAAAAACAAAAAAAAACGCACTAAGATCATACACATTTCGCTACATGACAAATAATGACACTAGCTAAATAAATATAAGAAGTTAAATGTACACTTTATGACGCACAGTATAAAAAGTCTATGTTGGGCGCTTATATTACGGTAAAATGGCCGCGATATAATAACATTTAAGAATAAGGTATCACGTCACCTTGTAGGAGAACTGATGTTAGAAGCATATTCACCCCGAGTAATTCAGTCCGCATAGAAGATTAAGAGGATAGGGGGTGTTATCAAGTATCTTGATATGACTCCCGAGTTGTCCTGGTTGATTTATCCTTTAAATAAGAAATAAATAAACAACCATCTCGACACCTAGTCGTAATGCGCGTCCAAGTCTCAGGTCTTGATCCTAAATTCACAGATTTGAAGCGCCTAGGAAAGATTTCGCCATCAAAACAACTGAGAAACAAATGTACTGAGCGTGATATTTACCATCGATCATTATAATTCACCCTACGAAACATATATATTGACATCTCGAACTTATCACGAGAGGAATTATACTCGGTGTAGGATCAGTGCATTTATTATTATTATTATTATTATTATTATTATTATTATTATTATTATTATTATTATTATTATTATTTTCTTGCATGTCTATTGTATACACGTTACCTTCCGCGTCCCAAACAGAGACCAAAGTTCAGAAAAGTATTCATGACATATTCCACTGACCGTTATAGTTTAAAAAATCTTCTAAGAGCTCACGCATTTTACATAGATAAAAGCTCTTCGTAATGCGTGAGCTGTACTTGCGAGTACATATTTTTATTTCGTTAAGGCATGGTTTTCCAGGATCACTTCAATGAATCTACAGAAAATTTGCAAACAATCCAACGGTTCCAGCAACAACTGGATTTATTGATGTCCTCATGTGTCAAATTTTTGAGTTTTCCAATTCAATATCTTTATCATTATCTTCATTTGTTTGTGTTATGTTTTCTGCTTTGTATCCTGTAAAACCGGGTCGAATCTACAGTCCTTCGGTCTTTTATGAGAGTTGTCAATTAATTGTTAGCAAGTTCCTTAGTATATGGGATGTCCCTTGTAGTGCGAGCTTCTGGGCAATCTGTATGTAAGTATTGCCTGAGACAGTATTAGTAATTTTTTTCATTCTTTTTCTTGCGAAGCCCAGAGCTCTGATTATTATTATTATTATTACAGAATTCTTATTGTTTTTTATTGTTTTACTTACTTCTCGTAAATTACTAATTACATTAGATTAAAATATAGACCCGAAGAACTTAAGCTTGGGTTCTGGATGTAGCACTTATTTACGTTTAATTTAAACGCGGAAATCCTGGTTTTCAATAAAAGCTGCTTCAATCATTTTAAATACTAAGAACTTTAAGGATGAGAGATCAAAACTAACAGTAAAAAGCTTATTCTTACAAGTTTTCTAATTCCTGGCGCCATATAAGTTATTTATGTTATAGTCGTCGTATTATTCGTAGCTAAGTTATATTAATCATTTTATCTTACACAGAGGCATTTCTCATAATTATTGTTAACAATTGTGTCTAGATTTCTTTCACCATTATATTTAATAATTTCTTCTTCGGCAGTTAAACTACGGCTGCTAAACTACGGCAGCAAGGGAACAGCAAGGCTAGGACCTATAAACACCTTGTGGAGCGAAGACGGAAATAAACACAATGACAATCAAACACTAAATGACAAAACAATGCTTTCTGAGTCTGAGGATAATTTCATCATTTTGAAGAGTATATAGGCCAAGTTTTAAGACCAAATAAGCAGTAAGGAGAACGAGCAAGAACATACTGCAATAGATTAACGACATCACAGCTTCCCATATTTATTCAGCCATTTTCATCACCAATCTACGTGACACTTACACTTTCCTCATCGCATTCTCCCTTGCAACTTTTTCACATATACACGGACAGAAATAACATATATTATAATCTTAGCAAACAAATAAAAACGAGGACTGTAAGAACTCATACGGTAGCAAATCAACAGCAAGGATAAAACGTATTAAAGGTTTGTGCAGCAATGTTCTCAGGCCAAATAAGCAGAAAGACGAAGTTGTGAAAACTTACTGCAAGAGATTCACGACATCACAGCTTCCTTTATTCTTTTCGACATCTTCATCATATAGCTACGTGACACTTTTTCCACCTCACTTTCTCCCTTGCATATATTTTACATATTCACGGACAGAAATCACACGTATTTTCATCTCTTCAAACAAATAAAAACGAGGACTCTACGTACTCATTCCGTAGAAAATGAACAGCAAGCAAAAAAAGTATTAAAGTTTTGTGGAGCAATCTTCTCAGACCAAATAAGCAGAAAGGCGAAGGAGTGAAAACTTACTGCAATAGATTCACGACATAACAGCTTCTGTCATTCATTCAGCCATCTTCATCATAAAGCTACGTGAAACTAACATTCTCCTTCTCACTTTCTCTATTGCATATATTTCAAATATTCACGGACAGGAATCACATGTATTTTCCTTTTAGCAAACAAATACAGACGAGGTCTCTACGAACACATACGGTAGCAAATGAACAGCATGGATAGAACGTATTAAAGGTTTGTGAAGCAATGTTCTCAAACCAAATAAGCAGAAATCGAAGGTGTGAAAACTTACTGCAATAGTTTCACGACATTGCAGCTTCCCTTATTAATTTAGCCATCTTCATCATAAGCTACGTGACACTTATACTTTCCTCCTCACTTTCTCCCTTGCATATGTTTCACATATTCACGGACAGGAATCACATGTATTTTCATCTTAGCCAACAAATACAAACGCAAGGAGTCATACTCGCTAAAAGATATTTAGTTGTAAAAACACGAAAATGAAGATATTTTTTATTAAGACAAATTTCTCGTCTTTTTCTTTGCTGTGGTTTGTTTGAAATACGCAGCATGATATTTTTTCAGAGAAACAAAATACAATGTTGCTTGGAGAGAAATGGATAAACATGCCATCTGCTCTTAACGGTTGAGCTAAAAGGAACTATACAAATAGCCCAAGAATGCTTTATACGGTTAAATTCGCATTTTCCTACTTCATACCAATTTCGTTTCAGATTCATTATTTAGCCTTAGCATCACAGATATCATTGAATAATGATTTTTAAGTAACATCTGTAAACCCACTTTTTACGCGTGTGATACTGTTTTCTGTATTAATTTTGTGATGCCACAGGACACTCGTTTAACACTTCTGTGATGTCAATGAATACTTGTTGTCACTTTCGTAATGCTCTTTATAATAGAACCTTTGTAATTGCAGATACAACAGCAATACGCCGTTGAACAACACTGGTGTCAGACGCCTTCGAATAGCAC
Source organism: Acanthosepion esculentum (assembly GCA_964036315.1). NCBI lineage: Eukaryota > Metazoa > Mollusca > Cephalopoda > Sepiida > Sepiidae > Acanthosepion > Acanthosepion esculentum. The sequence continues at coordinate 115,591,918 of OZ038481.1, forward strand.
TCGCACTAATAGCACTTGATCGATAATGCTCGCTCAAATAGTAACAGCTGTAATGATCCGAATAGAGAAATAGTATAATAAATAGAGAATAGCGTTCCGTATAATAATAGAGGATAGAGTACAAATAACGATCGTATTGTAGTACGGGATAGACTTTAAAGGGAAATAATTTAGACGTCACACAACTTGCTATATATATGTGTTTCCTCTATGGTCACGTGATCTACTTCAATAATAGGATCGCCTCGTGTTTACTCACTAGCAATCTATGTTCAAACTCAAGTGTCGGCAGCGGCACTTTATTCATATGTAATAATATTAGGACACGTAGGTTGTAGATTAATATCAGAAGCAGTAGTAATCGGGTGGTATTAACCCAGCTAAAGAGTGCGATGGATACTATTTAGATTACTCAGTGTGTTTTCCTGATCGTTATGGCTGCATTCACGATGTTGTTCGAAATTCCAACAAGTATCACCTGAAGAAGGCCGGGGTGTACAACGGCCGAAACGTAGTAAATGTGGTAATAAGCATGAGCACAATAGCCCGATCAATGTAAATAGCTTAAATAGTTAAAATCTCATTTCAGAAATATAGTTTCTAAAGTCTGCTTTTTAACTACTCAAAGATTAAAGATCTAATACCGGCTTCTAGGTTATGACACAAAATCTTGCAGTTTAATCATCTTTAAACCAATATTTATTAATATTTATAATCACTGTGCTAAACAGCATATTTTATGAGATGGGATCATTATGCCACAGACACATTTCCTAATTTGCAGCGTCAGTCGTTTTTATATGTTGCAACTAAACGAATGTTGACGTCCTAAACTTTCTATCACACATCAGACACACGAGAACTAAAAAAATAAGAAAAGAATAGCTTAATTCAAGTAAAAACAAAAGGATAAAAGCCTTACAGGCAAATTCCGACTTTAGTAGCCAATAGAGCACTTGCCACGGGGGAAACACGAACTACTTTAAAAGTTGTTTTCTTGAACGAATCAACTCTGCCTAATCATTTCACGCGGCAAGTGATTGTTTAAGTAATATTGTCACACTTCGCCACTGGCAAATGTAGTTCTCAGCACGGACTAAAAATTACCAGTTAAATGGATTGAAGCTTCATTCTTTCTGACAGATTCAGATGTAATGATCAATGCCTGTAAAATGCTGGATTTTCGCTTGGATAAAAATCTCCATGCTTTAGTCTTTATAAATTTGTCATGCACTTTTCAAAAGGATTGAGTTTTTCCTGTCACACACCATAATCATTCTTCTTTTATGTGCAGTGTTCCTCGGAACACGGGCGATCATTGCTCTCCACAACTTTCTATCTTGTGTGACACTTAGCAGTATTTTTTCCCTATCCTAATGCTTCAATCACCCGTTCAGCCATCCATTCACACAAGCTCAATACTTCCTCCTTATGCGTTTAAGTAATTCCAGCTGTCTTTTCCTGGTTCTTAGTGTCAACGTTCTCTCTGTTGTCATTTTTTCATTGTCGTACACTTCGAATTTATAACTACATGAAAGATATTCCTGATGTGGCACCAGTGAATTTATTATTATTATTATTATCATTATTATTATTATTATTATTATTATTGTTGTTGTTGTTATTATTATTATTATTATTATTATTATTATTATTATTATTATTATTATTATTATTTCCTTTGATTTCTGGCGTTTACACATTTCTTTCTGAGTCCCGCCCAGGGACTTAAGGTTAGAAATGGCATCATGACACGTTCCACTGAAAAGAAATACATAGATACAGCTCTTCATAAATTCTGGGCTGTACTTGTCAGACCAATTTTTTTTTTATCTCTTTGAGGCATGGACTTCCAGAAATCCCTTCAATTATTCTACTGGAATCTTTTCCAACCAATCCCATGTGCTACATTTTTGAGATTTCTATTTCAAGGTCCTTGTATTTTGATAGCTTTTTGAATATCTTCAAAGATACATTGCAGTCTACAGGGACTGCCATAACAATAAGCAGGCACTTTTTTGTTTGTGGTCTCTAATAACAATGTCTGGGCGGTTGACTTTGATTGTTCTGTCAGTGTGTATTGTGTAGTCCCATAAAATTGTAACAGGTCCTATCTCCGTAACCGGGTCTGGGTGGTGTTCCTACCAGTTTCTTTCAGTTTCCTTCCCGTAGTAGTTGCAAATTTTCCAGTGCAGATATTGGCCCACTCTGTCATGCCGGGATTTATATTCAGTGGTTGTCAATATCGTGCAACCTGATGCAAGATAATCAATCGTTTCTGGATACATATCACAGAATCTGCATTTTGGGCTAATACAATATTTAATATATGTGCTTGATAATTCCTAGTTAACAAGCATTGGTCCTGTGCAGCAAGGATAAAACCTTCAGTTTCAGCTTTCAACCCTGCACTACTTAGCCACTGATGGGTACGGTTTTTGTCTACATCAGCTTGTTTGGTACGTGCAGAGTATTGGCCATGAAGCGGTTTATCTTGCCATTGTTTCTGTATCTGGTCCGTTGCATCTGTCTTTGCTTTCTTTTTTAAGTATTTTGCAGCTTCAGTCGGTTTACCGTGCTGTACTTGTATTTCTGCGTCCATTTGAAACTCAATTTTGAATATGTTGGCTTCCTTTATTACGGACTAAAGACGCTTACTACTTTCATGTTCCTTGACACATTCATCATCCAGTCTTCTGTATTTTCCAAGTATATTTGGAGGCCAGTTGTTGTAGTTTTGTTGGACAGTTCTAGTTGAACTGATCCTCTGCCTCCTTCGGATCTGGGCACATACATATGATGAACATCAGTTTTGGGATGATGCATGCGGTAGCAAGTGAGGAGATTTCTCGTTTTGGCGTCCATTCGCTTAATTTCAGCTATGGTCCAGTTAAGGATATTAAAGCTGTATTGCACCACACGAGCTGCCAAGGTGTTTATGGCTGATATTCTGTTTTTTTTTTAGTTTAGCTCGGTATTTAGTACTAGACGTACACGTTTGCAGTACTCCTTTCATACCTTCTCCTTCATTTGGGGTGTTGTATGCCATCTACTTCGCTAATTCCTAGGTACTTATAAGCTTCATCATGCTCCAGTTCCCTAATCTTTGTGACAAAATCTAAATCTATTAAGGGTATTTTTGTAATTCTACCTTTCTTGAATGTTACTTTTGCTTATTATTATTATTATTATTATTATTATTATTATTATTATTATTAAGAATAGTTAGATTACTCAAAATCTCACTATCCTGCTGTAGAACAACATTTCTACTGCCTCCCTTTTTCTCCCCGTCCGTGAGATTTTCTAGCATTCACTACTACATAAAGGGGATAGATATCACATATTAATTCAACACATCTATTTGTTTCGAACGAGATCTGTCCTAAGAAATTTGCTTAGTTGCTGGGATGCTTCTTTCGCTAGTCTAATGCGTGTTCTTCATCATTATTTCATTAAAATAAACATTTATTCTTTATATTCTCCGAACTTTCATGAGCGTATATTAATCTAGTTTGAATGTTCTCCATTCTTTAATTTCACCAGTTTCGTACTTTGCATCGAAGATACAGCATGCTGCTTCACAGAGTCAAATAAGGTTTATTTCCTCTATATTCCAGTTCTTACGGGAAAAGTTTCCCTGTGAATTGTTACTTGGGCATTAATATCCTTCCTTCGGGTCAATGTTTAAACATCCACTATGCTACCCACCTGTATATCTTATATTAATATCAGACACCACACTCAGTCGGTTCTTCAGCATGTATTGGATGAACTCCAGAATAATCCTTAGTATAATTTCGAAGGATAGTTTTTTAAGGGGTTGATATGCTGTTTTCCCTACTTGTTTTTAGTCAGGTCAGGTTTCGTTGGGATATAAACTCTCAATTACTTATTTTCTTCCAATATTGCCACACCGTCCTTTCGCAAATATCGCATCACTTCGACCAGTACTTGAAAAAGTGTTCCAAACAAACGGGACATACACATGAATTGGAACTACGGTTTTAATTTTGTATTGGTTCGTTGTCTTGTCCGCGTCGTTTAATTGATAGCGGATCGGTATGAGAAAGCGGAGAACGGAATTTGATTTCTATTCGAGTTCGTTACATTAACTTACGCGCAAATAAACTTGGAAACTCTAGTCAATCCACCGCGTTTTCCCAAGATATTAGTTAAATAGAAGTAATTAAAAGCATTTGTCTATCTTTCTGAGATGAGGTATTATGTACACTATTTCCATTATACGGACAATTGTCCTCATCTTTGTCGCCAGATTTATTATAACGTTTCGGCCGTTGTACGCCCCGACTCTCTTCAGGTGGTTGGAATGTCGAACTGAACACTTTATATCGGTCACTAGGGTAGACTGTTCTCAAAGACACATGGAACTGTAGATAAGGGCTTTGGTTAGATCCAGTGACAGGACCCAAAGAGCGTGAATTCAATACCTGGTTAAGACGGTGGAGAACTTGTAGAGGGGAATTAACAGGAGATAACTGATAAGTGACATCCATTAAAACATGGCACGTGGAAATAGAACAGTCTACCCCAGTGGGTGAAATAAAGGGTTCAGTCCGACATTCCAACCACCTGAAGAAGGCCGGAGCGTACAACGGCCGAAACGTTGTAATAAATATGGTGACGAAGATGAGGACAATAGTCCGAATAATGTAAATAGTGTAATTAAAAGCATATCAATGATATAAACTATTTATATTTAAAAATCTAAATATCGAGAACATTTAAATCTAGATTAGCATATATACTCGGATATAGTGCGATTTTTTATTATCACTTTTTTACGGATACGTATAGGTCTCGCTCTATACAAAGGTAATTTTATGAAGAGGATAAAAACCATGCATTTTCGGTGGCTGCTTACACTATATACATGCAAATTGTTTCTACTTGGGTTAAAATATTTTCCTTTTTGAATACCGTAACCTACCTGGTAGGCTTACCTTCTCACGGAAGATTGGCTAACCTTAACAGTAAAGTAAGTTACTTTATCACCCTCACATAGCATAGATTCTTCATTTCTGTTGCTTCATGAACAGTAGTTTTTCTCATTATGTTGAAGAAGCTTTGAACAAGAGTGAAGACCATTCATTTGCATTAAAATATGTCCATGAGGATGCCCAGTACAGCAATACCTGACTTTGATAAGCCTAATAATATTACCTTGAAGATAGGGTCGCATTATAGGCTTCTCACGAAAAATTTCAGTCTGAACTCTACAGAAGTATATACGTTATATCTTTGGAAATAATCTATCGATATCATTTGAATAATAATTTTAATAAACTTTGTAGAAGTATCAGAACTTTTAACCGAATCAAATGTCTATAAAGATGAAGGTTGATAACAGTTACATAGTTTCTATAGATCCCAGAGGACGGTATTAGAGTCTCAGTCAAAACTATTTTCGAAGCCGGCAAAACCTGTCAATAAGAATATAAATCTTCTAGCTACATTGAAAAATATGAAAATTGTCAATATTTCAAAAACAAATACTTGTCTAGCTTCATCGATTTGTATTGTAACCTAGGGAAGGTTACTGAACAGAATAATCACACGATGGTTGGTAATGAATGACAATACTTAGGACAAGAACAATACATATAAGATTCGCCAGCGAGGCGTCGAAGTAGTAATCAACTGCTAGAAGTGAGTCGAGTGTATTCCACAATGAATCTCCAAATGCAAGATATCTACTAACCCTACTAACCGCCCGACGCGTTCAGATGCAAGGCAGAATATAATGTGGGGTATCCGAGCCTATAGGCGCGGCCAGAAATTTTCCGTAGACCCTGCATAAAACGGGCTCGAGTAGCTGCTACTCGAGACGAGACTCTGCCCTTCCACATAGCCTGGTCTGGGTATGCTTTATGCCCGGAGACAGAGAGTTTGACCAGGATAGCTGGAGACGAATCTCCAACTGCAGGATATCTACCAACCGCCCAACGCGGTTAGATGTGGCACAAGGCCGAATTTAATGTGGGGTATCCGAGCCTATAAGCTCGGCAAAATTTCCCCGTTGACCAGGTATAAAACGGGGTCGGGTAGCTGTCACCCGAGACGAGACTTTGCCATTCGACATAGCCTTGTCTGGGGAAACACTCTGCCAGGAGGAAGAGAGTTTGACCAGCACAGCTGAAGACGAATTTGCGACTGCAGACTAGCATACAATATTTAATACTGTAGTTATTCGGATGGGGACATAGCCATTATTGTCTGTAGGTATGCAACAACAATATTATATAATGGTAGTTTACTCGAATTTTAGAGAATAGTAGGTGATATCTGAGAAAAATGTTGGCAGTGGATAGCATGTATTTTTGCAATTAAAAACAATCAGTAAACCTCGTTTACAAAAAATAAAATGAGTTTAGTTAATCGAAACTGAATAAAATGAAACGAACCAGAGGTTGGACAAAATGAGTTTAAAAAATAAACTGGAGGATCAGATATCTTAATGTATCAGATCATATGACGGCCATCTCAGTTGATCTAGTGTAGATATAAGTAATGATATGAAAGTCATTAATTACGAGAGAGTGGATACCATGCGCCAGAAATAACAGCAAATATTACACGTATTCGTGGCAGAAAGATGGAAGTTTTACATTACAAAAAAGGAGTAACAACTTTAAAAGTCTGTAAATTTTTATATTGGCCGCAACAGAAGCGACAAGAGAAACATTACGATTAAAGCTCCCCGTTCTAACCCCAGCATTATCACAGGTCAGAAAGGTCTAGGAGTTTAATGCGTTTCTTAGCAATACAAATCCGGATGTATTTGGCAAGATACTGGACTAAGATCTGTTTGAACTATAAGGAAAATTATATCTATTCGGAAAGTATGCAGAATAATCCAAAACTTGAACAGAGAGCAAACCGTCTGCATACGGATAAAATATTAATTATTCAGTGACGCAAACTCCAATCAGCATGGTTGATTCTAAACTGCACGCCTCACTGTGTCTTCATGGTCTCACGATTTACACAGACCTGAAGTGGAAGAACTGCATTGAATCAATAGCTGCATCTACCGCAGTTCTGTATTTGCGCCAGAAGTTTTTTTTCTCGCCTGAGTCCATACTTAACATCGACAAATCTGCCAGTCTATGAATGGAATACTCTTGCCATATATGGTCTTCTGCCTCCGATGTTCATCTCGAGGTTCTTGAGAAAATCCAAAGAAGGATATGCAATGTTATTGGTCCTAATTTGTGGTTTCAACTCCAGTCGCTTTCTTCCGATGCGAAGTGGCGTCACTCTGTTTTTTTCTGTGAATGTTTTCATGGCATCTACTAGTAAGCAGCAACGAGCCCTCAACGATAATATAAATAAAATGAACATTTATATTCAGAATGAGGAAGAAACTAAATATTAGGTTGGTGCAAAAATAATGTCATTTTTGACGTTCAAGATCATGTCAAAAAACGACATTATTTTTGCACCAACCTAATAACTTGGAGGAAAATGAGGAAGGAGAGGCTTTAAAAAATATTTTTCACGGGGCATATCCAGGGCAAGAGAAATAATGAAAGACAGCAGACTATCTACGAGAAGGGCTTGTGTGAATGGATGGCGGAAAGTGTGATGGGGACACGGCAGAAAGAGAAATGTTGCTAAGAGACATGTGGAATAGGAAGTTGAGGAGTGTCCCGTAGGCCTACGCCCTGAAGTTGCACGGCACATAAAAACAAAAGTGGCGAGTAGTACGGAAATATTAAAATTCAATGTAGTTATTTTCCAAGCGTAACTTAGATGTTGCACATGGCCGAAATTAGGCGGCACCCACTGAAAACTGAACTTACTACTCAGTCAGAATTGATCTAGCGAGACAATCTTGATAACCATTACACTAACTCCAGGTGCCTATTCATACTCAGTATAAACAGAACCAGCAATATTTGCGTAGTACAGGAATGAAAATTAACAAAAGGCGAAGATAACTCTAGACATGTATAGCGGAATTAGGAAATAGATAGAATAAAGGATTAAATTCGAAGGATAGTGATAGTGACTGCCACCTGTCGGGGATAGCAAGGCAAAGCGGTTGAAATGTTGTTCGACTACAGACGGAGATGACGTTACTGAAACTGTAAATAATGCATCTCATCGGAGAAATCCATCCAGAAATTTGTTTTAAGTTTAGTAAAAACTATTCACTTCGTAAACAACAGCACATTAAAGTTTCATCTGTTTTGAAAAGTTTGCGGTTTTTAGCGATAAAAATATAAAACGGGGAAAATTATTTGAGTGTATTTTTTTTGTTTTTTGTTAATATTTCAAATTATATTAAACGCTACTAAATTAGATTTTCCAGTAGTGATTCTTTTGGTATCCATGCAAATTCCGAAACAGGCAACTGGTGCTCTGAACCTGCAATCATTTACCGAAGCTGTCAAATAAAACATATTTTAATAAAGAGAAGTGTGTTGATTTGCCAGGCTACGAGGATAGGCGGAATGGTTCATTGGTTCACTATGAAGGAATGATGCAAGAGTTGTTAAATCTTGCATGCATTAATTTCATCTCTTCTTATTAATAAGTGTATTGTTTCTTTCCAGGCACGAAGGTGGGCGGAAACGGTCATTGGCTGAATGTTAAGGAGTGATGTTAGAGTTGTGAAAACTTGCATTCATTAATTTCAACACTTATTACTAAATGCATTGTTTATTTCCAGATAAACTTCTATCTGTATCTGTCTATATTTCTGAGATGAGGTATTATGTACACTATTTACATTATTCGGATAATTATCCTCATCTTTGTCGCCATATTTACTACAACGTTTCAAGGACACATGGCACAGTGGATAAAGGCATTGGTTAGATCCAGTGACAGGACCCAAAGAGTGTGAGTTCAATACCCGGTTAAGGCAGTGGAGAGGTTGGAGAGGGAATTAACAGGAGATATCTGATAACTGACATCCATTAAACATGGCATGTGGAACTAGAACAGTCTACCCCAGTGAGCGAAATAAAGGGTTCAGTTTGACATTCCAACCACCTGAAGAAGGGCGGAACGTACAACGACCGAAATGTAATAAATATGGCAACAAAGATGAGGACAATAGTCCAAATAATATAAACTTGTATCTAACTTTTTA
>OZ038481.1:115606041-115633541 GCA_964036315.1 Acanthosepion esculentum
AGAAGAGATCTATTATAAAAGCTATTATTTTATTTTATTAGGTTAAATATGATTTATATTTAATGAATGCATTATTAATTAAACTGAAGAAGTAAATTATTGACTTGATAATGTACTCGTCTCAAAATTAAAACGATAAAAAGGTGAATGGCGTATCTGTATGGGACGGCAACATTTAAATTAAAACAAAGCATGTTTAAAGTTTTCGAAGTATAATATAACATCCATTGGATGTTTTGTCTGAACACTCGACTAGGATACAGACGCCATCAATAAACCAGTTATTAGGCTGCAGAATTAATATATCTTTATATATATATATATATATATATACATATATATATATATATATATATATATATATATATATATATATATATATATATAGATAGATAGATAGATAGATAGATAGATAGATAGATATATAGATATATTAAATAAAAACAGACCACTTTAATGTTCCATATAATAAAGTCTTTCAGCACAGCCCTTTTAAAGGACGGCGGATCATCAGATTTTACTTCCAAAGTGGAAGTGAAATCTGATGATCCGCGGTCCTATGTCTACCCATACGGATTACCTATTTTTTTTGTAAACTAAATATATATATATATATATATATATATATATATATATATATATATATATATATATATATATATATAATTTAGCTCCTTGTTATTCGTTTTAAAAAAGACAATATTCTTTGAATAACATGTTCTCTGAATTCTTTTGTTCCATTCGGTTTCAGTGAGACACAAAAGTAATTGTCATCATTTCTCTAAATATTTCTCTCTTTCAAAAATATAACCCCAATAGATGTTGTTTGATTAAACCTGCAGGATACTTTGCAAAATAGGTCTATAAACATGACTATACGTTCACATAGTTCGTATAATTGAAAAATATATAACATACAGTAACAAAAAAAATGAAGGGAGGATATTTTCTTAATTTGCTTTCTCTAACTTAGAGATTACATCAACAATAATATAATAAAAGCATCTAAAGATAAGAAAGATCATATTAATATGATTTTCTTTAGTAATATTGAATTGTTCACACCTGGAAATCACTGAATCTTATTCCTTCTGCAATTAGTCAACATATAAAAAAATACTTACATATATATATTTATGTATATTATATTGAAAATGATAGATAAAAAACGACAGACAAGATTTTTCTTTTTTGGACAAAGAGTGTGTATAAATTGTCCAAAGTTCTATATTCCGAGCGCTTTCGGCTGTACATTTAGCCATTATCATGGACGATTTTATTTATTCTGTTTAATTCAGTGCGTTGTGTATATGTTTTTTAGTGTTATAGAGATGTTTATTTTCCGAACACGGTTAACACATTTTGGCCATGTTCGTAGTTAATATTATTAAGTGTTTACTATTCTTTTTTTTTATTAAGGCTTCAATTATTTTTTACCTTTTTTTAAATGTGGATTTGGTTATTATGCTTGTATTTTCTACTACTATGTTTCGGATAGTGTCTGGTAAGTTTGTATGTATGGTTAAATGGGTTAATAATAGTATTAATAATATTAACTACGTAAAGTACAACCGAAAGACTTTGGAATTATATAACATTCGGACAGTTTCTACACTCTCTGTCTCACAAAAATACGTTTTCAAACAAAAGAAAAAATAAATAAAAAGCTTAATCATAGTACCTTTTCTCTCGTTTTTAATGAAACATGCATAAATTAGGGATTGTTGCCTTAATATACAATGTGTGTGTGTGTGTGTGTGTGTGTTAACACAGGCTTCAGTAGATAACTTGACTTCTAAAAATGAAAGTTACATTGACATCTCATTTTAATAGATATATTTACCAAAATTAATAATATGTAGGACAGGAAATGGTTGACCCTAGACTTGAATGATCAGAGAAGTATCATATTCGTTGTCCGTTTTACAAAGCTAACATCTTGCATAGAAACTCCTCCTTGCAAATGGAATATGAAAGAAATATGACTGTGTGGAGACGGCATAAATACTTTTGAACTCAGTCGAGGATAGAAAGTAAAGATTAGATAGATAGATAGATAGATAGATAGATAGATAGATAGATAGATAGATAGTTTATTATAATATTGAGTGGCTAACTTTTTGTTATCTATAAACAACTCTTCTCACAATCTGTCGCAACTACTGAGGGTTCAAACATCACCGACAAATCCATCTACGTATTTAAAAATATGTTTCTATTCAAATTTTCTGGAATACTTTCAGAGCATTTAGAAGTGCCATGTATTGATACCTAGGAGAGATTACTTAATTTACACAAGATATCAGTGGCACCAGCATTTCACACTTTTTATGCTGCCATATCAGCAGATCACATCCAAAATAGCATTCGGTAAATAGGTATTCTAACTCTATTTAAAACTCCAAATCCTGATTACCTTTCTTTAATAAATATTAAATTTTAAATTCGATTGATATAGCGCAGACGACAACTAAATACCCAGCACTAAATGTGCGTGTGTGTTTGTGTGTGTGGCATCAAGAAAAACATTATGCTCTTCCCGCATATTCTTTCAGTATCATTCCATCGAAAGGAAACCATCTAAATTGATATTCTCCTCAGAGAAAATAAAATACTTCAATATCATTAATACAATAAAAGACACTTTTTATTGTGTGTATGTGTCAAATTCTGAAAGTACAAAGCTTGTAAATTTCATATATTTAATTAAGAACCTACATGACACCTTTTGATAAGATACTCTGGTACGTTTGACAATTCTTCAACGCGGAATTCCTGGTTATTATTATCGAATTAAATAATGGCAGTTATAGCACGTTAGCTCAAATAGTGCTTCGTCTTCTCTTCTGCAGAGAGACGTCTTCTTCGCGGCATCTTCGGGACGTGTAGAAAAGTCAGTAGGCACAGTGCAGGATGTGTTGAAATGATAACAGTTAAATTCTGTTTTAGCTTTCAAGGCAATATATATTTTTGTCAAAATTTCCATATGTCAAGTTAGGTAGCCTAATATTGACTTTCAAAATTAATTCCACGTATCTTCTTTCAAAACAATGGATTATGTCGCTTGATCAATATCACATATTTACAGTCTGTATTATAGTTACATTCTTATAAAACACACACACACACACACACACACACACACACACACACACACACACACATACATACATATATATATATATATATATATATATATATATATATATATATATATATATATATATATATATATATGAATATAAAATATCTCATATTGAGTGCTGGTACTAATTCAATAGTGTCCGATGTAAAATAACAGATATTTTTTTTGATAATATCATATTTTTTTAAATAATAAATATGTGTTTTCCTGACCGATCAGATATAATTCTCAGGAAAATCTGAACGAGTCAGTGAGGTTTAAAACAAAATAGAAGCGTGCTTTACTGTGAAGCTTTTCGTACACCATAGCAGGGCAAAATCAGACGTTGGTTCTTCCAGCAAAACATAACGCGGATTCGAATCCTGAAGGGTGGGGGCACATTTTATTTATTAAGTTTTCTTGAGTGCGCTGGCCGATAGACGAAATAAATATTTGTTTTAAATAAAGTAAGCATATACACAAATACGAAGAGTAACTAAAATAAAATTTGAAATATATGTATATATATATGTGTGTGTAAATATATATATATATGTGTGTGTGTGTGTGTGTGTCTGCGTGTGTGTGTTTGTGTGTGCGTGTGTGTGTGGGTGGGTGTCAGTTGGCACTGAGATCCTGATCAAGTTTCATCTTTGAACGAAATCTTCAGGTCTGAAACATACTGTCACCACTCTGTGTTGAATTCAGTGCCTCCTTTTATATTTATATACACACTGTCTCTGATACTGAGCACGTTAAAACAAAATACATTATAACTTACACCTATATTATTTATCATATCTTATTATATATATGTTTTATCCTGTTTTTGTCACCGAGAAGATATTTGCATGTGGCATTTACCTCTCTTCCTCTGATGTGCCTTGGCAGTTGGTTACTTTGAAAATTACTAAAGTTATATATATATATATATATATATATATATATATATATATATATATATATATATATAGTGTGTGTGTGGTTGTGTGTGTGTGTGTGCGTGCGTGCGTGCATGCGTGCGTGCGTGCTGGCGCGTGTATGTGTGTCTGTGTGTGGATTGGGATCAAATACAGATCAAATATGAATCGGAATCCGAGAGAATGCTAGAGTAAAGGACAAATAGTCAACGTTAATCTACCTAACATTTTTGCCTTTTTATTAAATTCCGGTATTTTTATTTTTTTTATTTTATAGTTGTTTGATGTTCATTGGATAATCAGGTTTGACATGTATTTGACTTGTTAAGCAGCGTTAGTATAATGAATGTCGTTCCGAACTCATGTGAAGACGACACGTTCTTTCGAAGCCCCAATCAAAGTATTCCGAGCCTCACTGAGAAAAGTTAATTATTGCTTTATGTATGAATGTGTATCATAATTCTAGTTTATCTATGTGGAATTCGGATGGTAATGTATATTCGTAAGTGTGTGCGTGTGGGTGGAGGTGCCTGCGTGTAGTTGTCCGCCTATTAATGTGAAGGAATTTGTAAATAAACACCTACTGCGATGCAGAAATATACGTTAGATTCTTTATGAATGGACTTAATAAAGGTTAGTGATGTGATATAATGTTTTTGACGTATTTCTAAATTTTAAAAATATTTATCAGAATTCTTTGTTATTTTTAATTAGGGTTGCATTTATAAAATCAATGTTATCTTCAGTATTGTTTTTGTGAACTGCGAACAAGTTTAAGGGGTTGTCACAACGTAGACCCTTTTATGCTCCTAAATACAGACATTTAGATTAGAACAGTTTTCATGAAAGTATTTATGCGAGGGTCATTCAATAAATAAGGTAAATTTTTCGGTGTAATGACTTCTAATACACAATTCAACGTAGTCTCCCAGCACTGTCACACACTTTTCCCATCTGTGCACAAGCTTCCTTATTCCCTCAGCGTAAAACTCTTAGGACTGATGTCTCAGCCAGTCGCTCACAACACTTTTGACTTCATCGTCACTTTTAAACTTCGCGCCTCTCATGAACGCTTTGAAGGGACCAAACAGGTGAAAGTCTGAAGGGGCAAGATCTGGGCTGTAAGGGGGATGAAGGAGCAGTTCCCAGCCCAGCTCGTTGATGGTCTGCACCGTTTGGGCTGCTGTGTGAGGCCTTGTGTTGTCATGACGCAAGATGACTCCTTCTGACTGATGACCCCTGCCTTTGTTCCAACAGATAAGCTCAAAGTCCTTGCAATGTCATTCACTGTCATCCTTCTGTCAGACTGAATGAGGTCATTGACTCATTCGATCACACTTCACTCAGGTGACCTCACTTCTGTAGGCCTCCTAGGCCTGTCTTCATCCTCAACACTGTTCCGTCCTTCTTTAAACAATTTAGCCCACTTGTAGACATTTTTTGGCTGAAACATGTGGCCCCATAAACACTTGACATTCGCCTATGAATGTCAACTGGTTTGCACCCTTCAGCAACCAAAAGCTTGATAACTAACCGCTGTTCAATCCTTGGTCGGGGATCTTTGTTAATCTCCAAAATGCTCAAAGTTTTTTTTTAATCTGCAAAATAAATTAAATCCATGTGATAAAGAAGTAAAACAAAAAATAAAAAAATAAAAAACGTGTAAGCTTCTATCTGTATTAGAAGCCCTTATACCGAAAAATTCAACTTATATATTGAATGATGTAAGGGTGGCTGTTATGATACCTTGTATAATAAACAAACAACAAACATTTTCATATACTGTGTGTTCAAATCTATAGTTCTCGGTTACTCGTAAAAGTCTTTTCTTTTCTAATCCCAGTCGCATATGTAAGCGGCTATTTCAGAGATAGATGGGTTAACACTAAATATGTTGTAAACAATATTCGAGTCGCGGATCTCTCTACATTTAATGGAGGTACAAAGATTGGGAAGCTTGTGTTTTGGGGGATTTATTTGTTTGCTCTTTATGTATGAAATCGTTCGTCGCAAGATTTCGACTCTGGTTTTAGAAAGGATAAGGATCTTTTCACTAGGCAGTCTTTCGCCGATCGATGTAGCCTTGGTATTGGGGAAACTTTCGTGGTGTCTGAGTCAGTCTGTGCGTGTAAGTAAGTAGTGATGGGTGAATTTGGGGAAGTTATCTTGCGTGGCTTTGAGTACTTTATAAGTGCTTTTGGGAAATGACTTTTCCAGCAATATTGATTTGGAAATTCCTTCCGTTTCACAGAGAATAACATGATAATATGAGTTTTTTTGTATAGATGGAGAGAATGTATTTATCTTTTTAAAGTAGTTTCTATGTTCGGAGAAGAGAATCTGGGATCAAATATGGAACGGAATCTGAGAGAAAAATAGGATAAAAACAAATAGGAAACATTTACTAAACTAACATTTTTCACTTTTACTTAAGCGTCGTAATAGAATGAGAGACGGAGAAAGAAAAAAAATTCAAACACACACACACACACACGTACACACACACACACACACACACACACACACACACACACACAAATCGAGCACTACTGAGAAAAAGGTGATTCCAAAAAACAATATTCGTCGCCACTATTAAGGCACCAGTCTTCATTAATGAATTGAGCACTCTGGCTGATGGCGTCTGCGTACATTCGTATATAATACGTTAGAATATTCCCTTTCTCTATCTTGCTCCAACTGATGCCAAATCGGTCGGGTTTCGATCCGGGCTTGAAGCAATCGAATGTCTAGCCACAGTGATGAGATGTGATTCAGCGAAACAGGCTTGTATGTGGATATATATATATATATATATATATATATATATATATATATATATATATATATATATATATAGATATATATATTCATACATGTTTCATTAAATAATATAGGTAAGTGTTGTCTATATATTTTATGTAAGTTCTTTTCATATCGTCTGATAAGCTTTATAACATTATCATTAAACAATGAAAGAAAATCACAATATTGATACATATTTTTTAATCCAATCTAAGCTTTCGGCTTACATAAGCCATTATCGAAGATGACAATTACACAATATATTAAGCAATACACGAACAAGAAATTGATGATAGTCTGTTTTTATTTACATGGATGATTTCCAAGTGTTTTTGTTTACATGGATGATTTCCATGTAAACAAAAACAGACTATCATCAATTTCTTGTTCGTGTATTGCTTAATGTATTGTGTAATCTAATCTAATAACGAAACTGCTCCTCATATAAGCACCATACGGGATCTTTCCTGTCTGCCATCAGCATGGCTAATGCTAGACACCCGCAGCGCTAAACACTGCGCTTTCTTGGCGTAGCGTTTTTTATTGAATTGAAGTAGAGCAACTACATTGAATCAATAGTTGCATCTACTGAAAGGAAAGTAGATTCATTGTGTCGGGCCAGGGCGTTTTTTTTTTCGTCAGAGTCCTTTTTGAACATTTTCACATCTATTATTCGCTCGAGCACTTTATTACAAAATCTACTTGCCTTAAATGCCTTCTCTCTATATCATTGACTGTCAACATTTCTGGTTTCATACTATCGTTAACATCGTTATATATATATATATATATATATATATATATATATATATATATATATATATATTATATTTTGTCATATATCTTTGTAGTGAGTAATATGATTTTGTCTATATGATAAAATTATAATAAATAAATAATTACCGCTCTACTATCGGTATCGTGCTCTCTTTTGGATTAATGCTGTGATTTATATATTTATATATTACTTTCGTTCTCATCGCATCGGATATATATATATATATATATATATATATATATATATATATATATATATATATATATATATATATATATATATATATATATATATATATATATGGATGCATAGATAGATAGATAGATATGTTGCATGTCTCCATTCAAGAATGTTTCATTAAATAATATACACATATTATGTATCTTTATTTATTGTAATAATTTCTAGTTCTCTAAGATTAGTTGACTAAAATTTAACACCGTGTCGCAATTTAGCATGCCTGGTTTTCAATACAAGCGGTAGCATTGGGGATGCTTGTTTAAAAAACATCGTAACCACAACAGCTAATTTTTAAATAATTATATCAGAGAGCGTTCACACTTGTTTACAGAAATCACCATCACTACGATTACAGTTACATTAAGTTTGTCTTCGCAATTCACCCCTGACCTAGGAGGATATCGAAAGTACATGGGTTAACAAAAAATACGTCGCATAACTTGATGAGATTCAACTTAGCAGCAAGAAGGTAATTTGAGAACTAGAAAGGATTATTATATAACTAAATAGAGATATTATTTGATATATATATATATATATATATATATATATATATATATATATATATATATATATATATATATATGCACATTTCATTAAAAACGACTGACAAGGTGCTTTTATTTAGTGTTTTATATAATTTCTCGTGCGATCTAATAATGTTTGTTTTCTTTTCAGATGATAAATTATATAAAAACACTCCGAATATTCTTTTTATCCGAGCGCTTTCGGCTATACATTTAGCTATTTTCAAGAATTATATTTCAACTGTTAGAATTATAGCCGAAAGTGCTCGGATAAAAAGAACATTCGGACTGTTTTATATAATTTATCATCTGAAAAGAAAAACATTATAAGATCGCACGTGTAATTATATAAGAAACTTAATAAAACACCTTGTCAGTCGTATTTAATGAAATGTGCATGAAGGGATTGCTGCCTAAATACACAAATATATATATATATATATATTATCCGATATATTTTCTCCAAATAAAAGTTATATTAATGAGCAAATATTTAAGTTGCTGGCTTAGTTTTGTTTTTTATGATTTGTTTCTTTCTTAATCAAGGTTACGATAAACGTAAACAGTCCAAAATTATGCAAGTTATTGTACCTCTGAATACTTTCGACTAAATGAGTGGAACACAGTTAAATAATTAATTCCCTTGCTATTAATTATTTAATTAATTCCCAAGTCATTAATTATTTGATTTTTGGTGGACTAATATATCTGTATATCTTCCGGAATGTAATATGTACAATTCTCTTTCATACACTACAACTCTCCACCCCACCCAACCCCGACTCTTTACACTTTCACTCTTTCCCTACTTTTTGCATGTCTACCTGTCTTTTCAAATAAGGAAATAATTTAATGTTACTGCTATCGATATCGAATTTATATTATATCGGATTTGGTGTAACTTTCAGTAAACTTTACTATTAAAGGAATCGAGATATTTCATGATCATTTCTGGCCTCTTAAATGTCAATTGACTTTGCCAAGTATTTCATCTCTCTCATACAAATGCCGCAATGGCAATCACAAAATCTTATTGTATTTTTAATAATTGAAAAATTGTGAATAAAACTGCTGAAGTGAATTGCAAGGCCCTCTATGAGATATACAAACATTATAAAATAGACTTTTATTAGCGTGTTCCTCACTGGCGAAGCGGAAGCTAGGGAGAAAAGAGATGTCTTTCAACGGATGGATGCTGAGTATACAAAGGAGAAAATATGTAAGCAGCGAACAAGTTTTAAGATAAACGGAAACGAAAATGACACTTACGTTCAGAATCAGAAAATTTTTAAATTTCTGGAATGTATAAAAAAATATAGAATTTGACATTCAGAGACCATGTTGAATGCACGAGAAAAGCAGCGTGTAACATAACAAAATTGTAAAATTGGATGGTAGAACAGGATTGGGAGATATCGCATAGAGAATATCATTTATTAAATCAACAAAATTTAGGGAGCTGTAGAGAGCCATAATTTTCTATTTGTAAACATAGAAGTATATTTCGCGCAACTAATGGTGGCCATATAGAATTATTTTAAATTAGTTAAAAAATGTCAATATCTAATATGCATTTTGTAACAATTTACACATATCTGTCTGATCATTTGCGTCTGTTATAATTTATTTTAAAGACTTTATGGATAACCCGTATAATAACGGCGTAAACATTTTTTTAGATCTACAAAGGATGAGGAATGTGGTTACACGTGTCCCAAAAGCACCCAATACAAAAAAAAGCCAATTAGATCGGACAAATATATAGTTAATCAAACATCATACCAATCCTAAAAGCGAAAACACATCTTAAAATACGGACGAATAAGCAAGTTACGACGGAGGCTGCGAACTCCTATTTATTATTTTGGTAAACGACGTCAAAGGCGGGCGCAATAAAGTTTCGATCTTACAACTAACAGCATATAACTAATTACAGGTAGCAGCTGAGCGACTGACTTAACGTAAAATGCGTTACGAAGCAGAAATGTGTCATTGAATTTTACTATGTAAAGTAATCAACTAACTTCCGGAGATCCAACAATGGATTCGTGTATAGTTAGACAGTGGATAATGCGTGTCAGTGCCAACAGCGATTTGTGACGCTTGCGTCATTTACGGTCACTTTTTTGTCTTTATTAGCGAAAAGACAGAGCCAGTGGTGGTGAATATATGGAAACATATTTGTATCTGAAATTTTTATCTGTCTTTCCTTCCCTTTAATTATTAAACTTTTCGTATAATTAGAAGGCGTTACTTTCGGATCATCCTACATACTTTGGCATGCTTGATTGCTCTTGCTTTGCGGTAGTTTGGCTTGTGTCAAAACTAACAGAAGCTTTGTGGACATTTTATTGCATTCAGTCGAAAAAACATTTTCTAAACTTTTGATACTCGACTATGAAATTTATCATGTTCTTTGTAATTCTTAGCCTAAGAATGACATTTTTCTTTAACGATTTTATTTAAGAATTATTTATGCTCAGTTTGGTTTCTTCATTTCTTTTCTTTTACGTAATGTAATTAAACTTGTATTCATCAAAAGCTGTTCTATCGAATGTATTTTTATATGATTTCTATTTTATTCTATTAATAAATTCTAAAAATAAATTTGTTTTTTGTTTGCTTTCTACAGACATTCCTTTTATTTTTTACTATACTTGCATACTGAGTGTGTATTTTATTTTAAAAGCAATTCAAATCGATTTTTATTAATTTTCTTCTTCTATGTGTGATGACCATTCAGGACGTTGACGATCACGGACCCACAATCTATAAATCTAAAACTCAACTAATTTACAATAATCTTTACGGACTATAGTTTAAATCCCCCATTGCCTAGTAATAAAAAAAACTATTTGCTGTGAATCCCAGAAAAACACACTCCGGGGCCTTTATAAGAAACGGCATATAGTTGGAATTGATATTAAACTACAAACAAAAAACCCGGCCATAAATAAACTTCAAACGAAGACCTCTTCCCCAGGATAAGATACCTTACGCCCCCACCAATAGCTAACACAAACCCACTCTTATTAACAAGGCGCCTGCTAGAGGAAGGCTGACTTTGAAAATAAATTTAGAACGATGCAACGAGACAAGCACTTAGAGGCTGACGATAGCCGTGTGAAGAACGGTTTGAAATAGACTATTCCTATGTTGAGTTAATTTTTGTTTTGTTTTTTTTTGCTGTAAAATATTTATTCATATATATATATCGTGCGAGTCCCGTTAGGTCACTTGGCAGTTTTTATTTTTCTTGTGAATATTCATAATTGATTTTTATTTCTATTTTTGTTCGGACAAAGGGAGATAACCTTTCGTCTCTTGCTAAAATATTTTTAATAAATTTCTTGAATAAATCTGGTATTATGGGCTCATAAAACATCAGTTATCAATTGAATGTTTCTATTTGCAACATTAATTTGACCATCGCCAATGATGTGGCCATGGGCATTAATGACTAAAACAACTTCGTTCATCTATCCTGCGTGTAGAACAATTGCTTCATTTTTATTTCACATGTTTTATAATATACACATATGTAATGTAAAAGTGATTAATATAATTAATAATATTAGTATGTGATATTCAAAGCCAAAATATTATTTCAACCGAAACTAGTTACGATTTAAAGGAGGAAACAAAAATAACACCCATATACATCTATTTACATTTCTTATTTCTGTATTGGTCAAAAAGTACTTTTGGTTTATTAAATAAATTTCCTACTTAATCAGCGAACGAACTTTCTGGTCAACCCAACACAAGAGTAACATTATTTTGTTCATGTTTTTATAGTTGATCTTCATTTTGCACAAGAGAACACATCTTTAAATACTATGCAGAAATTATTCGTAAGTTTATCTTTGGTTCTAGTGGTTTCTCAATCCTTTGGACATCCTTAGGAAGAAACCATATGTTTTATTTGTCATCATAAACAGAAAATAATTAGCTGTATCGTTCCGGTCAACATGTATACATCTCTGGACTTATCGATTACCATGTATTACAAAATGGGGTCGTTTGAACCCGTAGAAGTGATGGATTACATTATAGATTTTTTAGATTGTTAAGCCCAAAACGCTGCTACGAGTATAAGAATGAGAATAGACAAGATGCACGTGTCAATGGCGCCCTCTTGATCCTTATCCAAGCCCTCTGGTTTTCTCCTAGAAATGATGTTAAAACTACTGTTCTTCATAAAATAACACGAGATAAAATAAGAATATTGTCCGTCGTTGATGCTGTCTATGATGAACCGTTAAGGTCTGAACTACTGATGCAAAAGACGACATGACCCGCAACAGTCAACCGGTATGTACTAACGTAAAGGCCGCTCATCCGTAATATACACGTTACCTTCACCCGTGCGATGTCGGAGGATCTACTCTCCTACCCTGAACCACCTCTTAATTGTTGTAGTTTTCAGGTCAATGCTGACCCGGGGTGACAGCACCTGTTTTGACCCCAGCTACGAGTACATAATAAACATCCAAACAGAAAGTTAAACACCAGGAAAGTATAGAAACACATTTTTATAGTAAGAATACCAGCAATACATTTTTATAAAAAGAAATTACCAACAATACAATTTTTGTATTGAAAATATCATCAATATATTTCAAAGTAAAAAGACCAGCAGTGGAATTAGCAACAATACATTTAATAGTAAATTGCAATCAACATATTTTATAGCAAAAAGAAAATCAATATATTTTATAGCAAAATGACAACACATTTTATAGTAAAATTGCAATCAATACATTTTTATAGTATAGTAGCAATCAATACATTTTATAGAATAAAGACAATCATTACATTTTTACTGTAAAATGACAATCAATACTTTATAGAAAAATGATTAATTTCATTTCTTGTAAATAAAAAATAAGTTTTCACTCTTACATTGATTGTTTATCATTTCTCAATGAGCTAATGACACTCACGTATCAATTATAAAGTCTAAATTTCCATATCTAGATTTCGATATTAAACTATTATGAAATATTAAAAATTTATTTTAAAATATTTCCAAAATGAAACGTCTATTAGTAAATATAAATTAATCATGAAATACATATATATATATATATATATATATATATATATATATATATATATATATATATATATATATTGGACATTGAAGTCAGCACCTAGATGCGACAGTTGTTTCATAATCAGGCCTGATTGAGACCATGACGCTTGCATTTAACATGAAACAGACTGTTGCCTGTGGGTGTTGACTTCAATGGCTACTGTTATATATATATATATATATATATATATATATATATATATATATATGTATGTATGTATGTATGTGTGTGTGCGTGTTTATATATATATATATATATATATATATATATATATATATATATATATATATATATATATATATACACACACATACATTGACAGCAGACCTAGTCAAACCTAATGAGCCAGACAAACCTACCAAGCTTTCACTTAAGCAGATCGTCAGGGTCGTGACATTTGTTTATTTAACAGTTTGTTTTGGTCTGGGAAGGTAATTAAAGCTATTTTTCCCTCCAATTCTTGGATTGATTGCTGTAGTCAATTCTAACTTTTATTTTGGCGAGGGATGCAGTTTTTAATTTGTTTAATATTTTATTTAGTTATTTGGATTTATTTTTTTTCCATCTCTTTGCTTATTTATTTTAATTTATTCTAACGGCTATTTTATCAGGGGCGGTTTGTTAATAAATTTATTTATAAATGAATTAATTCATTTTACTTGTTTTCTCGTATTTATTTATTTTTATTTTGTATACTTTATTTACTCTTTTCGGTTTTCGATTTTTAATAAAGTAGTAAATATTTGGATCGTTTATATAGCAGTTATACCTTTTCCCTTCCAATTTTTGGATATATTGTTGTAGTCTACTCTGGCGGTTATTTTAGCGGGATTGGATTGTTAATTATTTACTTACTTTACTTATTTATTTGGATTCATTATTTTTACTCATTTATCTTATTTATTTCTTATTTTTATTTATTCTATTGAGTTTATTCTAACGGGAGAGGTTGGTTAATTAGATTTCTGTTTGCGCTTGTCAAGTAATATTTCGCAGAAGACCAATATTATATATCAATTTAAATATCTTTTGGGAGATTGTATCTCTAACAAAAACGTAAAAATACACACACACACACACACACACACACACACACACACACATATATATATATATATATTTATGCATATATATATGTGTGTGAGTGTGTATGTGTGCGTGGTTTCACGACGACGACATTATCAAGAATAATTATATTAAACATATCGTATTCAAGTTCTATTGCACAAAATTTAATAGAACAATCATCTCCACATTCAAGTTTTAGAGAAATATTAATTGGCATTCACGTTTTAGGGAAATATTAATTGACAATACACGTATGCTCCAAAGAAAAAATAACAAAAAAATATTCAAACATTCGAAGTGATCCATATAAAATTGCTAACACTGAATAAAGTTAATTATATGTATAGCAACTATGTTTTTAAATGTCTATAAAAGCAAATTTTAGGGATGTTTAAAATATCGTTTTATTTTTTTTTTTAAAGTTGTAGTTTGTGTATTTTTAAAACATTTATAATAAGAAATTTAAAATAAGTTATTTCCCCTTTATATTCTTAATGTAAATTGATTATAATGGATCGTATTTTATGCACATTTACCAAAAGACACAACTAACAATTACATTAATTATTGTTTTAGCAATTCACAGTTGAAGTTGATCTTGGATGAGATTGAAAGTACGAGAGAAAATATAAGAAATAACTAAATCTACTTCGTCTTTCTTACACAGTTTTGTAACAGCACTAAGAAATTGATTCAAACGTAACTAGTAACGACATCTCATTATCATGGACAAAATTTGGCATCGTGGCGTTATAAAGAAGAAAAAGGGTTTGGTCCAAATAACATTCATGCTGACACAATTGCTATATTAGGGGAAGACGCTCAAATGTTTTTAGTTGTAGGCAACCGAATTAGGAAGGAAAGAAGATAACGAAGATGATCCAAGTTCTGGATGTCCTGCACCTGCCACTACGAAGGAAAACAGTGATCATATTCATCACATGTGGATCAATGACAGACTATTTACCATAAATCACATAGCCAATGCTATTCGCATATCCCGTGAGATATTTCAGAATAGTCTGCACAATAAAACTGGTGGGTGCCACGTCTTCACACACCTGATCAAAAGTGCACCAGGCTGATCTCAACATGAGAAAAATTTGACATTGTTTAAAGCAGATCCAGCTGGTTTCCTTGATTTTTTTCCTAACCCCAGATGAGTGTTTGAGCCAGCGACAAAGAGACCATTCATGCCGTGCAAAGATCTCTTATAAAGAAAACCAAAGTTGTTTCTTATGCAGGAATCAGTTTCCTGTGATGTTCGTGTTTACTTACGTCAAAAGGGCCACACCATTGATGTAGAGTACGATGTCAACATATCAATGGTAATTAGGAAAGACTATCAAGACCTATCGCCCAAGAAAGCTGATGGACGCTGTCTTGTTTCACCAGGACTATTCTCCAGCACACGCATCTTTGTTTTTAATGGCTTCTGTTAGTAGTTGTGGTTTTAAACTGATTGATCACCCTCGCTATTCACCTTATTTTGCCCATGTGATTATCATGTGTTTTCCAAGTTGAGAAAACATGTCACTTGGAACCAGTATTGCAGAGATGATGACACCATACCTTATGTTTCTGATCTTTTTTACCAAGAGGTTGAAAGCTTCTTCACCAATGGGATCTAAGCGATGCAACATTTCTGTTAGATTATTTACTTTTTTACTCGAAAGTGCTTTTCTAACTGTTATATTCCGTGCTAATAGGAATATATACTTGAAAAACACGGTGGATAAAATAAGTAAAGTTTTATTGTAACAACCAGTACAATAAGAAATAAGGTAACAACAATGCGCACGATCATCGCAAGTTAATCCAATAGTGAGTGCTACTATTGGAAGGTCGGTAGTTTTCGCGTAAGACTGAGTCGTACTCAACAGATCCCAGTTAGAAATATTTACCAGCCTCCTCTCGACGTAGGATGGGCCGCAAGGACGAATTTAATGTGGGGAAATCCGAGCCCTTTCGCGCGTCCAAAATTCCCCGTAACCCCGCATAAACGAGTTCGGATTTCTCTACCTCCTAAGGTCAGAGTCTCGTCCGGGTTCCTCTCTGCCCGAAGGCAGAGAATTCGACAACAGCTAGGA
Organism: Acanthosepion esculentum; assembly: GCA_964036315.1. Lineage (NCBI taxonomy): Eukaryota > Metazoa > Mollusca > Cephalopoda > Sepiida > Sepiidae > Acanthosepion > Acanthosepion esculentum. The sequence continues at coordinate 115,622,690 of OZ038481.1, forward strand.
GGTGAGTAACAGATCTCAGATAGACCCCCGCAGCCCGTTGAATTACCAATAATTATAGGTAGTTACTATCTATAGTGTAGTTACTCATGGGGGTTATTCCATTATATCACTAACGTTTTAAGCCAAATAATGCTAATATTCATTCATAATGATTTTATCGATATTTGTGAGAAGTGATGTTTAATGATTATAAAATGCATTAAATTTGTTTTCGAAACATTAAACTGAAATCCTGATGTGTTTGATGCTAAATGAACTATCTTCAAAGATTAATAATTGTTTTCCTTTGTGAAAAAAGCAAGCTTAAACTCATCCGTAATTAGTACTTTAATTACACGGATTTTCATATGATGGGTAATTGACATGAAGATGTTTTTGTATTTGTTCCGGCGTAAGGATCTAATTTATCACTCCACAGAATTTTAGTTCAAAAAGCATATATATATATATATATATATATATATATATATATATATATATATATATATATATATATATATATATATATATATATATGGCTCAAACACTAATATTCCATTTTTTTTAAATTTGTAGGTCTGATGAATTGGATCGTGATTACGATTCCAATGTAATAAATTTTAACCATGAATATTAGTGTTTGAGCCTTTTATATTATATTCTTATTCTGTCCTGTACTTTAATACCTGGTCTTTAATAATTATTTCATTTATTATTATTTTAATTATCTTATTATATGTATTATTATTTTAGATGTTACCTTTTACTTAAAGATTTTTTTAAAGTAATTATCAAAATCTTCTCTAATTTTTAAATATTGAATTTTCTTTAAATAATTTCCTTAGAGAATCTAGATGTTTTTAACATATAGGTCAATGTTATTTTAACTGGTTTCTGAATACGAATACTCTGGATAGACTGGATTTAAGCTTTATGTAGAAGATTTGCTGCGTCATCAGCTATGTTATTCTTTCTCCCTTTCAGTTATTTCTTTTTCCTTTTACTTTTTCATCTTTCTCTCTTCTCTTTCTTTCTTGATTCTTTAAAGATTAAATCTTTTAAGCTACGGTTTTATTTTATTTCCTTTCTCCTTGGTGTTGTCAAATGCTGCAAGGTAATTATTGAGGGGTAAAATAGCTATATAAGTGTTAGAGAATATGAAAATCTTCTATGAGGAGAGAGGAAATTAAAATAATAACAATGACGAAAACAAAAGATAACAATTGCCATTGCGTTTAAATAAGATCAAGGTTGACCGGATGGGATTTACACAAGCGTGAAGTGAGATAGAAGAAACTGTTAGCATAGAACTTGCGGTTACGTTTGCCATTTCAACATTAATTTGACGAGTCTTTGCCGATTTTCTAGTACAATATACTAGCATATGTGTGTGTGTGTTTGTGTGTGTGCGTCTGTATTTAGGCAGTAAGGGAGCTGCTTGGCCTGGAGGCGAGGATCAGAGTGTAGTATCTGTTCGCAGATCGCTCGCTTTGTCGATCTTTTGGCTGAGAGCTTCACTTGATACTTAGCTGGTGTAGGGATTCGTCTCTGCGCTGGTAGTATCATGGCTACGACTAGCTTGGACCGGCTCCAGCCTGGACCAGCTATGACAAGCCAAGACTAGCTCTGGCAAGCTTAGACCAGCTATGACTAGCTTAGACCAGCTTGGACTAGCTATGACCAGCCAAGACCAGCGGCCCGGGTGAAAACACTCGGGTCTCCACGTTAAAAACCGACCTTGTGTCACAACCTGACTCAGTGGGTGGTCAAGTAAATACCCTGTATTTAGGCAGCAAGTATTATTCGAACTGTTTAAAATAAAACGACAATGTCTGTCTGTATAATTCATTATTAGAAATTTCAAACTTTCGAATAAGTTTTTGTGTATTGTAATCAAAATTATGGAAAGGACGTCATGGTAACTGTTATTGTGTGCGAGGCTGCCGCAAAAAATTCGTTTATTTGTGTCCGTGTGTGTCTGTATGTGTGTGTGTGTGTGTGTCTCTCTCTCTCTCTGTTTGTGTGCGTGTGTGTGTTGACTCGGTGTGTGTGCGGGTGCGCGTATGTATGTGTATATGTGCGTGTGTAAGATTTTCTGCGTACCTGTGTTTAATTATACCATTTTAAATCTATATTTAAGGAGTAAGAACTCACAATATCAGAAACAGAGCTTTTGTCGATATAAACAGTTATAATACAGAAATCAGTAGTGCATGGTGGCTACCAACTTTACACCTCAACCCACCTTCATGTAAAGTTAGGTTGTGCTCATTCACCAACACTGATATCTATCTATCTATCTATCTATCTATCTATCTATCTATCTATCTATCTATCTATCTATCTATCTATCTATCTATCTATCTATGCCAACCACTTCTCATCTATCTCAAGTCCAATATTTTCTTTATCGCTATCTATTTATCTATCTATCTATCTATCTATCTATCTATCTATCTATCTATCTATCTATGCCAACCATTTCTCATCTATCTCAAGTCCAATATTTTCTTTCTTTCTTTCTATCTATCTATCTATCTATCTATCTATCTATCTATCTATCTATCTATCTATCTATCTATGCCAACCACTTCTCATCTATCTCAAGTCCAATATTTTCTATCTATCTATCTATCTATCTATCTATCTATCTATCTATCTATCTATCTATCTATCTATCTATGCCAACCACTTCTCATCTATCTCAAGTCCAATATTTTCTTTCTTTCTTTCTATCTATCTATCTATCTATCTATCTATCTATCTATCTATCTATCTATCTATCATTTATAATAATCATTTATAGAATTCATAATCTTAATAATTAATAACACTTGACATATGCACCAGGCCTTATTGATCAGTAAAATTTTTTGAACCATTTTCCTAGCATTGGAATAAGGAAACGGACAATTCCTCTCTCTACGAACGATTTTTATTCGCCAATAGACTAATTACAACAACAAAATCCCAATAAAAGAAAATGCACAATTAGATATAATTGTAATTTTAAAATGAATCCTTTCACCAAAAAAAGGTTACTAATGTAAATATAAATTTAGAATATTGTAGTCAGAAATTTATATTTAAGTCCATCTGGTAGTCATAATATTCCAGAAAATAATAATGGAAAACGAACCTAAAAGCAAGTTTCCCTTTGTTAATTTGCGAACTTAAGACCCATTCTCCGTCTATTGTTATGATTATTAATATTATTATTAGTAGTAGTAGTAGTATTTCTATAGTTGTATAACGGACACTGCATACTATATCTTCTGCAATCGAAGAAGTACTGTTTCAATAGATTACAAATTTAGATTGTTATAATACCTTGAAGGTATTCACATAAAATGAAGACACCACAAAAAATTTTTAAAATAGTGAAGTAACACGCTTTTATTTGGTTCATAAAAATAAAGAATTCCCAGTAGTTATGTTCTTTGTTTCTGCTTCTATTCTTGAATACAAATTGAGGAGTTAAGACTTAAAAAAATTAGCCTTTGTAAAACAATGCAGAAAGCCTGTTTCAGTCTATTCATATATTCATAGAATTGAACGGCATTATAAAATCAAATGATTTCCAGCGTTACATTCCGTGAAGAACTTCTAAATTAAATCTCTTTATAAATACCATTTTCTCATGAAATAATAGTAGGTGAAATTGTAGGATGCAGTTATGTACGTGCCTACTTATTAATCTTGGTTTTATCGTTTGCCAAAATTCGTACTCATCTCAGAATTTGACGTTTGTCTTTAAAGTTCAGTGTAGTATCATTTCCATGACATACGAAGATTTGATTGCAATGATGATTAATATAAGAATGCTTCCAGACAGAGCACGTGAGAAATAAAAGAAAAGGCACACATTTCATCCGAAATACTCTGTGTGTCTTTCGCTCCTTCTTTGGATATATCGTTCTTTTTCTATTTGCTTCAGTCCAATCAATTTTAGGCTTCTTCTTGAACATGGTCTTGTTGTTTGAATTACGACATTTTCCATAATACCATTAGTTGTTCAATCCGTTTAATTATTTCTTTCTTTCTTTACTTCAGGAATCCTCAAACTGTTCATATTATGTTCGATTTCCTTTCATCGTCTCCCAGTTTATTAATAAATAACGTTTTATGGTGCACAGTAAATCCTGAACTATGCCTCAGATGCATTAAATGCCCGTATCTTAATGTTTTGTAACAAAGAGAAAACTCATACTTAAACGCATAAACACACACACACAAACACACACACACACACATATATATATATATATACATATATATATATATGTATATATATATATATATATATATATATATATACACACACACACACACACACACACACACACACATACATACATATATATATATATATATATATATATATATATATATATATATATATATATATATATATATATATATATATATATATGTATATATATATATGGAGTAATTTAAGAATTTTTAATCTGATGTATTCAGTGCTATTATAAACAATATATTTACCGGACACACATGTTTGACTAACGGTATATTTTTAAACAGGGTATATAATGAAAATAAAGTCTATCAGCCCAAACACATGCAACTACTGATGTTTATAGCAATAAGAAATATTATCGGAATAGAGGATCGATTAACTGTTTTTAAAAACTCTTCGTTTATGTTTCGGCTTAGAAAATAAAGTTAGCGGATATACATTTTAAAATTTTCCAACGAAAGATTTATTAAATACGATAATAAAGCCATCCCTTGCTGTAATGCTCATTTACGCTGTACTTGAATGTGGAAGGCAGGGAGGAAGGCATATTTTCTCTAGTATGAGAGAGTGGGCAAACAGGAATTTGATACTGTTCGGTGCATATAGGCTTCACGCTTCAATACGACTTTATACATATGGGGAAAAAGATTATTTCGACCGACGAAAATACGATTGGTCAGACTTATTCAACCCCGCTATATACCTGTGTTGAATAAGACCGACGTCAAAGAAATAACCTTATTCCCCATTTGAGTTGTCTTTGGATTTTATTGTCTATTAAATTTTTCTCTGTAATAATAAATACATTGTGCTCTTTTTAGGGATCAGTTTTAATGTTTTACCAACGGATTTACTAACTTTACTACATATATATATATATATATATATATATATATATATATATATATATATGAAGAAATATAGTCTTAAAGTGTGCTATATTTATGGGATAAAGTGCTCAATATCAGAGATAGAGCGTGTGTAAATATAAAACTGAACATAGAAGTGGCCTGACGATTGCATCTGGCATGAAACAGACTGTCGCCTCTAAGTGTTGACTTCTATGTTCACTTTTATATTTATACATACATTCACACACACATATGTATATATATATATATATATATATATATATATATATATATATATATATATATATATATATATATATATATATATATATGTATGTATATATATATATATATGGGGGGCGGCAAAAATGTATCCCACACTTAAAACTTTCACCTGTATAGTGCGAGTGAACATAGACAAGTAGCAATGGCGTTTTCATCTAATGTCTTACTATTGTTTTCTGAATATGCAAGCAGTTATCGTCATCGTTTGGACAGGTGCATGCTTGCATTTGCTGTTGAAACGTTCTTTTTGATTTTGATTTTGATTTTTTTTGTTTTGCTTTTTTTCATACTGGGAAATCTTTAGTTGCAACACAAAGAGATTTTTGAGTTCATCTCATGTTACTTCGGAAGGATGCTGTTCCGGCCATAAAATCGATATTGCTATGTGTTGAAAAGTTCAGGTCCACAGCTTCAGCGACTAAAAAAGAGAACCACGTTCAATACACCGAAGCGCTCGATGTCCAGAAATGTCGAGGCTCTACAAATTATGTCCCAAAAATTTATGTCGAATAGAGGCCAGCATTTGGAGGATATCATTTTTAAAACAAATGGTTAAAACCATAGCTTTTTGTTTAAAGAACAGACAGATATTTCTTTTAATATCGGTTACGTTGGTCGTTTCTCAGCTTAGAAAATGTAGGAGTTGTTTCTGCCGCAACCAATATATATATATATATATATATATATATATATATATATATATATATATATATATATATATATATATATATATATATATATATATATATATATATATATATATATATATATATATATATATAACAATAAATCCAAAATCACCTCATATGAGTGATAGCGTATTTCAGCAGACGAAAATGACTGTCTTATCCGTCCCTTTGTGTAATGAGTTCGTGTACGACACGAAGTTAGTCCTCAACTACATATTCGTCTGCTGAAATAGGCTTTCTCCCTATGACGTTATTTTGATTTTATTGTTTATTACATATTTGCTCTGTAATAATAAAGCATTTAGCTCTTTTTATGGATCAGTTTTAACATTTTATATTACTAGGATCCACTTGAATTATACATATATATATGTATGTAGATATATATATATATATATATATATATATATATATATATATATACACACATATATATATACACACACACACACACACACACACACACACACATATATATATATATATATATATATATATATATATATATATATATACGTATGTGTTTGTGTGTGCATGTTTATGTGTGTGTTCCGTTAAAGACGCCTGGCACAGTACTGATATATGAATTATTATTTTATTTTATTTGTCTTTTTAAATGTGTTTTCTTTTTCTGGACACAAAATGCGTAAACCGATGTAATCATTTATGAGTCCGGTTTGATCAGGAACACAGTTCCTTAAGGGGCATTTGAACTCATAGATAATGTTCGTTCTTTGTAATTTTGATTAACTGGTTTGTTGTTATTTTGAGGATAAGTTTAGCTGACTTATTTTTTTTATAATAGATAATTAATTTGATTTTTGTATTCGGGTCAATTGGTGTAGTATATTTCTTTATAATAAGTCTTAGTGAAGATTCGTCTTGTTTGTAATTAATATGCATTTTTTTTTGTAATAACTAAATAATAAATACGAAATTTATATAGGTCCGTAAACCGAAAACATACGTTCGCTATGTAGATGATATTTTCATTTTAGCAAATAACATTAAAGAAATAGACACACTTAAGACCACATTTGCGAAAAACTCCATCCTTAACTTTACCTATGAACTTAGCCAAAAAAACAAACTTCCATTCTTAGATGTCCTCATTGAATACAGCAATAACGCTTTCATTACATCGTTATACAAAAATTCCACCAGAAAAAACTCGTGCCACCTTAACTTTAAAAGCAAATGTCCACTTAGGTACAAAATAGCAGTAATAAAAAACTTAATAATGTTAAACAAACACTAATCAACAACGGCTACCCTAACCACGTTATAGACCGCCAAATTAGATTATTTCTCCACCAAAGTAAGTAATAACGATAGTGAACACATAGTAAAAAATCACATACACATTTATTACAAAAACCAAATGCATATTAATGAGTGCCTTTTAATTAATGTCCTATCGTGGAAAATCTGTTAATAGGTTCAAGTAAATAGATTTTGATGTTTTTTACTCCTGGCTCAGGTTGAGTCGTTATTTTCAAGCGGAGTCTACTATTTTTGAAGATGACGAGAGCGTGGAAATTGAATAGCGGCTCGATGTGTCCTATGTTATTTTAACGTTGTGAAACGTTTTTTGCTCTGTTGAGATTTCCTAGTAGTTCAGTACTTCAATTTACTACGCCGGTAGGTGTTTGCTTTTCGTTTGTTTGTTTTTTTTCCGTTATTCTTTCTTTGATCTGGATTTTTTCTTGTTAAAAGTATTGATTTTTGGGAAGTCGTCTCTTGGTCCGGAAATAATTATTGGGTTCTTTATTTTATATCATATTATATTGTTGTAATAATATTATCCATTATATATTCTTTATTAATATTTAATATATTTTTAAACAAAGCAAATCAGAGATACATTTTTAAGCTAAAATTCTCTATATATGAGGAATATATTTTATTATTTAACATCTGACGAAAAGGTTCTTGACAATCTATGACCTTCATCCGTCTTCATTCATCCATTTGTACATTTCCAAACGCACCGACTGTCACACGACTTGATAACAATTGCTGATTTTTCAGTGATCTACTTTGCCTGAATATTCATCTTCTTCTGTTTCTTCTTTTTCTTCTTTGTGCCCTTTCCTTTGGGGATCATAGCTTTCCACTTCCCTGTCCTTTGCAGCTCTTATTTGTAATTACGGCTAACCAGTGTGCAGCCAACCAATTACATGTGATCAATTGGTAATTTATGCACTGTTTTACTTACTCTTTCCATCTTACCTTGATTTTTCGTGTAAGTGGCAAATTTCCAATCTCTCTTGCCACATTGTCACCTAGAAACTTCAACTATGTCTTTCTGATGTTAACCGTCAGTAAACCGATCGTTTCCACTTTTTCTAAAAAATTGCGTTGTTGTTCACATGTTCGGTTCATGTCATCCTCAGTACATATTTACTTTAACGGGTCATATCTTGTATCTCTCTCTCTATCTTTCACTCTCTCTCCCCCTCTCTAACTCTCTCTCTCTCTCTCTCTCTCTCTATATATATATATATATATATATATATATATATATATATTATGTTATTTTATATTATATATATATCTTTTTAAGCTTTTCACCCCAGGCAAGGCTGGAAGCCACTAGCACTCAAGGGGTTACAGAGCATTTGGAGCGAGAGCAAATAGGAGTGTTAGAGGAAAGGATAAGGAGAAGTATAGAGGATAGATCAAGGCAACTGGAGATGTCGATTGACGTTACACTTGAATAGTTAGGAGATCATAGTCATCAGGGAAACAGGGATGAGAAAGGGAGGTCCATAGTTGTGAGGTGCGAGATATGAAGTTATTGGAGTAGAAGAGACGTCTACATATATATTATGTTTATACGTTATTTTTAGAGATACAATTTATTTAAATAAATGATCTGTTTTTATTAAACAGTATTAATTACTTTTACCGGACTAAATTAATACTGTTTAAATAAAATAAGCATTTACTTGAATAAATTGTATCTATAAAAATAACGTATAAACAGAACATATATGAAATAATTGTCGGAATCAATTCATTTCATAATATATATATATATATGAATTCTTTGTCACACTCATGTCTCACCGATGGTATTCACCTAATCCTTCTGTAGAAACTTACTTATATTGCCACATGTATTTTCATAATCTCTGTGTAGGTTTTCTAGCAATCGTTGCCATATAAGAAGACTGATATTATATAACACTTCAGTGGTGTCTATTCCTTCTCCTTTCCAGAAAAAGCCCCTTGGAGAAACCAGTTTATTTGGCTATGAGGCAGTCACGTAGCATGTAAAACTGGGTTTCATTGTAACAGTTGCTAACGTAGAGTGACAATTAATCTGTGATTACTTCTCAGAATAACTTATATATATTTGATATTAATATGAAAGAATGAAAATTGATGAAATTTATTATCCTCTTCCTTATAGACTTACTGTCATTTCACGTTGAAACACTGGTACCTGTGCGATCACCGTAGTTGAGCAACGTCTAACCTTATAATTACCTACATGGGTGACCGGTTGAGAATACCAGGTGATATAAGCTTGGATTTGCGGGTGGTGTAATGTATAATGGCACGGAATTGTTCATCGGTGAGCCGAGTTCCAATTCTCGTTGTGTTCCTTATATTCACTTATGCGCAATTATACTTGGAAAAAGTATAAATTCATATATACTCCCCCAATTAATTTGTAAGACTTGCATCACTAAAGCATTTTTCTCCAAGAAATTCTTGCAATCTAAAAGAATGTCCTGGCTTTAAATAACCTGAAAATGTTTGATAAGGCATAGAAAATGAATCATTTAACCAATCTTCTTTAAAATTGGAATTTAAAAGACTGAAGTTCTGCGATATTTTGTTTTTCTCTACAGACTGGATAAATATACGATTTTGATTATGTTAATATCACTTGCATCTTCCAAAAAGTGTCTTACTAGCTGTCTTAATCTAATATTTTGTCTTTATTAATGTAATAATTTGTCATACTATGCTACATTAATCTAATATATGATAATATTATACAATTTCTTAATCGAACGAACATGTTTTTCTTTGTTATATTCACAACATTTCGGCCGTTGTACACTCCGGTATTCTTCATTTGTTTTTGGTTGTTATTATACGCACTTCGTAAATTTAGACAAGAAATACTTTTTCCAGTGGATTAAAAACTTTTGCATATATATATATCTGATCCCCTGAAAGATCTATGTTAAATCTCTACGTCTGGTATTTCTGAAGTTTATATTACCTTGATCGGTGCTGGAGGAAAACATTGTGCATGACATATCCGACAATGATGCAATTCTGCTTTGATCTGATTTCAAAGCTTGAACATGTAACTCTTTATATTTCTTGTAAAATCTATTTCTTTACATCGGATCATGTACAAAAGAAATGTATGATAATGACACTTGGATAATAGCAACATAACAGTATATTGGGAAATTGTAATTCTTCAAGTTTTTAAGCAATATTATACAGTTATTATACAATTACTAGTTTACCTGTGCCGTAAAAGTTGACGACAGGAAGGAATGTATTATAGGTAATATGTATTATGTCATAAGTAATCTTCGTTTAATCCAAGTACATTTTTATAATATAAAATTGCCCGTTGTTAACGTTAATAATTGAATAGTGTACAATTTATAAACACCTAAGGAAAGAGATCTATATATTATCCCCATAAATCTTTCATATTTACAACCAAAATTATGTTTGTTGCAAAAGTTCCCAAAGCACAATACTTTTTGTGCAAATTTTGGAAACTCTGATCTTCCTTGACAGTCCGT
>OZ038481.1:115636041-115666041 GCA_964036315.1 Acanthosepion esculentum
ATATGGAGTTACCTGGTTAAAAAAAGAATGATTTTGTATTTCAAATAAACGGCATTATTATCTTTCTTGGAATGTCTATTAAAACAAACGTAACTAACATTTTGATTATATATAATGTACAAAGCAAAACAAATGGTCGATTGAAAGTCTATTTTGTATTTTTTACAAGTAATTAACAGAATCCGTTTATTAATAATGTTCTGGGTTCTTACCTATGACTACAGAATGAACTCTTCCTAACACTATGTATACTACGCCTCTCAAGAGAGAGAGACGAATCGATTCGTGCCAATAGTAGTTCACTCCAAACCAGACTGACAGTCATACTAACACCTTCCACATCTTGTATAATTATTCCTTGTAATATATATTCGTTACTTCTACTCTTGTGTTCGCGTTGTTTTTCCTTGGTCCTAACCTGGACCATAACAAATAAGTTATTAATACATGTGTACACTATACAAGTCAAAATACGTTTAGTAACGATAACGATCCTAAGCATAATTATTAAAGAATACAAAATATCTAGAGAAGAAGCGTGACCAGAGTAAATTGCAGCTCTTCCAATGGCGTAGCCAGTTATTAAAACCTTTGAGCGATAATGGACATGTATACCCATCATAGGAAAGTTAACACAGAATGTGAGCTTTCTCGCGAATTAAAGGAAGCTAGAAAAATCCGGCGAATGGCGTTGGCTTAGTAAATAATATAGTCTATAGCAAGGTACGAAGAATTAAGTCCCTTATTAAAACAACAGTTAACCCAACAAATTACTAAATAATCTGTTATTTCTATAATGTAAATATGTACACGTGTATAAATAAACTGTGTTTATAAACGAAATCTATTACTCTCATATCCGGTTTGATCAGGAACACAGTTCCTTAAGGGGAATTTGAAGTCATAGACAATGTTCGTTCTTTGTAATTTTGATTAGCTGGCGTCTTGTCATTTTTGAGGATAAGGAAAGCTGTCTTAATTTTTTTTATAGTAGATAATTAATAGATTTAATAGATAATTATTTTGATTTTTTTATTCGGGTCAATTGAGGTAGTATATTTCTTTATAATATGTCTTAGTGAAGATTCGTTTTGTCTGTAATTAATATGCATTTGGGTTTTGTAACAAATGTATATGTGATTTTTGACAGTGTGTTCACTATCGCTATTACTTATTACTATCTGATCACAGCTGCATTAGAACCCATTTAAACACAAACATAAATTTACCAGACTCCATTAGAATCTTACTAGTAGAAAACACAAATATATTAACTGCATCCACCTGTAAAAAAAGATTTAAAATAATGGAAGCTTTAATAATAAAAAAAGAAAGAGCCAGCTCTTAACAATATTAACTACGAACAAAGCCACAATTAAAAGCATCCCTACGACAGACTAAGACATACACATAATGCACACACTCAAGTAAGCTGAAAAATCGAATCATCCTTGATAATGGCTAAAGTTATAGCCAAAAGCGCTCGGAAATATAAAATATTTGGACAGTTCTTACACATCGTTTGTCCAGAAAAGAAAGCTCTTGTTCGAACACAAGAAAAATTAAATACAAAAGCTTAACCGTAGTACCTTGTCTGTCGTTTTTAATGAAACATGCATAAACGAATGATTGCTGTATATATATATATATATATATATATATATATATATATATATATATATATATATATATATATATATATATATATATATTGCTTAAAAAATACAGAGAGCTTTCTTGCTTTAAAAGGGACCATTTTCGTCCAACACTTATTCAGAAAGATTCGTTATAAAAAATATCACAAAAATCAATCACAAATCAATCAAACGAAGTGAAAAATTTCATGTGTTTAAATAACAAAAACATCGTTTTTATATATATATATATATATATATATATATATATATATATATATATATATATATATATATATATATATATATATATATATATACTAAGGAAGCACAGGTGGATTTATTCTCTCTCACTCACTATATATATATATATATATATATATATATATATATATATATATATGTACTATGTACTGATCAATTTCCTCTTACAACATCTGGTTATTTTTGTCTAGTTATTCAGTATTTCACTCTCATTTAAATCTATATATCACAGAATGTTGGTAGGCAGTATTCTTTAGGTCAAACTTCATCATAACCTTTTAAGCCTGAGCAAACGATGGAAGAGAATATTTTCAAATCGGAGATGAGAAGAATAACACTTCTGCCCACTGGGAGTGGTTTGCCAAGCAAATATTCTCCTAACCTCAGCCTGCTAGATACAAAGAGGTCTGCATGACATATACGCTTATCAATTTTTCCTAGTCTGCTTATTGCAGAAAAACTGAAGTCATCCGTAGCTGTAGTTAGTTATTTTGCCAAAAATCTTTTCCCCTGTCGTCAGCAGAGCACATTAAGATTACCATTTGAAAAAGCCTGAAAACATATATCACAGCTAAATAGCCTTCCCTCTATATGTGCTTGTTAGGCTCTAATGTTGTCTGTTTGTGGCACGTATCGCTTTACACTTGGAAAGATTTTCTTTAAATTGCCCGGGCTTTTTCTTTAGACGTCTCGAAGTATTTCGCCAGGGTTTGGCATGCTGGCTTTCTCCACAAGCCCCAGTGTTACGGCGTCCCTGAATGAGTATTTAGCTTAATATAATCTTTCCTCACAAATCATGCAATGAATCTCGTGCAAACGCTTCTAGTTCCTTTCACATTGATGCAGAGGTCCCCCATTGCTCTATGCTTGAACCTACGTTGTTTTTCATCTACGTCAGCGATATTCCAGATGTCATCATTTCCTAATTACGTATCAATTCAAATGACGCAACTATATACTCCTGTCATAGTCGCTGACAGATCCGACGCAGTAAAACTGCCAACAACCCCTGAAAAAAAGTCAGCATTTAACTGGAGCAAGTGATGGTTTGTAAATCTGAACGCCTCCCAAAAAATACTGCTTTCATTTTATCACCACAGAGAATCTTTTCCGTCTGCCGTCAGTATGGCTGATGCTAACCTCCATGATACCAAATCTTTGAAACGTCTTGTGCTCAACTTTTCCAATAACATCGATTGATTATATTGAATCAATTGCTAGGCCTATCAATCTACCATTCGTACGCGCATTGACTATTACTCACATATATGGTCTGGTGGTGGTACTGTGTGTCTTGAGAATCTTAACACAATTCTAAGAAGATTATGCAATATTTGTGATCCTAATATGGTATAATGACTTCAGTCTTTTTCTCATCGGTGTGGTGCGGCTTCCCTCTGTCTTTTCTCGAAATAATTCATGGTGAGTGTTCTGATGTGCTTTCTTCGTTGGTGACTCGACTACATGAATTTAAACGTGCCACTGGCAACTAGGTCTCACCGTTTTATTGTGGTAACCGAAGATGTAACCGTATGTTCTATTCTATTTTTCTTACACTTGTTACATGTGGTATTTGTAAAACATATTTAATGTAGTTTGAATGTAGAAATCCGACGTAGTAATTAATTTATTCAATGAAACAGCACCAATGTCTAGTAGCAGCTATTCAGGAATCCTTAAGGTCTTCCATATCAGAGATTGGCAGTGGATATTCGGAGAGAGTAGGAAAGCTTAGTTCTGCAGGTCTTTTCATCTGACAGGTTAGCAGTAGATATTCCGACAAGAAAAACAAAACAAAATGGCCGCCTTTATAAATATCGGATTGAATATTCCACGTCTTCTGGTTGGTTAACATTCTCTTGGTAAACTATAAAATGAGTCAGCTCATTTTGGTTATCTCACTAGTTACATCATGTAAGAAAATAACTTTAAAGTATTGCCTTCTAACTTGTTTCTTCCTTGCCAAAAATTTAAATGCAACACCAATGGTCATCTTTAGCCCTCTTGAATCCTCTTCTTTTATTGGCTTTCTCCTCATTGGTGTCTTTTCTTTCTCTTCAAACACAGTAAGTCCATGTTTCTTAGTGGCCTTATCGCCTTCCAGGGATTTAAATTCATTTATTGATTTAAATGATTTAAAAGAAGAGTATATTTAAGTTCTTGAGAATAAATTTATCGTATTTTTGCCCTCAATTGAGCTCTGAAGAGGTATGTGCTATAAGCGGTGTGAGTAATTGCTTTTTTTTTTTTGATTGATTGATTTCATAATTTTTCAATTTACAATTTTACTATATCTGTTTTTCTTGCTCTCCCCGAAATATTTAAATATATTTGTATCCAATGTTAACATGCTGTCTCATCTTCTTTTTTTTTTATGACAACGTTCCGTCGATTGGGCCTTCATTCCTTCATCAGGGGATTGTAGCGCAGTGTCCCAACAAGGAATTCCAAAGCTGAACACTTTATTCATAATAGCAGTAATAACTTTAAAAATGTATATATTTAGGCAATTATTAGTATTATTATTATTATTATTATTATTATTATTTTGATGATGATGATGATGATGATGATGATGATGATGATGATGATGATGATGATGATGATGATGATGATGATGATGATTAAAAACATTCTCCTAGGGGACAAGTGAATTCTTAGGCAATATTGACGTGTTGAAATTGTCTTTTTTTATCATACATATGACAATAATCATGTTAAGGGGTTTTATTTTGTGTAAGCTTACTGAATTGAAACATTTGTTCGTGAAATTGGTAACATAGCAAATGTATGTTCAATCCCTGGGCCGGGCAGTGTGCACTTGGGATCAGTGGAAACAGGGCAAGAAATAACTGAGCAGTACTAAAAACACTGAGAACTCTACGAGAAATTCCTAGACACCCATACATAGTGGAACAAGAAAACTCTACTGCCGTAGATTAAATAAGGGTTAAGTTCGTAATTCCTTTTCGGTTAATCGTCTCGATATACACCTGATGAGGACAGGTGGGGCACAGCTACAATATTGTGATAGCAACAACAAATATGAGGACAATAGTAGATATATAGATTGTGTAAATAATGAAAATGTCCTAGTTCCAGAAATTCTGGCAGTTATTCGCATGCATTATATATTAATATATGTTTCTTTAATATGTTCGACTGTAAAGCTATATTATAATTCCATAATCCCCGTGTAGTATTAAAATCAACTGTAAAAGAAATACCAAGATCCCATTCACTGGATATTTTCATCTTTTCTTCCAATTCTCTTGAATCCTACAGCATTAAGTATTCCGGGTTTGTTTTTTTTTCAATTATTATTTCGGTTATTTGGACACAATACAGAACGAGTGGCTTCAAACACGAAAGGACCAGTTTAATTATCCTAATTTCAGCATTAACAGCTGAAGAAATGTCAGACTTTACGGTGCGGAGTAATTTAATCCGTTGTCTTTCTTCGGCTGACTCGTTGATTATCACGGGAGACACAAGCAATGCATTATCCTGTTAGATGTGTCACCTTTGCCATGTTACCGTCTGTGCAATTTATTCCACATTTTCTCTTGAGATATCTGCAGGTGTCCACTGTCAACTGTGATGAAGGTTAAATTAGTTGCATGTCTGTTTCGCTTCAGTTATTTCAATAGAGTTGAAACTAAGGTCAGTTGTTAAAATGGGCAAAGACCTCTAAGATTTAGTAATCATATACACACACACACACACACACACACATATATATATATATATATATATATATATATATATATAAGAGAGAGAGAGAGAGAAAGAAAGTGAAAGAGGTGGGAGTAATAAATTGATATAAAGATACATAGATGAAACAGATGATGAAAAATCTACTACATACATAAATATAAGCTAACGACAAGAAAAAACAAACTAAACAAAAAACACCCAGCATGTTCTTTGTTAATTGCACATTAAATATCAATATTTTAACATGTCAATACTGTTTAGCAATCCTGTTGGAGACATCGAGAATGATTCTCTACAAATACTAATTTACTATGCATATTGGTTAAATTATTATGGCGCTTAGGAATAAAATAAACCTAATGCATAAAATGTTTTCTATAATGGCTAAGATCCGACTTAAAAAGAAATGAAGTAAAATAAACCATAACAAAGTATTTTCGTCGGTCGTTAAGTGAAATTGAATAAAATCAATAATTTCTGCCCCAATGCACCCGAGATAGATAGATAGATAGATAGATAGATAGATAGATAGATAGATAGATATTCTTAATAGGATAAAAACAGTGAAGATCATTAAAGACACTGGATCAAGAAATGCGATATTTATGCTCAATGTTGTAAAAACAGAACCAGTGAATAAACTTATAAGCTTTATTACACTTTACTCTGACTAATCGTCTACTAACGTTTATTACTGGGTGCTTTTTATACCTCCTAGATCTTAAGGGGAGGTAACTGATGATGTATTAGTACACCCAGAACAATATCAGAAATGTTAATACAAATTCAGAAGTATGTGTATCCGTCCCTACACATCAAGACGCTAATGGCCCGCTTGCGGGCCGCCGAAGGCACCGTCCGCAAGTGGTAACATTGGCGAGACGAACACGCCGGCGGTCCGATAGTGAGCCACCAGTAGTAAACACTAGTGGCATGACACCCAGTGGCAGATTGGTGTCTTGCGTCTAGAGAGGTGTTTTATAGAGTATCCAAAAGTGTTTCTAAAGTACGTCGCAAAGAACAGCTAGGTTTCCTTGATATATATTGAAAGGATATTAAAATAGCCCAGAACCTATACTGGTGGCATACGGCCTGCCAGAGGATAGGAAAGGAAATTAATAAGTATAAAAAATAGAAAAGGGAAGGAGACAAGGTTGTATCTTCTCACCTCATTCAACATATACAGCTAGGCGATACTGAGAGAAGTCATGAAAACTTAAAATATGCATATGAAATAGTGATGATAGCATGCACACAAAGACTACTATAAACGGAAGACGTGAGTTACAACGAAGTTTTAGAGAAAAGGGAAACGAAAAGGTCACATCTCGTTTTTCTTACAGTGAGGCTCACCCTGTACAAATCGCTGGAGCCAATTAAGTCAGAGGGTTAATGTGTAAGGGACACAGCCTAGATACCGGTTATCCCTGAACTTGAACGGGTTAAAATTGTATTGATTAGGCAAACATCCTCCTGGGAGCGGTTTCCACAAAGCAGTGGTACGTGTGAAGAATCTGCTCGTGTGGAACATACTTCACATTAAATGAAATACGGAGAGTATGAGGATGGCTTGCTAAAATGTGAGTAGCATGGCGGGTCGTAGCTGTGAAGATTAGAACAGGCGAAACTAAGGAATGTAGTCCATTTGAGCACTAAACATGAACGTAGAAATAGATTTGTCAGAGGCTTGCTCTATCTCCTCTGGTGAGAGGGGTTGCAGGGTGGAAAATAATGTGTCAGCCACAAGGAGGAGGAGACATATTTTGAACTCTGACTAGACTGGAAAGAAAGGACTGGGCAGCTCCTGCCCAAATATGACAGTAATACTTAATTTTAGACCTAGTTCTTGTAAATGTAGAGGATAGCCGGGGTCATGTACTTAAAGGGACAGTACAGAGATCCGACCACTTTTCTTATATCTTTAGAGGTGGATCGCATATACGAGTATCACTTGCAGTCTGGGTTGAGTTTAAGGCCCAATAACCGGTCAATGTAGGGTGCCTCCCGAAGGGAACACCCATTTATCGTGACTCGTTGTAGTCCGATCGTCAATGATGAAATGTAACTAGATTGATTTTCGGGGCATTGAATGTAACCAAACTATTTTCGCTCATTGTGATGTCAGACCTAGACTGGAAGAGTGATCAGCTGCAAATTTCTGGTCTTCACGAGTTTTGTATCTGCTCCCATATGCAGGTGTTTCATCAGCATATATATTCACTAACGCTAGAACTATAATCTGAGGCAAATCATTTATGTACAGCAAAAGTAAAGTTGGTCTGAAAAGCCACACCTGGTTGACGCCTGCGTTAATATTTGGATCCGGGCGAACTAGCCTTTAACAACTACTTTCAGGGACTTACCTGTTAAGAAAGAGTTTATTATTCAGATGGCTCTTCTCGTGATTTCATATCTTGAGAACTTTAGTAGCTATCTTTTTTCAGAGGCCTTCGAGAGAAAGTAACGGTTGTAATTTCTAGGGCATATCATAAAGAAGAGAACCTGGAAAATTTGATACTCCTCAGGACAGACTGAAGGCCAGAGAGACATAGGAAAACAAAATATGACCTATCCAGCAAGTAGGAGAAATAAGCTGTTTATTTGTGTGATCCGAATAGTGGAACAAAATGAATGAATTAATCAAGTATTTCATTAATTAGTAATTTAATTAATAATTAAATCAAGTATTTAATTATTTACAACCTTACACTATAACCAATAGAGAAAAAAATAATTAATGCTTTTAATTATGGCTTGGATAGCAGATGTGAGGAATGAGGGAGCTGTATGAAAATGGAAGCATGAAGAACAGATTGAAGACAAGAAGGTGAGCGGAAAAAAAAGCATAACCTACCTAGTGTGATTGATTAAATAAATATCGGAACAAGGTGTAGGAGTGGGAACAAAAAGAGAAAATATATAACGAGCTACAAGGACAGGAAATTGATCACCAACATCCCGAAGGGACACGGCCAGTAGAAGAAGTGATGGCTAGACAAACACTAATTCTATAAAGTTTATTGCAGTAAGCATTAAAATTCGGATTAAAAAAATTAAAATTCATTCATTGATTAAAACTTTCTTTCTATTGTGTACGTGGAAATAATGTTAGTAGGTCAAGACTAAGAGCTGTAAACACAGGAGGTATGCATTTCCTAAACAGGGTCGTGATAATAGCAAGTAAACCCGGCTTGAAAATGATTTGTCAGTGAAAGAAATAATACAGCTTTGATTCCAGTAGAGGGATAGGATTGTAGATACTAACTTCATAATTTCTTACCCAAAATAAAATAGATATGACTATCGAACCAATAGTAAGAAATGTCCAAGATTAATATGTTTCGCTTCGGCCCAGAGCATTTCATTTCTGGTTCTCATGTTACTTCGTTTTACATTTTGATAGGATTCATCAGTATTGCTTTACGTAAATATTTCCACGAAGAATAACAACACATAGAGATAAAAGCTATTAATAAGGCTAAAACCGTGAATCTTAAAACAATAAGAGGAAAGAATAAGGAAAAAGGATGTCAACAGAGACGCCTTCCATTAACGTAAAGTGGACAAGAGGGAAATACAAGAACACATGTAAAAAGCACCTTAATCGATTTATGGCTTTGTTCTTCTCAGAGCTCATTCGAAGAAGAAAAATGTGCACAGCGGCTAAAATGAAAACACAGTATACTGGAACATTTACAATAAAAATATAAGCATCAAACCTTGATTATATTTAGTCCTAACAGCCACTCCTTCTTTAACTTAACATTAGCTGTTTTATTATGAGGAAACATTCGGCATTCATTGAACGAACAACTTGTACTACTTTAGATTATAATTTAGTAAACGTTTCTCTTCTATATCTTTTCAAGAAAATAGATTTCTCATATATAGTAGTTGTTATCGCTCTTTTCAGCAATATTTGGGGTTTCCTTCTAAAAAACCTATTTGAAGTAGTCTGGAATGTCTACATTGGGATTATGTTATTACTTTCTCTTCGAGTTGCATTTGTCATCCATTTTAACTGATTCTTCCGTTGATAAACATCAGGTGATGCGGTATCTGTTATTTGGTAAAGAACTTTGTGATTCTGTAGCACCAGTTCACACGTTTCTAAGAAGTGTGGTCTTTACGAACATCCATAGTTTCACTCCTTCGAAACTATTTTGAACCATTGATCTTAGAAATCGTTGGTTTACAGCAGACTGGTTAGCTATTTCTGAAGGTGTTTGGCGCTATACTTGACATCCATATTAAAGTCTCGAACTGGTAAGCCTAAGTATGATTTGTCTCTCAAACATTTCGGTGAAATTCAAACTGAGCCTTCCTCAGTACCGAGGATAGATATGAATTATGTATGTATAAATTGATGGCTGTTTTATGAATACTCAGCTATCACTGAACTTAATGTGTTACGGCGACACTTGTATTCCTACAAATGTGGGATGTAAATATTCAAAATTGGACTTCCGAATAGTTGTTAGCATATCTAGTTTAATGCTTGCTTTCAACATCTGAACTCTTCTACATATATAGTCAGCGTGATACTTAAGGAACTCTTTAACATTTATTTAAATTGCAATAAGTGCACACGAAAACTGAATCCGTAATCCCTTCATAATACCCTATTTAGCACGAGTAGTCGAGTATTGGCAGAATGTAAAATTACATTTGCTTGTTTATCAAACAGAAAGCAGTATCGCGATATATCTTGTGTAGAACGAGCGTGATCCTACCATTAACTATTCATGTCAATATTTGCAATCGGATTTGTGCATTGGTGAGCTGGGAAAGAAAGTGGAAACAATTCCTCGTGCGGACTGGCATTGCCTATCAAAATTAGTCCAATAACGACAGAACTAGACACGGAATCTAATTTCTCATACTGAACAACATTCAGCAATGAAATCCCTGAACAATCGAGGTGTTGAACACGACTTTAATATTTCACTTTTTTAGATGTATCACATTACTTTACGAGCCGTCAACGTGCATATAAATAGATATTACAGAACCAATATTTTTATTTTAACAACATTCAGTTCACTTTCAAATATGGTGGATTTTCTGATATTTGCCAGATATCATTTTTGCAGTAATTGTACAAAACTTGGAGAGCAGATGAAAGACTATCCGCTTCCAAAAACAACATATCCTTTCCATGGAAAGGAGATATAAGACAGAATAACGTTATTGTGATAAAATGTTTTAAGTAAGACATGAGAAAAGCAGATTCAAATATGTATGAAAGTATTTATGAAAACATCAGTCGGCTCGTAGGATGTCTACAGTAGATACAAGAAAAATATTTGTCCCCGAATCAAGAGCTTGTTAAGAAAACAAAGAATTTGAATGTAGAAATCTTCTTTAAATTGATCAGCGAATCAATAGTTAAAAGAAAATAAACAAACTCGCAAACTCCGTTCGCACAGATCAAAAACCTAAGATGTCACTGGAAGAAAATAAAATTTACAAGACCAACCATAAACCGTTCACGACAAAAATAATGAGGTAGCAATCTTATCAGTTTTATTATTGTTTATACATATTTTAATTAGTATTTGCAATACAAGTTATTGTAATAATAATTATTACCCGCATTATATAATATTACTTAGATCAAATACAATACAATTTAATAAATCAAATTATTAATATGATATCACTGAAATAAATTCAATAGAATTTAACAATTCCTATATTGATTACACGAATAATACATAATTCGTCCAAAGAGAAAGACATTCCCGTTAAATGCAGATAATTACTATGAACTGATTACGTATTATAATTTTCCTGAGATGAAGTTAATTTCCAAAAAAAAAACAACACTCATCTGGATAGGGATATTCATATTTCTTAAAACAATAAAGAATGCATCCCTCCTTTTTGTGTACTTAGTTTCAAATTTTCTAGCTATATTCTTTTAGAAATAATAATTATATTTATATTATACATACTTGTTTCAAGCTACATAATTGGCGGCCAATCAGCATGCATTCATTTTATTTATTGTCATGTTCTCTGACATATTTTTCCAGCCTTTAAAGTTTGTTTTACAATGACTAATATTTAGTCACCCTCCCACGAGGGTATCATGTGGCACAAGGCCGGTTTAACGTGGGATCCCCGAGCCCGTGGGCCCGGCCAAAAATATATACCCTTTGAACCCGTATAAACGGATTAAGGGCCGGTTTACTTCCCCGAACGAGACTCCGCCCTTCGGCGTAGCCTCGTTCGGGTTCCTCCCCGCCCGTAGGCAGAGAGTTCAACCGTTCAGGCTGTCGTTGTTTTACAATGACACGCCCACATAAATTATTCACATATCAAGCGTTTATCAAACATCCGATATATTTGTTTATATATAAAAAAAGGTTTAATGTATCATTGCGAGTTGTATAAATATATACATTCTATGTATGTTTAAATTTATTTAATAATATTGCTATAATCTACTACAAAATTTTATTATTTTTCACAAACATACTAGTTGGAATATAATATGCAAGCGTTTGTTTATTCAGGTGTATCGAACATAAATACTGAATTTCCCATGAAAAATGTAAAAATTAGCTCTGTTTATTTCTGACATCTTAAAAGCGGAAAGAAATGAGTAAATGAATCTAGTATTTAATTAATTAGTAATTTAATTAATAAGTCAACTACGTTTTTAATTAATTAGAACCTTACAGTATAAGGAATAGAAAAGTAAGTTAAGAGCTGAGGTTGCCTTGGATGTCACATGTGAGTATGGATGGAGTTTTAATGAAATTCGCAGCAAAGGAAGAGATTGAAGACAAAAGGGACAGAGGAAAACAATGCATAACCTACCTGACGAGATTGCGTAAATGGATTGCGGAGCAAGGTCTAGGGGATGTAACGAAAAAACAAAAATTTATTAAGAGTTACAAAGTTCAAGAAATTGAGGAGAGCCATGATCAACAGCAACCCCGAAGGCACAGGACGTAGAAGCAGGGTCAAATAATCCGAAAAGTGTTCTTGGGGATTTTACAATCACAAGGACATATTAAAGGAAAGATGCGCATCATGAATCATCGAATGAACTACATTTTGAGCTTGGAAAGTAGATCGTAGAACAAGGATTGGATAATCTAGTAAAAGGACAAATATTGCTTAGAGATAATAGTATTGGAAGTTGTCTCGATCCGGGATCATCCCTAATCTGCGGAGATACAGAACATAGAACAAATTTATTCTCTGGAAGTGTAAGACCTGCAAGTGACAGCTATATCAAATTTTGATACATAAGATTATTCAAATTATCAAAATAAAATATTTTTGTTTTGTATATGAGTGTTTATTTTTTCTAATATTTTCCGAAAATTAAAATCATGAACGTTTTACAAAAGGGATATAGAAAGGAATGATGTACTACGGACGATTATTCAAGAAATACATACACACATACATGCATACATACATACAGACATGCATAGGATGCAACTCGCCTTGGTGTAATGTTCACGCCTTATCAGTGTACGGACTAATAGTAGGAGTTCCACTGGGAATTTGCCGTATTTTTAGGCTAGAGCGACCTGGCTTGAATTCAGAGTTTACTTCTCCTAGACTTCTCCTAGTCTATCCTGCTATGTTACCAGGAGAGATGTATTCATACCAAACATATTAGCACTCAGCTAACGGTAATGGGCTAGACTAGAAATTTAGACTAGGCCCTGCGATTCGTCAATCCACGCCTCTAACCGTCAGTCTATAATGACTCCGTATGCATATATATATATATATATATATATATACCTGTGTATATATATGTGTGTAAGTTTTTGAAAAATATATATGAGTCAGCAAGTCTGAAATATCATATAGTATTGCCTATGGCCAGATAAACTTTACGACCATACAGCAATATATCGTCTGCCATATATGATGAAGAAAATCTGCTAGACAGGGTAGAAGGATAAAACCGGAGAAAAAGAGTGACTATCAACTGCAAGGTTACTGAAAGTATGGTCTCCAGTAAGCCCCAGATGCATCTTAGAAAAATCATATATCAACATCAAATACACAGACAAAGAAGGAAGATGGAGCCCCCATCTTAAGCACACATAAGTCCAATGGTAAATACGGCAATGCCCACGGGGCATAATGAGGGCCAGAAAGATAGAGGTCAGCGGCGAGCCTCTTATTTGATGGGCCTGTGTGAAATGGGTGGACGGATGGGAGGGCGTGCTGTTGAGCAAAATGAAAGAAATCTGCTAAGGGACACAAGGAGTAGGAAGTTGTGGGCAGTCAGGTATCCAGAATGCAATGTAGATATTTCAGTCTTTTACATACTCACTGTCGCTCAATAAACGCCGAAGGGATGGAATATATATATATATATATATATATATATATATATATATATATATATATATATATATATATATATATATATATATATATTCCTGGTAGTGGATGTGCACTGCTGATGAGTCCCAAATATAGGACGAAACTGCCGTCCAGCGTTTTCTGCATTCTGTTGAGGTTTCTTCTAAATCTCGATGAATTACTTATGATTATCTCAAATCCTCCTAACAATTTGTTGTATATGCTTTCTTGAACCGGCTTCTAATGCTCTGGATGGAGCGGCTTGGTGATAGTAGTCATGGCTCTCGGGGGCACAATCATTGGTTAAAGGAACTTGGATGAGTTCCACCATGGAATATGTGAATGAACGGCGCTATGTCGAGTTTAATTCGTTACCTCTTCGTCACCGGGGATGTTTGCTTAATAACGTAACTGTCCGGGTTTCAATTCCTGGTAGTGGATGCGCACTGCTGATGAATCCGAAACAGCCGTCCAGTGCTTCTGCACTCTGTTGAGGTTTCTTCCTGACCTCGATGAATTACTTAATTATGATTATCTCAAATCCTCCTAACAATTTCTTACACACACACACACACACACATATATATATATATATATATATATATATATATATATATATATATATATATATATATATATAGTGATGTGTTGTAATAGAAAAGCATTTATGGCAAGCAGACGTTTGGTAAATGGGTCGATATCAGAGATAGAGCATGAATACAATTAAAGACGAACATGCTATGCATCAAGCGACAAGCAAGAGACAGACTCACGTGTCAATATAATTAATAATAAAAATGCATTTTCACAACAGTATATAAAACCTGAAAATTGGAATATCAACAAAAAAAACTCTCTCCCTCTCTCTCTCTCTCTCTCTCTCTCTCTCTATATATATATATATATATATATATATATATATATAATTAAATTAGCAAGTGGTACATGTGTGATCCGTGTTATATTTAGATTTAACATGCCCGTTAATGAAATTTGAATAATGGAAATCTGACAAAATGATACCAATATTCTCAATAAAATTTATATTTATTACATATTAACCTTTTGACTGAAATGGAACGCAAAGAGATAGATTTTAAAGTCGCAATATTCTAATACACCTGTGTTCATTTTCAACAATGCGAAGAATAAACAAATAAGTTGTACTTACTCCTCCGAGGATTGTATTTTGGTTGGTGGTCTCCCTTTGGAATTTATACAGTCTGAGTAAAACCCAAACCACTGTTAAATCCCTCAATGTTTGAATTTATTTTGAAAATAAATTTCAACTCCGATCTACGCCTTTCCTCTTGACTGTTGAATGAAGACGCTAAAAGCACGCATCTGATGTAATCTGCGTTATGAAATGGTTGGTTCTAGTACGGGGACTGAAAAATCATTGTACATACACACACACAAGCTCTGTCAAAAAGTATCGGGCCTGTTTCATGGTAAAAAAATCAAAAGTTGCGCAGAGTGAAGCCGCTTGACACAGATTGAACTTGATCCCTGTCAAGCATACCAAGTTATAACGTAATCACTTCCTATATATATATCAATGCTTGTAAGGAAAGTGTTTATAGTGTTGTCATCTCACCACAACGAAGAGGTTCTATCAGTATCCATGGCTTGTGAAGCAGTTTTTTCATTTTTTTTATAACCAGTCATAACATTCCCCTGGTTCGACTTTCGATATATTCCCCAGATAACCAAAGATTTATTCGCTTGAAAAATCTAATCCCACTTGAAAGACGTCGAGTTAATCCAAGATAATGTGACGCTATTCTAAAACCAAGCCTACGAAAAATGCTTCTATCAATTGAAACGACGCTGTATAAAGCGTGTGGATTCACAAGTGATCTAATTCGAAAGTTATTAAATATCAGATTGATATATGTTGCAGTTTTCATTTTATAGCATCATATACTTTTTGGATCAACCTTTGTGTATACATATATATATATGTGTGTGTGAGTGTGTGCGTGTGCGAAAAATTACTTCTATATTCATAAAATACCAATTGTTATTTGATGTAGAATTCAAGGGAGAAACGTATTTTATAGTATCAAATTATCAAATGAATTGTCTGCTTGTGTTAAATTGTGTGGAATTTCGTGTGTCTATTTTACATGCCACTGTGTCTATGGGAAATTAAGATTTATCTTATCAAATGTTTAAGTTGATTTGAATTCCGGTTAATGGATCTGAAAATACTGTTCAAATAAATCACGATTTAAGCAAAGTATGGACCATTGAGTTGGAATTGTTTCCCACTGTCGTATAACTAAGCTATTTATTCCCTGATCTATAAATCAGAATCATTCTGGGAATGAATTCTCTGAATGCTTCTCTAGCAGCTATTTCGTTATGAAAGTTATTTTTACTTAAAGAAGTCGTCAAAATGCTTGGCGATATTAGTTACGGAAAAGTCAAGTTAATACAGTGCGCGAGGCTAAAAACTTTGATCCAATCAGGGTTTGTGAAACAGAAATTACATTCTTATCATGTAAGAGCGTTACATTTTAAATAATGTTATGTTTCGTGTATGAATTCTATTCAGTGGTGATGAGGGGGATCACGTGTCCACAATGTTTCCAACTCGATTTCCACGTATGATCCTGTTTGGAGAACTCTCCAGCGGCAAGAGGCTATACAGAGGCCGAAAACGATGTTTCGAGGATCATTTGAAAACATCTACGACTCAGGTTAACATCGACCCTGAGACCTGGGAACCGTTGCTACAATTTGGCCTTCCTGGCGTAGGACAATCCAGGTGGATGAGACCTTCGAGTCCAGCCGGCAACATGAAAAGGATCTGCGACATTATGTCAGGAGGACCCGACTGGCCCAACCGTGTCTACTAATCACACTCCTCTCTGTTCCTGCTCAAGAGTCTGAAGGTATAGACTGTGCCTTCACAGCAACTTCAGTCACCGCCACCAGAGAGGAGAAAGGGAATAAGACTTTGTGTCACAGTCGAGGCGTGGCGAGCCTCTCACTGCTCTATCGCATATTTCCATGGAAAGTGCACGGACAAACTACATTTCTTGGTTTAGCCAGGCATAACCTTTACGACTATGACCCACCATGTCACTTACATAGTAGCAAAACACCAACATTCTCTCCGTATTCCAAAAGCGCGAAATAAGTTCCATTCAAACAGCTTCTTCCAGCGAACAATGGCCCCACGGAACAGACGCCCAAGAGGATATTTCCCTGATCACTACAATCTTAACCTGTTCAAGTCTAGAGCTAAACGTTATCTCCCTATCCTATTCATATAAACTATTCCTTAACGTACCGGCTCTAAACCGAGTGGTTCTCGGGCCTTCTAAAGAGTGAACCCTACTCTTAAAAAATGGATAGAGGAGGGCGATCCCGATCCTCGAATACGAGCTGGTGCCGACGACGATGTAAGGTTAATAATTCTAACCTATGCAATTATAGCCTTTGGTATTGACACTGAAAGACGAAGAGTATCAAGTAGAGAAACATTACATGGCGCAATTTGATCAGGATACGACGTGAATGAATCACAATAATAACCACATTATTACCCGGACATATTAAAGATTTAGTCTGTCTGTGAGCCGCCGTATCTGACCAGCACACAACCCCTTTTAATTCACTGTTGCCAGATTGGAAGAGGTTCTGTTTAGTCCCACGATAAATGACACAGAGGGATGGCAATTTGATGCGTTACATTACGATAGATCGTATTTGATTTATATGGATGCTGACGGCGATTATCTCTCTTTTGATGACAAATTCACGGGGGTCACGTTTTTTTTAAACACCTTTTTTTATTTAGAAAGTAGAAAAAATTAAGTGGTTATAGTATAAAACACATAAATCTCACCCGGTAAAATAAAATTTGTTAAGAGATCTGAAAGATGAGCGGAAACCCATTCCTGTATAAAAAGGCAGTATTTTCCTAGAGTTATTTTTTTAATTGGATATACTGCTATGAAGTATGTGTTTTTTTGTTTTTTTTGTCATTTACAAAAGCGTTTTCTATTTCTTATTCATCACCTCTCTGATGCAACGAGTGTAATATTCCTTTTTATTGTGCCGTTTTATTTTTTTGAAAATTTAATTTATATGTCATATTATTAATGCTATATAGATTTCTAAGCAATGTCTGAAAATTCTTCCTACTCAATAATATCTACATTACGAACTTTTTCTCCAATAAGCGTATGAAAACAAATACTTGAAACTGTTCTTTTCAAAATATCTTTTAGACGACATTGTAAGTATCAAAATTTATGATTTCAAGTGATTTCCAATGAAGTCCAACAAAATATCTCTCCCATCTTTTCAGATTAGTTTTTAAATAAAATTTCAGATACAGGAAAATCAATTCATATTCAAATGATTTTGTCGAAAATCGATTTGTCTTTGTGAAATCAGTTGATTTCTATTTTCAGAACTAAAAGCGGACAAATAAAATGATACGGAAGGTGATATTAGCAGCATTGATGGCAATGGTGTTTGTAATATAGGACTTGGTTTAACGTTACATTAAATATGTGGAAGGAAAGAACGAATACGTTAAACCTATCTTGGCAAGCTGGAGTGAATTCTGGCCGAATGAATGGCGGGTGGATGGATGCATGGACAACTGAGAGGATTGATGGGGGGTTTGTTAAATGAACATATGGCTGGTTGGATGGATGGACGATTCTATGGATGTATATAGGATTGGCTAGATGAATGGACGTTTGGATAGATGGAAAGCTGACTGGCTGAATGGATGGTCAGTTGGACGGATGGTAGGTCGACTAGATAAATGGATTGATGGTTGAATGGATGGTGATAGGAGTTACTGGATGGATGAACGGTTGGATGGAGGAACGGAAGACTGGCTAAATTGATGAACGGTGGAATGGCAGATGTCAGGAATCACTTGGTTCATGGACAGTTCGAGGTATAAATGGACAACTGTTTAGATAAATGGTAGTTTGAATAGATGGGGACAGTACTGACTGGATGGATGGACGTCTGGATGGATCGATGGACGGAGGATAGATGGAGAGAGGACTGGATGCATGAATTGTTGGATGGATGGGTGGACGGACTAATAACGGGATGGATAGTCGGTAAGACGGATGGAGAGTGGGCTGTATGGAGGAACACTTGGGTGGAATACGTGAAGGCTGATTGAATGGATGAACGTTTGGATTGATGGAAGTACGGGCAATTTCTAGCTAGATTGTAAGTAGGATGGATAGAGGTAGGCCTTGGTTGTTGCCTGGAGCGAACTTTGGATATATGTACGAATAACTAGATAGCTGGATGCATGGTTGAATAAATGGAGGGAATACTCTCTAAATAGTAATGTTGGATGTATGGAGATACGACTGGGTGGATGCCCGGAGCGACGTTCGGATAGATGGCGGGGCGACTGGTTGGCTGAATGATAGCTAGATGCTTGGCTGGATGGACGGTTCGATGAATGAACAGACGATTGGCTGGGTTTATGGACTTTTTAGATGGATGGCCGGACTACTGAGGGCTGGATGAAGAGAGGACTGGCAAGTTGGATTGAAGGTTGAACGGATGGACTGAGGACTGGTTGGATCGATGGATCGGCGCATGAATGGAGAGAAAACGGATGCCTGGAAGGATAGACGATTGAATGGATAGAGAGAGAACTGACCAGATGAATGGACGATTGGATGAATGGAAGGACAACTGTCTAAATTAGATGGATAGAGAGAAAACTGACACGATGTATTGACCGTTGGATGGATGGATGGTCGGACAACTGGCTGATAGAGAGAAAACTGACACGATGGATTGACTGTTGGATACATGGAGAGAGAACTGCCTGGCTGGCTGGATGAACGGTTAGATGGAAGGGCGGATGGCTGGATTGAAAGAGGATTGTCTAGATGGATGTACGGTTGGATAGATGGATGGATTGATTGATGGATAGATGAACAAAAGCTTAGATGGATGGAGAGTTGGATGGAAGGAAGGACCACTCGCTAGATTGATGAATGAGTGAATGGATGGATAGATAGACTGCATGGATGAAAAGACTGATGACTAACTGACTGAATGGACGTTTGAATCCCCGGATGCAGAATAGGAAACTCGTTAGGATGAAAATATATATATACATGTATACTTTTTGTGCTTGACTGGTTAAATAGAGCTGTTTAACGAGGGACGGGGGATTTTCGAGCCGCTGGATACTGGCTGATTGGCAACCTGGCTGTCTGGTTAGACTGGATGACTTACAGTTTTTGTATAGGAATAGAAGCCCGACTGGCTGGTTAACTAATCAGAGGCATGGATGAAGTGAGGTAAGGATTGACTAAATACATGTATGCATGATTGCCTGTATGGATGAACGTTTTAATGGAAGAATGAAATAGGTAGATGAGAAGTCACTTTGTATGATGCTAGATAGCCGGATATGTATGAAGTAACCAAAAGTAATTTTCATGCTGAGTAGGAAGGAAATAGATTACTGTTACGCAAATGAGTGTGTCACGTGCCGGTAAAGGGGTGAGTGTAAAGTGCTTGGCGCGCACACACATCAATGATAGCACGAGCAAAAATGCCAGTGTCAAAGTAGCTCGTTCGAGAATGTCTTCTTTATGACATTAAGGTTGTGGATAACGCTGTGAGTGAAAGCACCAACTGATATTGGATCAGGCGTGTCGCTTTCCAATGAAACCCGCGTACCCGGGCACGAAAAAGGCCTTCAAGGCAGTCATAGAGAAGGACAACAACCAAACCTGTGGTGAGTTTGCTAAACGCTCCCGGGATTCTGCTGAAACCTTCGGACTTCACCTGCACCGCAGAGGGAAGGCGTACAAGTTGAGCAAGTGTGCACCCCACACACTGTCGGTAGGTAACTAGCAACAACGTGCAGCAGCCTGATTCTCGTTGTTGTTTTTTCGGTACTGCAACCTAACCATATTTGATCTAAGACTCACCAGTGACGAAAATGGGTCATGTATGACACTCCCAAGGGTTCCAGACATTGGTGATCACCAAATGTGCATGTGTCTCACAACACAATATAACCTCTACAGCCACGCCAGATGATGCTCTGTATCTGGTGGTCTAGTCAACAAGTGGTGCCATTAAGCTGCTACCAACAAGCCGAGCTGTTACTACAGACACGCAGCAGGGGGAACGTGTGCAAACGGGCATTGAAGGAAAAGGGACAATATTGGCGACCGGGAGGGCGTAACTGTTTGACCATGACAATACCATGTCTCACGTGGCGCAGGTGGCTTGCAATGCCATACGGTGACTTGCCTCGGAGACACTGTGCCATCCATCTTACTCCTTGGAAATTGATCCAAAAGATAACCACATCTTCCACCTCATGAACTTGCGTATTTAAGGAATACTTAATACAGTTAATAATTTTAAAAAACAAATTTCATAATATTCATCGAGTGATTGGTAGGTTGATGCATCTTATAATTTTATCACATATATATATATATATATATATATATATATATATATATATATATATATATATATATATATATATATATATACAGAGAGAAAGAGCAAGGCAGCCAAACGGACAGACAGTTACGCATACAGACAGAGAGAAAGCGAAAGAGATACAGACATACTCACACCGAAACATCCATATATATATATATATATACATATGAAGAAATATACTCTTAAGGCGTGGTATATTTATGGGATAGATGAGATAGAGCGTGTGTAAATATAAAATTGAACCTGACGATTGCGTCCAGCATGAAACAGCCTGTCGCCTCTAAGTGTTGACGTCAATGTTCACTGATATATATATATATATATGTGTGTGTGTGTGTGTGTGTGCGCGCGCGCGCGTGGGTGTGTGTGTGTTGTTTAGCATTTTTATTAATTTTTTCTCCTGTTCGTTCCATTTTTATGCTTTCTGAGGACAAAAAAAATGGAACTTACAATTGTCTCATATCTTCTGACGGCTTTCTGTTGTTATGTGTCATGATGAAAGTTTTCTTTTTTTAATTACGCAAATGATAATACATACAATATGGGCATACAATGTCAGAAAAGGGCACAGCAGCAAACATAGTCTAAAAAAATAACAAATTCTTTGACAGCACCTACAAACGCGTGACAAGACGACACTCGATAATTACGACAGAAAACACAGTGCATACGCAGAAACACAAACTCCACGTAAAGTTAAAAATTGATAGGGAAAAATAAGAGTAAAAATCGACAAAGAAATAAAAAGTGTGTTACTGAAAAATAACGATTACTCGGTCTATTTTAATTATTTTACACAGTTTTTCAACTCATTCCCATGTTATTTTCACAGCATTAATTAATTGTAATTAAGTAATTACAATGCAACAAAGTTCAAGATTATTAAGTTTATTTTAGTATAAATTTGATTAATTATACACATTAACAGCTTATCAATGTTAATGAATTCATTCACGTACTATTCTTCCAGTAAGTCGCTTAGGAATGGAAGAACTCCAGTCATATACTTATATAGCCATCTTGTACATAGATTCTCCATAATAACCTGGATGCCAGCAAACTCATTCAACAATGTGAAAACAATTAACTATATCCTGGGGTTTTATCAGATTAATGATATTAATATAACCCCATCCATGGTTTCTACTGTCATCTCGAAACTAGATCCCTACGAAGAATGTAAACATGACAGAATCCCTGTAATTATTCTAAGGCAATATGCTCCCGATCTCTCATCTGTTCTCTCCAAACTCTACAACAAATGCCTTGCTGCTTCTTGATTTCCACTTTACTGGGAAACCTCATCTCTAGTTCCTGTCTCTGTTGAACCTGATGACCCCTAGTATTATTGTCCTGTTCCTATTTTACCACTTTTTGGTAAAGTTCGAGACGCTCTATTCAACTATGAATTGGTTAAGCATCCCACTTCACATGGCCTTAGTTCCGATAAACAATAGGTTTTCGTTTCTTAACCGTCGATGTGTTAACCGCTATTCCTAAATTTGTTTATCAAATTTTTTATAACAACAGCAAATCCCGAGATGTGGAGTTTGATATCCCGAAGGTCTTTCACAAGTTTTAGCATGCTGGCCTTCTATAAAAGCTAAATGGCTATTGTGTCTCTGGTCGAATATTTGAGTTAATCCAATCGTTCTTTAAAAAAATTAGATTCTAGATTCTTTCACATTAATTCGGGGTTCCTCCAGAGAAATGGGTAATCAAAACATTTCTGTGATTCAGTATCGATAGAATTTGGCACTGCGATTGTTAAAGACAATTGGCAGGAAACGTTTTACATGATTGACAGCGATTATAAGTGCCAATTTGAAATAGCATTTAACTTCTTTCTTTATTTTTATCATTTCACACCTTTACAGTTTATTACAATCATTCTACATCAACGAGTTCAAATCAAATTTATTTTAGCCGTATTCAAAATATATGTTGAAAGCGCCAATCAAAAAGCTTGTTTCCCAAGAATTACTACTTTACGGAAAAAATACCTACTAGCTTCTTCCATGAACACTACAATCTTAACCACTCCAAGTCAAAGGCCAATCGTTCTCTAGCCTTCTAATCTTTATAATCTTCAACTTCCTAACACGTTTCCTTTCAGTCATATCACACCTCATTCATCGTAAACATCTGAAGAGTAACCATGTAACTTGAGAGTCACAAGTGTCTTGTATATAGCAAACTTTAACATTTAAAAGGACCATATATATGAATGATAGGACACATTATTTTACCAATTTTGTCAAACCAATTAAACTGGTCCCATTGCTTATCCAGGAAATCTAACGCAGACTTACACTTTGGTCTTTCTTATTCAGAATGTGTGGCGCATCGTACAAGATGACCTTCTTACAGGGATAAGTTTCGATTCTCACGTGCCATACAAACCGCTTTTGATAGATAGTATAGATAGTCAGACTGACCCGCGGCTGGGCAACTCTATACTAACAAAGAATCGATGAAATGTGTCTGCTGTTGCAATCTATCCCCCATCTTTATTAAAGCTATTTGCAAGTTTAGCAACATTAGTCATTTTCTTGTGGGAAAGGTGGGAATTCTTCCGTTTATTTCTTGCATGGATAAATTTTCTCTGCATAATGACATTTCGCCTGTTGAAAGCTGTTTTTTTTTCATTATTTTTCTCACTCTCTTTTCGAAAGCCAATACTGTAAAGTAATAGCTACCATTGAATGTCAGCTAAGCACAAGGGGTTGGTAGTCTTAAAGTTATACTTCTGATCATAAAAATGTAGTAATTCTACGGGATTCTACGATATTCGGTCAAAAACAAGTCACCATTTTTTGTAGGAATCAATTCTTTTGATATATGTGCGTGTACGTTGTATGCCAAATGTTTAATCGCTCCTGGAACATTTGTTCCATAAAAAAATATTAGCAGACTCATGTGAATCTGGTTAGGAAATCAACAAACAAAAATACAAAACAATGAATTTAATCCAAACTGCAATTATATGCATTTTTTGATAAAATTCGCTGCAAGTGTACGCAATTGAAATGAAAGGAATAAACCTTGAAAACTAGCTGCAAGAATGTTCTTGTTGTGTGTGTGTGAAAGAAATGTGTGTCATAGACATGTATGTGTGCGCGGGCGCGCGTATGTCTGTGCGCGCACGTGTGTGAGAGTGAGTGTGGGAGAGAGACTAAGTTCAAAGTTATCAGAAGACCAAGGAAGAGAATGAGCTTCAGCGTCAGCATTTTTATTCTACTTTTGGCTACAACTTGAAGCAAGAGGAAAAGAGAAAGAGAGGTACTGTGCTCGCCATTTTAAAGACATAAATAACGCCACTTAATGGGCACTTTTGGCGAAACCAAGTGAGGTAAGCTACACCTTTTTCAAAGTCCCTTACATTTGAATTCTAGCTAATTATTTGCGGTATTCAACGTTCAGTCCTGACCAAGATACCGTATTAAGCCTGACTAAAGTATACCGAGGACACTGTTATGAACGACTGGAAAAAATAATTATCTAAAATAACAATGAAATATCATTATAATACTTTGGCAAGCATAAGTCAGGCTTCAATGAATAATCGCATAACTATAGTTGAACTATTTTTACTACTTTACCTACCATTAATTATAATTAGGTTGAATATACTTGCTTCTAGAAGACGAATATGGCGCGTAATAGGCAAGATTATCTTATTGAAATTATTTTTCTTTTATTCATTTGTATAACGTCATTCTACGCTAGTGTAATTATCTCCATTATATATTTATTTATGGAACCTATTTAGTCAGTTGTTTTAGTCGAGTATCTGTCTTCGTGTTATGGCAAAAAGAATTATGGTTTACAGGTAGAATGGTTCACCCACTACTAAGATATTTGTGTATAATATACTCTGCTAGTATAATGAAATATGAAGGTCAGTTGCTAAGCTTTTCGTGTATCAGCTTCATCTATTCAATTAGTGATTGGTCACCACTACCCTCCATCTCACAATTGTGGTTTATTGTGAAATTTAAGGGAGAATAGAGCAATGGGTTGCTGACTCCTTTTGCAACAGAAGTTAAGCCAGCAGGTGGTTTGAATTCCTTCAGAAT
Organism: Acanthosepion esculentum; assembly: GCA_964036315.1. Taxonomy (NCBI): domain Eukaryota; kingdom Metazoa; phylum Mollusca; class Cephalopoda; order Sepiida; family Sepiidae; genus Acanthosepion; species Acanthosepion esculentum. Next base: position 115,661,567 of record OZ038481.1, read on the forward strand.
AGTTGACAACCAAGGGTAAATGCTCCATAGCTGGGAGGGACAGATGGATTCATGCCTTTGCCAAGGAATTCGAAATCGCCTGCAATATGAGCCCCTATATAATACTCGACAGTTATTCCATATTTTTTGGCTATATACCGTTTGAGATGGATACATTTTTCTTTTTTAATTACGCGCATGCGCGTTGTTTTATTTTTTATTATTTTTCTACTGCAAAGTATAGTAGTGTCAGTTGGGGACGTCTGTGAGAAAAAGAGTATCCCGTCATAATTCCCTCTGCCAGAAATTTGGAAACAGCATGTTGTACTGCTTGACATTTGCGCCGGAAGCTCCAATGCAGACTTTTCGGAGCGTTTGGGAGTCAATGATTTGACAGTGCAGAAGATTCGGAAAGAGTTTCTTGAGTCTAATGGGGATTACGATGACGTTTGGAATGATCACTACTGATGGCGACGTTATGCCTCCATTCATCTTCCCACATGCCCTCAGACTCAACACGGAGGCGTACATCAAGGGCCTTGGGGAGACAGTGCAAACCTGGGTCATAAGGGGGGCTGCTGGAAGACGCTATGTCTGGCAACAGGACTCAACACTATGCCACACAAGCAGGAGAACCCAGTCATGGCTGTCAGACAATTTCTGCGACCACATCACCTCTTAAATCTGGCCAGCTAACTTCCCAGACTGCAAGCCCCCTTTATTATTATATGTGGGGCGCAGCTGAGCGAGAGACCAGCAAAAATCCTTTTAACAACAAAGATGAACTGGGGGCAAGGATTATCGCAGCATTTACGAACTTAAAGGAGGAGACTGTCCAGAAGAGTTGCAGGAGAAGTCGTTTGGAGACCGTAGTTGAAGCCAATGGCGATTTTATTAATCTTTAGTCTTTCAAGACATTTTTATGTAATATTGTTAAAGATACCTGTTAAAATGAGATGTCAGTGGGATTTTTTTCATTTTTTTTTTTTGCGTAATGAAGACGACAATTCATCCATCGCATCCGGAATTCAAAAAAGGTGGATAAAGAAATGTTTTAGTGCATATATATTTTTTATTTAATATTTATTTTTATGTATCCAGTACGCGATTATATGACATGTTCGTTAAGAATTCCCGTCAGAGTAACCCTTCTCTTACAGCTTGATTTAGAACCGGAAATCTTGGACATTCACCTTTATTACCGGCTACCACACTGGTATCTCAGCACAGGTATTGCTGCCAACACGATCTTATCCGTGTAAGGAGTCGAGAGCTATCATATATATATATATATATATATATATATATATATATATATATATATTTTCTAAACAGTTTTTCGCATTTTTTTTCATTATACGCGCTAGAAAAAGTTAGCCCTGACTACTTTTGAAGCACACATACATAGAAAGAGATGTAGACATCTTCTGTTTAAGTTAAGATAAAAATATATTAATTGCAATCTTTTAAGTAAAATGTAAAATATCAGTGTAGTTGCTTTTATTATTATACGCGGGGTGGGAGCAGAAAAAGTAACGTTATACCTGACCACTTTTGAAGCACAGAAATCATTGTCTCAAGTTTGAACGTGATCTGTTGGAAAATGTGGAAATGTATAATGAACATACACACACACAGAGAGAGATATCTTATGTTTTAGTTAAGATAAATAATATTAAATTTGCAATCTTTTAAGTAAAATATCAGTGTAGTTCTGTTTATTATTCTTCTCTAGAGTAATATTTTTAAACGTTTTATTAAAACCTCTGAAAAAAAAAGGAAAATCATGTGCTCAGGAAGTTATAGTGCTAAAGGTTTTTGGTCAACAATCTCCTTTAGATTATATAGCACCGCCTAATTTCCGCAAAATTCTTCAATATAGCTATATTCTTCAAAACATTTATGTGGGTATTGAAAAATATCAGATTATTAAAATTATAACAAAAGATATTATTAGATTTTGCCAAGTAGGGAAACATCGTTTGGTTTGTTTTTTCTTTTACATCATATCAACCCCAATGAGTTATTTAATGCTGACAAAATCTTTATTGCTGGTAATATGCTTTTCTTCAAAAATCTATTTCTGGGAATATTTTTCCTTGAAGAAATTGAAAGCTGGTCATATTTTTTCAAAGAATGTATAACTGTTTGTATTGCTGGTATATATATTTTTTAATTAATGCTGATAATAATTTTTCCTTCAAAAACTATTGATAGTAATAATTGTTTTTATTACAAAGTATATCTGGTATCAAACCTATTTTTACACAGGTGTGGGTGTTAACTATTTGCCCATATCTGGGACTTTAACAGGTGTTACCTTCCCGGGTCAGGGTAGACCTGGGAACACCAGCAATTAAGAGGTGGTTCCACGCTCCTCAAAACCTCCTGATTAGAGGCCTTGCTGTTGGACATAGTTTATCGTCTTACCCAGGACGCGGAAGTATTTTATCGTCATACCCAGGACGAGGAATCATCGTTTGCCACTGTTTAAAGAATACCATGTTGTAAAAATGGTAGACCGTGTATGTATTTAACTCTTTGAGCCTTGACCACTGCTTGACCTGTGGTAAAGAAAAATAACGTATTGCCCATCCACCGGTTGAACAGTGATAGAGAAAAATGACTTAATGCCCAGACATCTGTTGATCAGTGGGTAAATACAGGGTGATCCAATAAAGACGGGAATTTTTAACAAGCCCATAAAGCCAAGAAAGATGGAAAAAATATTTAATTCATAGTAATTGAAACCTTAAAACATGCCATTTAAGAAACATTGATGAAATTTTCATTTGTTTTAAATTGCGTCCTGTAGATGGCGTCCTCCTGTACGAATGCATTCTTGAAATCTGCTGTTGAGATTCCTCATTGACTGCTGCAACATCTCAGCTGGGATAGTGTGAATTTCATTCGTGTTACTAAAATGGCAAAATGTTTACTTGCTCAAGGTCTCTGTCTCGCAGTGTTGCTAATTGCTCCTGTCTGGCAATATGCACTTCAAAAATTCCCATTTTTTGGGTCACCCTGTACTTGTAACTATTTTCATCTACTGTAAATTATTACATACTATTTGTTTGCGAATTTTGAATCAGGATCCGAGGCAGAAGGGTTAAAATTGTTCAAGATCGCTGGGCTCAAGTACATGAATAAAATATGATGTCTACTTCCGAAGTAAAAAAAAAATTCTGAATTTAAACTGGATAAATTATTTGACATTTCGTCTTTCACACATCAACTTTGAATTCAATGTTGTGATGACAATGCTGTAAAATTTAACAAAGAAAATTTTCAAGAAAGACAAATATTCTGAACTCTTTCTCGCAGATAGGAGGTAATGTTCATTTTTGTTCTAATTTGAATAAAATTAAATTCATGAATTATGTATATTTTAAAAACGGAATGGGATACATATGAATTTAAATATATTATTCTCTGAATCATATTGTTTTCAAATTTTCTATATTCTTTTAATAATTCAATGGATGATTATTTTTTTGTGTTAGGTTGCAAAGGAAGAAAGATAATATTTAAAGTACCATGTGCCAAAATAGAACAAAGGGGACTTTTCAGCTTGGACCTGTAGATATTAATATTGTTAAAATATATAATAAACGTGCAGCTGGAAATGAGAGGTTACAAGTACAGATGGAAAAACAGCAAGTAGATTCAACATTTGCATACACATCACAAGTTCAAATTACTTGTTTTCCACACCCATCTGGATTTCAAGAATCTAGTGATTAATATATTGAACTTAGTGTGCATCAAATTACTCCATGCAGTCTTCTAAACCTTCCAAGATATTGGAGCAGCTGTTGCTAATGCATTTTTCTTGGATTTACAAAAACAGTTTTAAAAACATTATAATTGATAAGTCAAAAATAGACAGACTAAAATAAACGTAATAACGCATGAAAGAAATACTGAAGGTATTTAAAAGGTTGTCTGTTTAGGAGTTGATGGCAAGAATACTAAAGAATCTTTGTTGTATGAAGAATTTATAGGGGAAAATGGTGACATTAAAGTAAAAAGGAAAGGGGTCCAGAACCATTTGACATTCAAGAGACAGGAACTGAGCCTGGAAAATCCCTGATTCATAGAGTAATTCAAGTTACAGGAGACACTACGGTTTTTCTAACAGAAGTAGCGTTTAGTATTTTGGAAAATTTAATAGTATAGACATCCTTAAGCCTGTACATCTGTACAATGCAAATAAAGATACTGGATGGATCCAGGCTTTGTAACTGCTCTGGAGAATACAAATGACTGTTCATTACATCAGGATTAAGTACTAAACAGCTATTCTAAAGTATTATGGGTGTACAACAAGCAGCGCTACTGCTTATACACGCCCACGAGGCAAAATGTGTGAAAGGGACTATAATGATTTTCAATAAGTAGAATTTGTGAAAATCAGTGACCCTCTTGATAATATGGAATCGACGGTGAAAATGGCAGTTCTAAGTAAAAAGGATCCTTTTTGAATGTACGGTAGA
>OZ038481.1:115671041-115676041 GCA_964036315.1 Acanthosepion esculentum
CATATATATATACACACACAAACACACACACACATATATATACACACACAAACACACACACATATATATATACACACACAAACACACACACACACACACATATATATATATATATATATATATATATATATATATATACATATATATATATTTATACACACACACACACGTGATCAGAATCATAAGACCATATACGATAGGGTTAAAAAGTATAAAATACTGTTACTATATTTATTTCTTACTATATATACTGTTAATATATTTGCAAAACATTCACATTTTATTAGAAAATGTAGTTTATCAACAAAGAAGTGAAAATATTATGCTTTTAACTGATTAATTTAAACAAACATTGAAAATAGGTTTTTGGGGTTGGTCATAAAGATAAGACCATATATGAAAAAAATTACTGGGCCAAAACTTTAGTACTTGTCAGTGTGCCCATACTTTCAGCTCATTTCCAGTATTAACTTTCAGATTTTAAAATGGCTATGGGTAAAATGTTAACAAAGTTTAAACAATTCGACGGAATTTAAATGAGAAAAATTTCAAGAACTTGAAACGACTTCAGAGGGCTTACCTCCTTCGTCATATAACTTCCCGTTTATAATTTGCTCCCAATTATCAAACATGGGATGTGAATAGATGGAAGAAAGTGTTCTTTTCAGACGAGAAAAAATTAAGTCTTCATGGCCCAGAGGTTTTTCAGTGTTACTGGCACGCAAAACATGTCCCAAATGAAATTTTCTCAACACCACACAGTGGAGGTGGATCAATTACGGTCTGGGGTTCATTTTCGTACAAGAGAACGTTTGCTAGTTACATTGACATGTTAAGAAAGGCACTGTTAATTGCTGAAGGCCCTTGTCTATGTGAAAAAAACTGGATTTTCTAGCAGGACAATGTTGCAATCCACAACGCTCGAAGGTCGAAGGATTCCTTCATGGAAAAGAGCATTCAGCTTTTGAGCCATCCGCCGTGCTCCCCAGATCGAAGCCCAATCGAGAATGTTTAGGGATCGATAGAAAATTGTTTATATACATGGATCGCAATTTGATACTGTGGATGCTCTTCGTGCTGCAGTTTATGCATCGTGAGAGAGCATCCCAATCAACCTAATGCAGAAGTTAATAATAACTGTGCCAAAGCGAATTTTCGAAGTAATTCGCAAAAATGGAGGACGCATTCGGCGAGAAGTTAGACAGACGCATTAGACTAGAAGAGAGATTTAAGCCTAACATCAAATCAGATCAAAGCTAATACAGATGCTGAATGCATCTCTCGAACAATTCGACGGCATTTAAATAAGAAATGGTTTAAGAACTAAATACGGGTGCAGAGGCCTTGCCTTCTTCTTTGCCATAAAACCTCTCGTTTACAATTTGTTTCCGATTATCGAACTTAGGGATGTGGATAAATGGAAGAAAGTGTTGTTTTCAGAGAAATAATTAAATCTTGATGACCCAGACGGTTTTCAGCGTTACTGACATGGAAAAGATGTTCAAAAATAAATTTTCTCTACACGACACAGTGGAGGTTGATCAATTATCGTCTGGTGTTCATTTTCGTACAATGGAACTCTTCTGGTTACAGGAGGTAAAAGGTCATCGAATAACTGATAGTTACATTGACATGTTAAGAAAGTCATCGCTAATTACTGAAGGCCCTCATCTATGTGGAGAAACCCGGATTTTCCAGTAGGACAAAGCTGCAATCCACAACGCTCTCCAGATCAAAACCCAATTGAGAATATTTTGGGATGGATGATAAAGGATGTTTATAAACATAGATCAACAATTTGAAAATGTGGATGTGTCTTCGTGCTGCAGTTTATGCATCCTGCGCGAGCATCCCAAGCACCCTCATGCAGAAGTTCGCAAGTAATTCGCAAAAATGGAGGATATACTGAGAATTACATTGTCGTTGTGAATTATTTGTTCTGTGTTTGCTATTTTTATTTACATGGTCTTATATTTATGACCAACCAAATAAATCCCTTTTTCAATGTTTGTTTATATTAATCAATTAAAAGCTTAAAATGTTCACTTGTTTGTTGATTGTAATGGTCCAGGTTAGGACCAAGGAAGAACAACACGAACACAAGTGTAGAAATAACGAAGATATATTCCACGGAATAATAATACAAGATGTGGAAGGTGTTAGTATGACTGTCAGACTGGTTTGGAGTGAACTACTATCGGCTCGACTCGATTCGTCTCTCTCTCTCTTTCTCTCTCTCCTTCTCTCTCTCTCTTGAGAGTTGTAGTATAGATAGTGTTAGGAAGAGTTCATTTTGTACTTATAGGTAAAGACCCATAACATTGATAAACTACATTTTCTAATTATATGTACATATGTGTATATATATATATATATATATATATATATATATATATATATATATATATATATATATATATATATATATGTGTATATACGAGGGTCATTCAATAAATAAGGTGAATTTTTCGGTATAATGACTTCTAATATAGATAGAAGCTTACTTTTTTTAATTTTTCGACGTAGTCTGCCAGTACTGTCACACACTTTTCCCATCTGTGCACACGATTCCGTATTCCCTCAGCGTAAAAATCTTTGGACTGATGTCTCAGCCAGTCGCTCACAACACTTTTGACTTCATCGTCACATTTAAACTTCGTGCCTCCCGGGAACGCTTTCAAGGCACCAAACAGATGAAAGTCTGAAGGGGCAAGATCTGGGCTGTATGGAGGATGGGGGAGCAGTTCCGAGCCCAGCTCGTTGATGGTCTACACCGTTTGGGCTGCTGTGTGAGGCCTTGCGTTGTCATGATGCAAGATGACTCTTTCTGACTGATGACCCCTGCGTTTGTCCCAACAGATAAGCTCAAAGTCCTTGCATTGTCATCCACTGTCACCCTTCTGTCAGACTGAATGATGTCATTGGCTGATTCGATCACCTCAGGAGACCTCACTTCTGTAGGCCTGCCAGGCCTGTCTTTATCCTCAACACTGTTCCGCCCTTCTTTAAACAATTTAGCCCACTTGTAGACATTTTTTGGCTGAAACATGTGGCATCATACACAGTTGACATTTTCCTATGAATTTCAATTGGTTTGCACCCTTCAGCAACCAAAAACTTGATAACTGACCGCTGTTCAATCCTGGAGCATGCTTCTTGGTCGGCCATCTTTGTTAATCGCCAAAACTCTCAAAGTTTTTTTTAATGTGCAAAAGAAATTAAATCCATGTGAAAAAGAAGTAAAACAAAAAAAATAAAAAAGAGTAAGCTTCTATCTGTATTAGAAGTCCTTATACCGAAAAATTCAACTTATTTATTGAATGACCCTCGTTTATATATATATATATATATATATATATATATATATATATATATATATATATGAGAGAGAGAGAGTGAGAGTGTGATTATGATAAAGACAATTCCTAAGTATGCATGCCTATAGTGTTTATATAATACCAATTTAAGCGAGTTAAATAATTGACGAATAAGATATTACTTAAGTTATTGTTTTAACCCTGATCACTAACATTTGGGATTTATTAGTTTCTTTATTCAATTATTCTTTTTAAAATATCGAATTAAAATCTTCCCTCCTAGCAGTATTACGAATTTGATACTAAAGAAATAAACATCTTTTAGGATCTGCTAATAAAGATAGATAGAAATCTCAGTTATTCTTCAATAACAGCATCAGCTGTAACGGGATGACTGCGGTGGATGCAGTCAAGTATATCAAGCAGCAGTAATACTAATCAGCTGGCATTTTTTTTTTTAAATAGAGGGCAAAATATATTTTCCTGATGTTGTTATCCATGGCGAAAATAAATAAACGGAAAATTCATCGACTGTCGATAATTCTTTCTCTGACACTCTAAATTTTTCCCATTTTGAAACAGAACGCTACAAAACAAATGCTCACCATCTTCTTTTACATCAATTAAAGTAAACAGTCCGAAAGGAAGTCAGTGATTATATTTCATTTTACTATAAACAAAATATCCTCTTTTGCCAAATCATTATAGACACAAAAACAATATTTCCCGCGCAAAAATTATATTTTATTACCGATTACAAAACAACATATGGGAGATAATTATATATATTATTTATTCTCTTTACACACTATTTTCTTGTAACAATATAAAGAGACTATATTTGTATATAATAATAAATAATAGACCGTATTATGTACTATATATTTTTTTTATTTTTATTTTGTTCCACGTTGTAAAATATACCATTAAAGAAATAAACAGTAAGCACTTAAAAATAAATTATTACTTTTCAGAATAACTATAAACATTATCTTGAAAATCACAGAATATTTCACTGCCATTAGTTGTCATTATTATTCAAATCGCAAGGTTTTCTTCAATACAAATTACTTGGGGTAGGAAGTTGCTGAATACTTAAACAAGTAGACAAGTTATTCATATAAAAACAAATCGCATACCGCGATACACTGATGCGAATACAAATTTCTATAAATACAACTGTGTGCTTCATATAAATACACAGTGTTCTAAAAGAAACCAAGGTATTTAATAATTTCTTTAAGTTTTAACTTTATTTTAAAATACTATAGTACTACATAGAGTAGATACGTGTAATACACTTACGCTAGTTGAAAAACATATTCCATCTTGCTTTGTCCATTTTCAGCTGCGCGCGAATGTGAAATTTCTAAGTCATTTCCCAACACAGCCGTTAATATTTCAGTCGCTTTTGATCTTATGTCTGTTTTTTTTTTTTTTTTTTTTCCTTCAGTTGTTATAGAAACTGAGGCTTGTTGACATAAAAACTTTTATTTCGGATAACCTGATCGGAAGAAATTAGGTTTCATTATATCCGCGGAACGTGGTCAATAGTTTATACGGCAACTGTGAAAAGATTCTTTTCCCAGAATGTGCCTGAAAATGCCCGGATTATAGACCGTCTCGTATTAGCTGCTGCACCATCTTATTGAGACGGAAATAGGCTGATGCATTTAAATATTC
>OZ038481.1:115686041-115701041 GCA_964036315.1 Acanthosepion esculentum
GAATGTGAAATTTGGCTTGATGTTTCCCCCAAAAAGTTGATATTAGGATTTAATTTAAAACTTAATAAATTTGCCATTTAATTTGATTCAGTCAACTGTGCAGTCATATTTATATTATTTCACGTGCGACTCGTTTGTGGTTGATTGGTTGTGCTGGTATTTCAGAAGAACTCGAATTATTTTGACAGATGCCGAAACAAAAGTAGTTAGATTAATAAATTTGACCCTTCACTCGGTACCATTACCGCCCGTTCCAAGTGAGAGAGAGATAGTCGTATGCATTCGACCATGGAAGTCAGAAAAATTCACTTCAAAGTCGCCGTAATTATATATACCACAGCAATATTGAAATGAAGTTAGTCTACTCTTGTCCATAAAATGCCAAATTTAAATGTTGAAAAGTAGCCAGTGAAGCGTATCCTGTAATATTCTAGAGACAGACCCCATACTACCTATTACCACTGTCATGTCAAAATCAACTCTCCAAATAAGTTATCCTAATGTTCATTTTTAAATAACTTAACTGGAAGTCAAACACAGGATTTTTTATTTGATGCTTTTTCAGAATTTCGTCTCTACATGTTTTAATTCGTTGTTGAATGTTTAATGGAAATGTCGACTTAAAGTTATTTTTTTAATATCAGTAGATAGGCTTTCATATCACTCGGGTCATACACCTCCCACTTCTCTTAAACAATGCTAATCCCTTGATTCTAAGTCGCCGCCTTCTAATCTTTTTGGGTTAACAGATGCCAGATATACACGATTCTAAATTATTTTATTCCCCTTCATTAAATCATGTATATCTAACTAGCATTATTATTTCTTCGGTGAGAGCTCGATTTTATTTCCAGCCATACCTGTCGTCAACAAGATGTTTGCCACGGCTTATTCACTAAAAGAAGAAATACGACTTTCATCGTCAGTAAGAATCACAACACTTGAAGAACTAAGACGAGACGATCGACGACTTATACTGGCACCAAACACTAAACCATTTTAGCAGCTGTATAACTCTCCTTATCCAATAGCTGTACAAAGATTGAGATATCGGAACAAGCGGGGTTTGAACCGAGGTGTTGTACATTGACAGAAAGCCATGCTAGACCAACGTGGCCTAAGATATGTGTACGGGAAGAGAAGGGGTTATATTGGTGTGGTTACCAGAATTCTTGACTCCGGTATAAGCTGAGTGGAATGAGAACAATATCATCGGGAAAGGAGAAATTTTGAGAACATCAGATATTGAATCTTAACACCCGCTCAGAATACAGCATCACTAGACCTTCGAGAAACAATAGAATATACCGAACCAGGAGAGAAGCAACGAAGGAAACAGCATAATACAAGTGAGGAACTAAGGTGAGTCATAAATCCTTTCTTCTATCCTTTTTTTTGTTGTTTGCTGTTTTTTATTGTTTGTCACTTTAGGTATAATTTTAGGTTACTTTTCTATATTGAAGAAAACGAATTATTTCTTTGAGATATTGATATATCTACTAGTAAATTAGCTGTAAACAACATAAATGCAAATGATAAGATTGACTCCCACAGAGACTAATGGCAAACCTGAACGTCTCTTGTTCGAATATTCCGATCTTCACGGGCAAGGCCAAAGAGGGTCAACGGTGGATTGATGTAATTCGAAAGAAGAGCTGGATATATGATTTGCCTGATGTTGATATGATCGAACTGGCTATTACTATTCGGAAGGGCCAGCCTCCGAGTTGTTTGGTGACTACTTGGAAAGGAACTCCAGTCCTTCGTGGAAGGGCATGAAAGAAATATGGTCAATTTGGGAGCCATTTGAGTATGACTATGGGAGCGAGAGCCTTAATATGTGTTAGGCAGAAGTGGGAGGAATCGATAGCGGCCATGGCTGGTGGAGTGTCGGCTCTAGCAAAAGTGACTTACCCTGAACCAGCAAAGAGAGGAGACTCAGTGGTTCATGCACAGTTGGCTGAATATTTTACAGAAACGCTGCATAAGAGAGGATTTGGCTAGAGAACCCTTCAGCATCGTTGGACAGTTCGCTTCAGCCTGGAAAATTGAGGCGTTACTCACAAGATTAGGTCAATTGAGCGAGAAATAAGTAAGGTCCGTTGACCCAAGTGAGAGGTTAAATGTGTGTTATAAGTACGGTAGAAAGAAACTCGTAAGGGCTAGGAATTAAATGAAGATTGAGAAAAGGAGACAACAAATCATGAAGTGTGATCTCTGTGGGAAAAAAGGTATATCGCCACACTGTCGTGAATGCGATAGGGTGTCCTGTGTGTAATCGAATTTAACCTAGGGCGAATGACTGTCCGATTAATGAAGGCTTACCGTCAGAGGCAGTGGATAGGGGTAAGCCGAAGTCTTTCAAGTGTGGTCGATAAAGACATACGGAAGGAACACTGATGTGTTGAGAAAACCTGGTCATTTTACATCTTGAATAAAATGTGTAAATTATGCCAAAACTGAAAATTGGCAATTATGCTAAACCCTGAAAGAAAGAACAAAGTGATTAACGAGAGATCGGAGGTCATGACAGCAGGAAATTCCTCAAGACCAAGCTATGAATCTACGTAGGAGTATTTATATAAAACAAATCAATTTTTTCTACCTATTTACTTCTTTCATACTCGACTTTACGAGCGACATAATTGTGTATATCTATCTTGGAATGGAATAGCCAATTTCACTGCCTGACGACTATACTTGACTGGTACAAACCACGTTAGCAAAAATGTTGGATTACCAAATAATCTGTCTTCACTTGCGTAACAGTTTCGTTTTTTGAAAGTCCTAATGAAGGATTTTTTCATTAGTTTAAGCGGTTTCTACAAATATTGTTTTTGTCAAAAGTTAGATTTTTGAATTGAATTATATATATTTGTTGATTTTTTGCATATTGATTTGGGAAGGTTTTTAGGTACATACCGTCTGTTTTAGATAAACATCCGTTAGATTTTAAAGAATGGATTTACTAAAGGTTGGCGATGTTTTTGACGTGTGTTTATAGTTGGTAATATTGTTATTAGCAGGCTCTCGAAGTACTTTCTCTATAAAGAATTGTTTTCTTTTTTAATTTTAATTTACTCATTCCACTATTTCTTCTTTTTCTCCATATCACATTTTCTGATGAAGTTTTAATTAAAAGGAGACATGTAAGATTAATAAACGTTTCCTATTTCTATGTAAGCATATCTCTATGTATAAAAGGCAGGGTGTGTGTGTGTGTGTGTGTGTAACGAATGCACGACCGCAATTTTCGACGGATTTGCACCAAAATATACATGCACATGCCCCAAGTTAGTAAAACGGCCACGACCGAGTTTGCATTGCCCAACTCCCATCGATAGTGGAAATAATCGATTTCTTCATGCTTCTACGGTAGTTTTCATGTAGTTTGCGTGCATTTTCTACTGGCCAGAGTGAGAGCCTATAGCTGGCCGTCACGAATAGGCAGGAATATTCTATTGGCCAGGGTGAGAGCCAACAGCTTACTCACACGAATGTTAACTAGCGTGCAAAAAAATTCGATAGCTGCATTCGTCACAAGAGGGAAAAATTTAAATCTGCATGGCACTTTACTCCAATTGGCTCATTCGCTTGCTTAAACTCATCGTTTTTTTCCAGTTACGAGTCCTTTTTTAAAGCTGATCGTTTTGTGTCCATTTTGTTTAGTTCTTTTTTCGTAACAGATTTAATGTTTAGTATAGAGCTTAGAAAAATACGCAGTGTGAGATAGGCAAGAAGTAAGGCATGTAGTAACATCAGCACGGCAAAGGACAGTCCTTTAAAGGCAGGGAAGGTTAAAAATATTTTAAGTCAAGTGATAGCTATTGCTGTATGAGTCGTACGATTTTTTCATCAAGTACGGGCATCGCCGGGCCATGCTGCTAGTATATATATAAACATATATATATATATCGTAAAATAGTTATTCAAAAAATAAACCAATAAAGTTAATGTAATTAATGACGTATTCACTTCGCTAACAGATTAAGAAAGCATTAAATTACTGACCAATCGCCGAACGAGACAGTCTTTATTTTTTACTAATTTTACTATGGATTAGAAGATGTTCGGTTCATATAGTTTTGCAATTTTGGTGAATACATACGTCATCTTCATGCATAGATGTTATTTTTTTCCTCTGTTTCAGGCAATTTCAAGTAAAAATAACAAAGACTAAAATGAATGTTACTTATCGAAAGATTTTTTTTATTAAAAAGTGTACTTTTTATTAACAGTTAAGAATATTTTTTTGAACGTGCAGAAATGCGACGCTAGATTTTTGAATATTGTAATAATGTATTAATTCAAAACTTCTATTATTGCAAGTATTTTTCCATTATTGTGACATAGACTATTGGTTCAGTAATTTGAGAAATGTCTTTGAAGCTTTCAGAATTCTTTTTTATACCGTAGATCAAATGTTTTAAAATTAAGAAATAATGCGTCTTAATTCATATTATATAATATTTATAATATTAATTAAGCCACATTATTTATATATATATATATATATATATATATATATATGTGTGTGTGTGTGTGTGTGTGTGTGTGTGTGTGTGTGTGTGTGTGTGTGTGTGTGTGTGTGTGTGTGTTGTGGACCCGGAATAGGTCAGAAAGAAAACTCGAACTCAGCAATTCAGTGAAAACCTATTATTAAGAAAAAGAACGAATACAGAAGTGTAGCACGTCCGAATGACGGCTAAGTACAGCAGTCAACTCGTCAACAGAATTTACTGTCCACCCCGACGAAGGATAGATGTGGAACAAGGCCGGGTTTAAAGTGGGGTATTCCCGAGCCCGTAGGCTCGGCCAAAAAGTGCCTGTAGATCCCGTATAAACAGCATCGGTTTGGTCAACCTCCTCGAACGAGACTCTGCCCTTCGGCGGAGCCTCGTCCGCGTTCCTCTCTGCTTAGAGCCAGAGAGTTCGACAGTCTGTCAACTCGTCAACTGTAGTCAACTCAACTGTCTACAGTCCTCTTGCGAGGGATAATATAGTCATAAGACGAGTCTATTTTGACCATAAAGGTAGGTCTCCATAACACCCCCCTTCCCAAGCCTTTACCTCCGCAGGTGTCTCAATATCGTCTCCTTTTTGGATTGATGACGTGAGGGTCCGTGAACATCCGCTTTCTTTTAGATCTTTGCGTTTCCGGAGCTGCTTGGGGTATTTGAATGTCGGAGGTGTCGTAGATGGTATCCATAACCTCTTCTTCCTGGGGAGTACTACTGCAATCATCCAACAGTCGTTTCCTGATTTGATTCAGGTGTCTCTTATGAGAGAAACGACGGCCTTGGATTATGTAGACCATATTTCCAATCCTCTTTTCTATCGTACCAGGTTCCCAGAAAGATGTATTATTTTTAAACGTATTGAAGAATACTTTTTCTCCTGGGCTGTGCTTTTTCTTTGGTACAATAGAGGTCGGACCTTGTTTTGTTTGTTTGTGCAGCAATTTATCCAAAACGGATCTTACTTTGCGCGCAAACATTATTTCTGCCGGAGATAGTGAAGCTGGTGCGTTATCATTCGGCATGATCCTGTACACTTGTAAAAACTGCTGCAGGGCCTTTTCCTTTGGGGTGCCGCAAGCTTTTTTCAGGGCTCTTTTTAGGGTGACAACAAAACGTTCTGTTTGACCATTCGACCTCGGTTGATATGGGGGGTGGGTTATAATGTGTCTTATCTGAAAAATCTTGCAGAACTCTTTAAAGTCGGTCGAAGTAAATTGAGTTCCGTTGTCACTGGCCAAGCAATCTACTGCCCCAAAACGAGCGAATAGTTCGTGAAGGTAGTTTATTGTTGCTTCCGTAGTGGGATTTTTGCATCGGAACACTTCCGGTCATTTTGAATAACTACCTACTACAATTAGATAGTAGAATTCCTCTAGCGGTCCCGTAAAGTCCACGTGGATTCTTGACCAAGGTCGGTCCGTCTTTGGCCACGGTCCATGTGTGATAGGTGGTGCTTTTGCCGCCAATGCACAGCCCTTGCATGTGTTGACCATATTTTCGATGTCTTGGTCCATTTTAGGCCAGTATACGTAGCTGCGCATTAGACTTTTCATCCTATTTTTTTCCAGATGCCCAATATGAAAATCCTTCAGGATTCTTTTCTGTATATTTTTTTGGGATGACGACTCTCTCTCGCTGTATAGGAGTACCTCGTCACATAGGGAAAAACTGTCTGAAATGTGTTGGTCCTTTTCTGAAATTTCTCTCTTTGTTGTGCTAATGAATTCATCGTTGCGGGTTTCATTCTTTATTTCTTGTAGCGTCACAGGAAGTTCTCTCATAGTGCTACACCATAAAGTTTTTATTCCCCCCTCCGTTCGTAGTGAAGCGATCACAGAATCTTCTAGGGGTTCTCTATGTCTTGGAACCAGTCTGGAAAGTCCGTCAGCGTGACAGATTTTTTTCGAAGGGAGGTATTCCTACTTGTAGTTGTAATTTAGGAGAATTATCCCCCACCTCAGCTGTCTATTTACCGTATAACCGGATGATCCTTTTTTTACCCGAAAATAATAAGTAGCTATTTATGGTCCGTTTGTAGTCAAATATCTTCCGTGTATGTAACGGTGAAATTTCGTGACTGCGTAAATGATCGCGATTTCCCCTTTCTCTAATTGGGAATAGTTTTTTTTCCCGCTGGGAGCAGGGTCCTTGATGCGTGAGCGATGGGCTTTTGCGTTCCATCTGGCATATTATGAAGGATACACGCTCCTATTCCATGCGAGCTTACGCCGCTAGGAACTGCGATATCGAGGTTCGGGTCGTAGTGCGTCAGGAATAAATCCGATGTTAGGATTTTGATAGATTTCTCGAATGCCTCCTGTCCATTCCAAAAGCTTATCTTTCCTTAAAAGCTCGTTCACAGGGGGGGGGGATGTTATGCAAGTTTGGGATAAACGCTTTATAGTAGTTCGCTAACACGAAAAAGCTCTGTGGCTCTGTGACGTTTTCAGGAGCCGGCATGTCCTTAATTGCAATGTCCATTTCTAGGTTTCCTAACGTCTTTGTCTATGATCTGACCCAAATATTTAATTTCTTTCATGAAGAAGTCACATTTGCTGTCCTTTATTTTGAAGCCATAGTCTTGTATTCGTGAAAATACTTTGTGGATGTGTTCCCAGTGTTGTTCCAAGCTTTTACTGTTTATTAGTATGTCATCTATGTAAGCCGTTGAAAAATCAAGTCCACCCAGCATGGTGTCCATGACCTGCTGAACAATGGCTGGTGCGACTTTGATTCCAAATGCAAGCCTTTCAAATTTGTATAACCCTATATGTATATTTATACATAGTAATTTTGAGCTTTCTTCGCTGAGATCGATTTTTGAAAAGAACTTGCCTCCATTAAGTTTCGTAAAAACTTCTTCCGGGCTTGGAAGTGGGTAGTGATAATCTTCGTGGATTTCCTTAGACTTCTTCTTCACATACATCACTGGTGCTGCCCACTGGCTATATTCCACTTTAGATAGAATGCCAGTCTCTACAAGTCTATCTAATTCCTTGTCTATTTCCTCAAGCGAGACAAAAGTCACATTCCTTTTTTTCTTAAATATTGGTTGAGTGTTCTCTTTTAACTCAAATTTTGCTGACATCTGTTTGCATTTACCAAGGCCAGCCGAAAAGTCCCCGGGGAAGTTTTCTTTAAATTCCTTTTTTACTTTATCTGATTCAGTCGTCAGATTTTCTATTTTCTGACCAAAATTATTTATTGGCAAATCCCACAGATTGAACTCCTGCATCCAATCTGTGCTAAATAGACTGTCTGTGTTTTTTAACACAAACATTTTTAATTTTTTGGTTGTTCAGTTCAATGTAACGTTCGCGATAATTTCACCTTCAAACTTTTTTTTTCTTAACGGTCACCGATCTAGCTATTTTGTCGGTTTTTAGCATGGTTGGTTTATTTAATCTTTTCCAAGTATGTAGGTTGATTATTGATAAATCAGACCCGGAGTCTAACTGTAAACTGACTTTTTTATTTAGTATTTCTACCTGCACATACTTTCTCATATTTCTGACGCCCAGTTCGTCTGTTTTTGTGTATCTAATCCGGCCTTTTCCCCTTTTATTTGTTCTGCAATGTGAGCTCTTGTGCCCAACTTTATTACAAGTTAGACAGGTTTTAAACCGATATTTGCAATCATTAAACCAATGAAGTGCTCCATAACGGTAACATGGACTAGGCGGTAAATTTTTCGGTTTTTGATTGAGTTGACTTTTTTCTTAGGAGAATGAAAATAATCTTCTTTGGTTTGACTTATTTTTGAATGGGAGGGAAAATGCGGTTTCCGATGTATTTTTCTTATGTGTGCAACGCCTTACTCTTCACTGTCTCTAGAATCATTTTGTACATTTATATATTTTTGGCAGTCTTCGGTTATATTTTGTAAGGTTAAATTTGGTTCTCCCTCTAACCTAGTTAGGACTCTCCTTATAATTTCTTCATTTTCCGACGATACAAGACCTTGTACGAATATTAGACATTTTAAATTGTCTGCAGTAAGTTCGGCTAATTAAAAATCGTCACAATGTTTGTTAACTACGGATGCGAACGTCGAGTAGTCTTCGCTGTCTTTCTTGGTTAGGTTTAAGCATATCCAACTTTTGGGAAATAACGACGTTTTTGGGCTGAATAATTCTGTAAGAAGATTTACCGCTTCAATGAAAGTTAAATCACTAGTTTTTCGAGGTAATATGTAGTCCACGAATTTGCTATGTTCAGTAGTCCCTAATTTCCGGAGCAGTAGGCGTAGCTTTTTAGCGTCTGACCATTTTTCACAATCTATTTCGAATATATCCTCATACCTTCTGAAATATGACGCGAAAGTTTTATCTTCGTCTGGCGAATAAGTGAAATTGTCAATTGCACTCCAAATCACGTTTTTCGCTGTTGTTCTTTGTATTTTTACTGTAATTCTAATTGTTTTTCTTCGTTTCTTCGCTGTTGTTCAAACTGGAGTTTAACCAGTTCTAAAATAGTAGCTTTAAAATCTTCCATATTTTACTCTTCAATATTACGCTTCTACGTAAGTTTATTTGTACCAAGCCTTTGTATTGCTCAGAGGAGAGAAGAAGAAAAAAAAAACAAATCAATTTGTTCTCACTTTAAATGTGTTATTCACGTACACAGTTGATTTTTGGACAACTGTGAAACGTAAAATGTATAGTTCGACGCTGGAAACAAAATATTTTCCTTTCTTGTTAAGACAATGGCAGAACAAGGAACATTAACTTTTTCTCTGCGAGAAAAAAAAAGAGAAATTTTTGGTTAGTAAGAAGAATAAATCACCTTACCAATTTTTTCTTTCTTTATATATATGATTTCACGTGAAGTTCGTTAAATTCTCGTCGCCAGTGTTGTGGACACTGGTAAACCAAAAAAAAAATTTATAGTTCTCCCGTGGAGTTCTTTAAATCATCGTCGCCAGTGTTGTGGACCCGAAATAAGTCCGAAATGAAACTCGAACTCAGCAATTCAGTGAAAACGTATTATTAACAAAAACTTTGAAGTCGTCAACTGTATTTACTGTCCCCCCACGAGGGATAGATGTGGCACAAGGCCGGGTTTAAAGTGGGGTAATCCTGGGCCCGTAGGATCGACCAAAAAATGCCCGTAGATCCCGTATAAACGGGATCGGGTTGGTCAAACTCCCCGAACGAGACTGCCCTTCGGCGGACCCTCGTCCGGGTTCCTCTCTGCTCAGAGGCAGAGAATTCGACCGTCTGTCAACTGGCCAACTGTAGTCAACTCGTTAACTGTCTACAGTCCTCTTGCGAAACATAATATAGTCATAAGACGAGTCTATTTCTCCATGACAGTAGGTCCCCATAACAATATATATACATATATATATATATATATATATATATATATATATATATATATATATATATATATATATATATATATGAATTATTTACATCATTCCAATTGTTATCCTCATCTTCATTGCAATATGCACAATGTTTCGGCCCGTGTACATTGAAAATGATAACAACTGAAATGTTGAGGATCATATCCATATCCTCAGTTTCAAAACAGACAACTTTTTTCGTATATTGTGACCATTTTTCTCACGGTTCATATTTTGTTGGCATCTGATGAAATTGGAAATTATGCAGAATATTTCAGGGAAATTTTCACTTTCTAAAATAATATAATCATTATTTAATGATGTATTATAAACATCATTAAATCATGATTATATGATTTTATTTGGTCCAATAATTAGAGAAATGTCTTACAAGATTTCAGAAATGTTTACCGCAGATCGAATGTTTTCAATATTGTGTAGCGATTTTAAGAGGTGTTTGTTTTAATCTCCTATAATAAATAATATTTATTTCTACTCGGTACTGAGCCCTCTTTAAATTAAATGATACGGACAATGAATTTATACTTCATTTGTTCTCATTTTGACTGGATATATATATCTATATATATACACACACATACACAAAATCCAATCACACAGTTAAGTGCCATGTGTGATATACAGTTGGGCGATCCAGGCTCTTTCGATTCATGTCTGATGAGACAGAAAATGTTCACGAAATAGTTTACCGTTTCTTCCTTACAAAGCAAGGCTATACGATCCAGTTTGTCGTGCTATCCAACACATAGTTGGGAGGAGAAGAGGTTGATCTGTACCATTCCTTATGATATTTTGGGGTAAGTGAATGCAAAAAACCCGACTGAAATTCGAACCCGCCACTCCGATATCCCAATCAGAGTTGTTATCCATTAAACCACTTCGCAATTTGTTAATTATTGGCTCTAATTTGCTTAATCTTCGGCTATTTAAACAAAAGCATTGACCGACAGTAAATTTGACCGAGAGGCTTTAGACCCATCCGTTATTGTATAATTTCATTGTTGCTTGTCAGTAATTGTGTTGAGACACACTTCACTTTTATTGTTAAAGGTAACTGGAAAAGTTCTGCGCAGATTCAGATCACATATTCAATATTTATTCCTGTAGATGTAAGCCGGCACTTTTCTTAAGAGTTTAAAGTAAGACAGGCATTTCTCCCGAGAGACGAAGTCGTTAATTAGGTTATAATTCCATTATTACATTGAAATAGCTCTTCACATACTGCGTTCTGACGTAAAGCAAATATTGGACTCTTTTTGTCTAAGCGGTGATTTTCATTGTGTGTAAGCAAAGCATCGGCGAAGTTCTTGAAGATTTTTTGTTGTACTATAAAATTGAATAAAGTTAATGAGTCTCTTGCTTCGGCAAATTCTTCCTATCCCCTCCGGACGGGGAGGAACATGACTCTAGAAACCTTCCCACCTGTGTTGCTGGGAGAAATGATTGTCTATTCACTATCCCTCCCAGACCCTGTTCTACCACCCATTTTACCCGTGATCACTAAGAAGGTTACTCTCTGTTTCCTTCTGACACTCTTGCCTTCTGTGTGTCCTGTGAACGTCATATCCAAGTTATCTTTCCTCATTGTGCCCAAGAAAGTTTCAACTGTCAATTTGTGATTCAAATTACACGGTTTCACATGCGTATTTTATAACTTCAAATACAGTACAATGAATGACTTATAACCCTAAACGTTTATTGAATATGTTACATTTGTAATGCTTGGAATATATCTTTTAACTAAATAAAAGGTTTTAGTTTCTCTTAATAGTTGAAAGTGTTACTTTTCTTTTGTAGTGACTGTGTTCATCTTTCTTTGGTGATCTTTTCTCTCTATCGTTTTAACTCTTATCTATTATCATTTATATAAATTATTAAAATTATTATTACTTAAATAAATATTTAAAATTTCAGTCTTATGACCAATCATATTATTCGGTAGTGTAACTTTATATCACTGCGGAATTTATGAACTTCAAAAATTCACAGTGGAAGGAACACCGCAATGATAAATAATTTGATAAATTTAGAAACAACAGAATGATGAAATACACTTTAAAAAAAACTTAATAAATTGTTAACTTCATGACTAAGTAAGAGAAATAAAGTTGTGGAAAGCTTGAAAGCTATCAGAGTTCACGTGTAAACTTTCGTTCAATAAGAACCGTGGAACTTTTACGTTTAAATATTATTGAGCTGACCTCAATCAATACAAGAGAAATAAACTCCGTCTAGTATTTCTATCAATAGATGGCAATATGTGGTAAATGTCACCGAAGGAATAATATATGTGCAACCATAGGCGAATACGGCGAGTAACATATGGGATCTGTATATATAAAATCAGTTCTGGGATGTGTTACACGTGACGACGTTAAATGAAACGCACATATATCTGAAGGCATATTGGAATATCGAAAGGTTTTTCAATGCCTCTCAAAACATAAATAAGATATATAGTTAGAAACAAACATAAGATGAATTGGTATATAATTTCATCATCACATGTGTCAGTGAGTGCTGGACAATTTTCAGACAGAAGAAGATGAAACTTGGGGCACCTTTTGATGTGGTTACAGGGAAACCTGCAATGAATATCATGGGCTGAATATGTGAGAAACAAGGAAGTTTTAACAAAAATGAGAACAATAAGCGCACTTTTACGTAGAATCTGAAAGAGAATTTGTGTCAAGTTTAAAGTTTACATACTGAATTGCAACGTCAATCCTCATTTTCGATTCATTTTCCTACAATACCTGAATCTTGTGCCTTTATTCAGATTCTTTCAAACTGACTAACCCCTTGATTTTTTGTGGCTTTATCGACTTGCTTGGTGCGAAATGATTGAAATGCGTTAAGATTGTTAGAATATCTTGGGCACATAATGAGGAAAATGGTTTGGAGGATTTGACATCACGAGAAAAAAATGAAGGCCGAGAAATAGTGGCTGAGGGAATCAGGGTGTAACATAGCTTGTGATAATGGATGTCAGAATAATAACTGGGAGATATAGTAAGATGTCAAATATTATTAGAGTTAAGATTGATAGGAAGCTGTGGAGAGCCATGACTGTTCACGTCGTGAAGATATGCATCAAATAAAAGTAGAAGACGAAACGAAAAAATTCAAGTTGTTTTTAAATCTTGATTTATATGAACGATTTTTTCCAAAGTCGTTAATGTACACAATTCTTCATCCAGATATTCCCAAAACAGAATTTTCCATATCTTTGCGAGTGAAATTACTATATATATAATTCTACTTTCACTTATGTAATCTTGTTGTAAATGTACTTTTTCACCAGATTCTCCTATTGTGAGATACCAACACTATTGGTTACGTTTACCAAGAACTGTACAATCGAATCTTCTACATATTTTCTCCAGTAAGATTTATGTGGCGAAACACATTAAAATGTTATTCTTACCGAAGCTATATAGCTGAGATCACCAGTTCTTGTTTAGCTAATTCCGTACCAAATAGTGGAAAATAAAAGCTTGTAAAGTGAGAAGATATTCTATTCAGAATATTCTGTAACATATATAGCGCGGCTTGTCTCATAATTTCAACAGGGTGTTGCTTGAAATAACTTCCTTTGTTAAACATTTCCAACCTGACATATAGCTGAACAACAATATCCACACAGCGTTGAAATCAACACACACACACACACATATGTGTGTGTGTGTCTGTGTTTGTCTGTGGGTCTGTGTCTGTGTGTCTGTGATTAAACAATAATATTAAGGTTTGCTGAATATAGCAGTAGTTACGAATTTTATTGTATGCTTAGAATCCGTTAATTTCTTGAGACATCTGATGTCACAAATTTTTGAATAAATTTATTTTTCAAGCTGTAGATTATTTTTTATTTCTATCAATTAAATCTATTATTGTTGCAGAAGTAGTTTTTAACAAATTTTATGATAAGCTTAGATAATATTTTTTAATTGTAATTGTGATAGAGTTCGTTACTAGGACACATTTTGATTTGTTAGTTTTCTAAGAAATGTGTATCCTTCAACAAGTGATATTTCAACATCTTAGTGTAAGTTACATTATTCTAAATATTTGAGAGATTAAGGGACGATTTGGGTCCTGAACAGAAGTCTTGATTACTTTGAAGCCCCTTCAATCTATAGGTTAAATAACAGGGCAGCATTTGTGATAGACAAGGAAGCCACAGCATGCCGACTGTATACAGTTGCACAATGAATCTTCCTTGATAATGGCGAATAGATGACCAGAAAGTAAGCGACTTGTATGAAAGCAAGAAAAATATAAGCTTCGCCCCAGTGTCTTGTCACATGTTTCCAATAAAACCTGTACATACAAAAGTGTTCATTGACCAAATACCCACTTACACACACACCCACAGATATATATATATATATATATATATATATATATATATATATATATATATATATATATATATATATATATAGACGTTAGACAAAATAATGTGAACAGCTTGCAAAAGTAGCAATTTTCTTAATTTCAGCATTTCCGGGTATTTGTAAACATCAAAATGGCATAAAAGCTAACTGCTAAGCATCGTCATCCTCTAATTTGATTTTCTGCCCAATTAAGTTATTATTTATCTTCAGGTAACATATGTAGATTAATTAGAAGCTAATAGGGATCCAACACCTTTTTAGTTAATAAATAAATGTTTCAGCTTCTGTTCACATTATTTTGTCAAACCCCTGTATATGCAAATAGTGTGTATTGAAAATACTATTACAAACCCAGAGGCGGGTTCCTCACACCAAAACAAACACAAAAGTCTATATAAACATATGTTCACAAGTCATTCGTGTTTGAGTTATTAAGTTTAAATTTTACAATATACGTTTTTAAAAGTATGATCGGTCTTTCGCGATCTGTAGTTTGTGGTGGTACGGATACTGTCTCAGCAACGCGACGATAAACAGCCACAAAGGTTGGCTGATTCGGAAGCCTAGGTCTGGAAACGCAATCTGATACAGCCCAGCCACCTCATTTCCATTACTGTTTGTATAGCCGTATGTAAAATTATATCTGTATGCTCACGATATGGATATCCTACCAATATTAAATCCGAGGGTTTCGGTGAGAATATATATTGGA
>OZ038481.1:115706041-115761041 GCA_964036315.1 Acanthosepion esculentum
AGCTTACTCTTTTTCATTTGTTTTTTTTTTTTACTTCTTTTTCACATGGATTTAATTTCTTTTGCAGATTATTGAACAATAAAAATAAAGTAAGCTTCTATCTGTATTAGAAGTCCTTATACCGAAAAATTCACCTTATTTATTGCATGACCCTTGTATATATATATATATATATATATATAGTAAGATACATTTATACTTCATATGATACTGAATATATTTTATGAAGTACAATACAAATATTATTGAGTGAATTGACTCGACAAATTGAACAGAAATATAATTCACGCTAAGAAATAAAATAATTCTTAATCGAATGTAATGCCCATCAGGATCCTTAACCTCGGAAGAGCCGTTCTGCAATCACCCTAATATTTAACTTGTTATGATGTATCAAAGTATGTTTTACCCTCTGTGTTTTCTCAGAAACGAAGGAAAGAGTTTTGAAATGTTTTGTTGTATCTGTCTTCCTGTGTGGCAGCGAATGCTGCAAAATCTCCTCAAAGACGAAGAAGAGACATTGAAGCAATAGAAATATGGATTTACAGAAGGATGCTGAGAATACCAAGGGCCAATTAATGACGAAGTTTTGGAGAAAATTGAAACAATGAGAAAACTTAGACACTGAGGCGTGTAATGAAGCAGAGGGTTAGGAAAATCTTATACTCACAGGAGAGACTGTGAAGTGGGACTGAGGAAAGCAACGCGTAAATTTCTTGATGAACATGAGGAAATGTATGGGAAACATCATTTGTTGAGACATCGCAGGAAATCAAAACATATTAAAAGCTACAACGGATAGGAGGGTGTGGAGGGCTTTGATCGCCTACATCTTAAATGGACACCGCACATAAGAGAAGAAATTACAAGTTATCTGAGAACTTCAAAATTCAGAGAAATCACTAGGTTTGACCTGGAATGTTTCCTTAAAATCTCTAAAGAGCAGAATCGGGACTCAAATGCTGGGGGATAGAAGAGGAAATGGATCTGACTACACATATAATACGGAAGCACATTGGATGCGATTTGAAGACACATGAGCTTGAAAAATAAGATGGAACATTCGGGAAAATATCTGAAATCACATACCCTCTTTTCGAAGGCCGTTAATTTGATGGGAGTATAGTGAGTAAACAGTTAAATGTTTGATGCTCAACTCCACGAAAGCAACGCTTTGCGACTGCTTGGTCACACACTGTCCGCTGACCTACGATAGAACAATTACATTGAATTAATAGTTTCACCTACCGCAAGGAAAGTCGGTTCTCCATATCACGCCAGAAAGTTTTTTTCTCACCCGAATCCATCCTTCAAATCTATAAATCAACCATTCGACCTCGCATGGATTATTGCTGTCATATATGGTCTGGAGCCCCCGCTGTTCGTCTTAGTGTCCTCGACAAAATCCAGAGGTGCATATGCAGTGTGCTTGGCACTGATGGGGCACGTTTACAGTCGTTCTCTCACAAACCTGCTGTCGCCTTCCTCTGTCGTTTCTACAAATACTTTCACGGTAACTGCTCCGAGGAGCTATTTTCGCTAGTTCCAAAACTGCTTGAATTTAAACGTGCCACTAGGTCGGCATCTCAGTCCCACTCTTTCACTGTCGAAACGGTTAAATGTAGCCGCCTCTTCTACTCTAATATCTTAATGTCTCGCACTTCTTATCTGTGGAACACCCTTCTTCTTAGTTACTTCCATGATAGTATAATCTCGAACCATTCAATTGCAATGTCAATCAACATCTCCAGATGTCTTAATCTATCCCCATTCTTTCTCTACATCCTTTCCTCATCCGCGCCTCTTTACTCTTGCTCCCACTTTCTGTAACCCCTTACGTGCTAGTGGCACTCCCTCCTTGCTTGGGGTGAAAATTTAAAAAAACAAAACAGTATGAATGATTTAGTCTCTTATTCTAGTCATACTTTACTAACATAAAATTATAAACGTCATCAGACAAATATTTGTAAACTTCTGTAAATACAGTAAGAACAATTTCAAATTAATTTCCATTCTGGTGAACATTTCTCTATCCGTTCTGGAACTCTTAGATATTCTGACGAAATTCTCTGTTACCATCGATGTCACGGAGGCGTGTAAAATTAGCTATTTGAAGTGACTCGATGTCGTAAATAACAATTCTCGATGAGTGAAGAGCTGAATGAACGCTACTCGCAATAATATGCCACTTCCTACAAGAATAGACGGATAAGTGTTGAATTTACTGTAGTAGAGACGCACTCATTACTCAAGTCGAAGTGGTTTAAAGAGACACGTTTGGAACTAAAGAACTACGATTCATAAAGAGAAATACATTTTCGGTAGAAAAGATATAATATCCAGTTTTCGACGAGTCGATTTAATTGCAACATTTTAAACATAATAAAATATACTACACTACAGAACAAAAAAGAAATTTTTGTGAAAGAAAGAAGTAAAAGGTATTAATAATACAACATATGAGGCCACGAGGACGTTTTGAAATTTATTTTCTTGATTCGCATGTTTGCTTACAGAATTCTTTATATAGAAGAAGGATATTTTTTATCGAATTATTAAGGTTTCTTTAGTATACACTGCTTAGAGCTTGAATCTTTATTCATAAAATTTCTCTATCTTATCAAAACCTCTTTTGTTTTTTGTTTGCTGTGCCTTTTGTTTTTGCTACTACGTCTGCTATCAGTTGCATATCACTCAAAAATGCTTTTGCTTCCCGCAGTTTTAACACGTCACAATTTTTATTACATTTTTTTATATTGTTCTCTTTGTCTTATCTACGTTGACGTATTTCTTTCTGGCTTACGACAGCATCTCGTTGAAACACCGTTTCCCGTACGATCACCGAAGTTATGCAACGTAGAGCGCGGTCAGTATGTCGATGGGTGACCGCTTGGGAATACCAGATGCTGGAAGCTTGAATGTGCCGATGGTCTAATGGATAATGACTGGGGGAACCGAGTTCCATATCCCGTTGGATTCGTTGTATTCATTTCTACGCAAATAGCTTTAGGAACGGTAACAATCCACCTCTCTTCCCCCTTACTTTGCGTTAATTAGTAAGACTTGTACCGCTAAATCATTTCTATTTTCTAAAAAAGAATTCTTACAATCTAAAAAATATTTTCTGGCTTTAAATAACCTGCAAAGGGTCAGTAAACCGTAGAAAATGAAAGAATCCAATCAATCAATTTTCATCTAACTTACCCTTAGTGCTGATCATTCAATAAAACCTGGGAATTATGTTTCTCAAGTTCAGATGCTGCTATCGCACTTTCCAGTATTGATGGGTTTTCCCTCCTAACCTTTTGTTTGATGTCATGTGGAAAGCCAACTTTTTCATTATTTTATCTTCGAGTCAGATGTGATATCGATTTTAGTTTTTACTACAGTTGAAAATTCTTATATGATTTGGTTTCAGTTATTTAGTACAGACAGTTGTTTTTGTATTTTAGGCGTTTCAAATTTGTTTCCCATCTTTTACCCTCGATACGTCACCTCCGGCATGAAGGAGTTACTATATACCTTAGATTTATACCTGTTCCTATAATGTTTTCCATTATATGCCAACACTTTCGAGCCAATCGTTATGTCTTTTTATTGTCAATTTTTTTTCTGATTTTATTTCCAATGAGCCTCATATATTCCTGGACTTTTTCAAGTTTTCTCCTTTTTATTATTACGATCCCTTTCACATCTTCCCAACTGAAGAACATTTTATATTATTTCTGTTAATTTTAAAGACAAACATTGAAACCATTTCATTTTGGCGGCAGCTAGCATTTCTTGTAATACTTCTTCTGATGTTTTTATAAATCAAATAATTCAGTTAACCTTAGATTATTTTACTATTCTCAAAATATCTTTATTACATTTCTCTGCCAGTTCATTCACCGGCAGTGTATATAATTTGAGTATAATCATTCCAGTAGACCATTAACAACCACTCCCTGAAATCTTGACGGTACAGAGGACGGATTTTTGAAAAACGTATAGAAATGCTTTCTGATAAATGAGAAAAAAAGGTTAATTTGTGCGGGACTTATCAGTAAATACATTTATTGAAACATCTGCTGAATTTTTTTTCCAAGTGGGGGAGGTATGTAAATCATATCTATACTTTGTTAGCATGTTCACTTTTTATTAAACCAAACCCAAGCCGTTATTAATTTTTTTTTATATAAACCTTTTAGTAAATATCTTTACATAATGCTGGTATTAGTAAAGCTAACGCTATTATCTAACTCCTATTTCATTTTTTACTTCATATGTGTCTTTATTAATAAGTATATTAACTTTGACAACACACTGCGTTGGTAGTCTCGTAAAATCTTCCATGATTGTATTGATCAACAAGATCTGTTATACACTGTTCTATTAGTTTTGTTTCTGCGTATATACATGAACTGATGAGCACTAACCATTTAAATATCCCATACCATATACCATAGAAATCTACTAATAAAAAAGCGACCCTGCACTGATGACATAGTTATTCATAGTTGAGGTAAGTATGATATTAAACATGAAAAAAACAATATTTCTACCAAGTGTTCCAGGAAATAAGATTTGAAATAAACTTTTCGAAAGCAGAAACTATGATTTGAAATTAGAATGGAAGTAGTTATTTCAAACAAAATGAATACATCGGAAAAAAATGGAAACCATTAACCTAATAATTTGAACCATGTTCTTAAATAGCCTCGCTGGAGCGAAATTTTCATATGAATATCATGCAAGACTCCAAATCCGTTCAGAAATGTCTACATTATGAGGAGCATGCAGCCGTTTTCCGATATCAGTGGTTAAAGATGGTTTTGCTCGAATGAAAGCTGTAGTTCTGAAAGGTGTCTAGTTTATTCTTTAAACTTCGTGGACTGACGCTACAGAATCACATTTGCATGAACTAAATAACTGAAAACAAATCATATAAGAATTTTCAACTGCAGTAAAAACTAAAATCGATAGCACATGTGAATCGAAGATAAATTAATGAAAAAGTTGGCTTTCCACATGACATCAAACAAAAGGTTAGGAGGGAAAACGCATCAGTATTGGAAAGTGCGATAGCAGCACCTGAACTTGAGAAACATATCTTCCAGGTTTTATTTTTCAAATACAAATTATTTTTTGATTTCAAACGGCGGTTGCACAGACTGCTCGGTTAATGAAGGTCATATGTTTTCTGACAATAATCTACATCCGCCTCCTGAGTAAGAAGATAAACTACGTCCAACAGCAAGGCCTCTCAACAGATAATAAGCTTCCTCCTGCACAAACTTTTTTACCGATCTATTTTACAACATTCTTTATGTATACTGTTTGTATATAAAGTGAAGTGTTATTTTTTAATGAAATGCAAACGAAGTACCTGTAGAAGAGAAAAATTGAAATGGCTTACGGGGAATTATGCCCACATCCTATAATAACGCAACAGGAAAGTAACGTGATAAATTGTAAAATTGTGATAATCATAAAAATAATCCGTCCTGGGTATGACGATAAAATGCATCCGCGTCCTGGGTAAGAGGATAACAGCAAGCCCTCTGATTAGGAGGTTTTGCGGGGCGTGGAACGACCTATTAATTGCTGATGTTCCCATGTCCAACCTGACCCGAGGAGGTAGCACCTGTTAGGGGCCCAGATATGGGCAAATAGTTAACACCCAAACTTGTTTAAAAATTGGTTTTAATACATTTTGTAATAAAAAAAATTATTACCAGCAATACTTTTTAAAAAATACCACCAATACAAACGGCTATACATTCTTTGAAAAATATTACCAGCTATAAATTTTTCAAGGAAAAAATATTCCCAGAAATAGGTTTTTGAAGAAAAGCATATTACCAGTTATAAAATTTTGTCGGCATTAAATAACCCATTGAGGTTGATATGCTGTAAACCAAACCAAACCAAACCAATATATTCCTTGACTTAATTAATTAGGTCTTTTTTCCTTATACCCTTAGGCCTAACTCATGTTATGCTTTTGAGAATTCCGTCACAGCCTCTTTCAAACGATATGTTATTCACCAGTGGTTCTCAAACTATTTTTCTCTGGCCCATAATTTTTTAAATAAATTTCCTCGCGCCTTACTTGACATAATGCAAATATATCACAATGATAGAATCGGTCAATAATTATTTATAACTATTTATACTGGGACTCAATGCATGCAGTTACAAGCAATACATAATAATAATTTTAATTTTATTTTCGGCATAGGAATTTTTTCAAACTGTTACTATATCTTTGATCGTCCTTCACTCAATTTGCTTCTTTTGTTATACATCTTCCGCCACACCTATGAGGGGCACCGCACCATTTTAGAACGACTCCGATATTTTGTCATTTTGCTTGCAAGAGTTTCGCCTCATATATTCTGCAGTGCCAGCTTTAATTCATCAGTCGTTACTTCTGGAACATCGCATTGATCTGGCAGAGTGTTTTGTTCTGGTGATCCTCCTATTAATCTCAAACCAGAGATCCTGATCTGACATGTGTGCGGCTTCCTTCTGTCTTTTCTTCAAATATTTTCAAGACAACTGCTCTAACGACCGTTTTTCCTGGTGCCCCGAATACATGAATTTAAGCATGCTACGTGATGGGCATCTAAGTCCCATCCGTTTACTCTTGAAATGCAACCGACACTTCTACTTCAAAAAATTATTTTCTCGCACTTCCCGCCTGCCGAACTTCCCCCCGCTTACTTGCTTCCCTGAGAATTACTATCTTCAAATACGTAAATGCAATGTTAATCGCCATCTTCTTTCTTCTTGAATCCCTTTCATCATTTGTCTTCCCTCAATCCTCCCTATACTTAGTCTTTTCTCTCTCTTTTATACTCCCTGTAACCCCCTGCGTGCTAGGGTTAATACCGTCTTGCCTTCGGTGCAATTATTAAAAATAATAATTCAATATAAGATCGTAAGGCAGAGGGATTCGTAATTTATTAACAAAAGCTCATTTGGGCAAAGGACCTCGGCAAAAGAGCAAATAGTAATGATCTAAACCGTTTCTCCTCATTAAAAGACATCCAAAGTGGCTCCATAACCATTTACACACGGTCAGATGTAATTACTGGTATTTTATTTAGGTAATACACATACATCCTTGGTGGGGCGTAGCGTTTTCGGGGAAGATATAGATTTTTCGCCAGTCATGTTCAAAGTCCAACCCAGACCGTCGCCTTCGTACAAATACATTTGGAATATGCAACTCTTCAGAAAACGGTTAGCAGTATAACAGAGGACATTTTCTAACTTTCGTTAGCAAACAGACGAGAATGAGCATTCTGAATTCAAAATTGCTAAGACGGGGGTGTATAAACTTCACCCAGTTAAAATCTAATTGCAACGTAAACCAACATAACGACACCTAGTGTGATGAATTTGTGGCCCTGTACTTATG
Source organism: Acanthosepion esculentum (assembly GCA_964036315.1). NCBI lineage: Eukaryota > Metazoa > Mollusca > Cephalopoda > Sepiida > Sepiidae > Acanthosepion > Acanthosepion esculentum. The sequence goes on from OZ038481.1 coordinate 115,713,450, forward strand.
CCCCCCCCCACGGTGGTGTCTAAAAATTTAACATGTATACATATAACACATTTTGTTATTCTGACACTTTGACTCTATATTTCGTAAATTCTTCGTTTCTGTATCTTCACAAAAGTCGGGATTACTAGCATATCCCGTTGAAACACCGCTTCTCATATGATTACTGATGTTAGTAATATTGAGCCTAGCCAATACCCATTTGGGTGACCACTTGTAACACGACGTGCTGTAACCTTCGCTATCATGTGGTTCAATGTGTAACGCCTTGGAATTGGAAATCGGAGAGCCGAGTACGAATTCCGTTGGGTTCCCTATATTATCCTCGTGAAACTATGAATCAACGTCTTCTCCCCGCCAGCTTTAGGTAAGTCAGTAGGACTTGTACCGGTAAATCATTATTATCTCCAAAATATTCTTAAAATCTAAAAATATTTTATGGCTCTAAATAACATGCGAATTGTTGATAAACCGTAAAAATAACAAATCAATCACTTTACAAAACCTTAGGATGGAGTATGCGTAAAGGTTTTCCATAACTTTTTTTGATAGCTTCTTTTTATATTGTCCCTGTTCATGTTACTTTGCCTTCTATCATTCTTTTGCCAGTTCGGTTTTTTTCTATCTTACCCGTCTTACCTCTCTGTGTGTCTATACTTTTCCTCTCTTATCAGTGAAAGTTTTACCTTAAAGTAGAACGCTTTTCCATTAAGATCTCCAGTTCTTTTTTCTCATTATGTCTCCTGCTTTCGTTGTTATAGACGTCAATTTATTGCTTCTGATTCCTATATTACTGTCTCTTATTTTTGTTTCCCCCTTTTGCATTCTTCCACTCTGCTCTTAAAAACGTGTTTGCAATCGCCATTTTGCATCTAACTATGGGGAAATTGAGCCTTTTTATTTGTTCTTCTCAATTCCATTATGTTCACATTATTCCCTTGTCTCCACGTTTTCACTGAGAGTCGGCATCAAAATGGTGTAATTGCTTGGCCCTCCGCCTATATCCATATTGATATCCTTTCGAAGCCTTTCCATTTCCTCATCTGAACTCTCTGGAAATTGGTGCATATAATTGAATTCTATTAACAGTGTATGTTTTGCCTAATGTAATTACTAATCGGGCCGTTATTCTACAAAACTTACAAAGTTGACCGAAATCCTATTATTGTTTAAATATCCTACGCCACCATAAACTTTTTATTCTTATATCAAAATAGATGCTTACATGCGTTCAGCTTTAAGGGATTGTATCCTTCCCTCGTCTTTTTCCGACAGCTTACCACGTGTTAGGTGTGTTATTTAGTTTTCTCATTTGACGGTCCAGTCTATGGTCTTCGGCTAGGCTTTAAAAGTTAATTGTGTAATTATTCACATTCTTTATTTTGTTAAACGTTTTCCTTTTTGCTTTCATCAGACAATGCCTACTAGCTAATATCGTTACACTGTCCACTTATTGTGTATATTGCGTTAAAATTGAAATTATTTGGTTTATTCCGTTTCTTTATCTTCGTGCACAGGTTTACGCATATATTCTGTTACATGTACTGTCTGGTGAACGAGTTGGCCATAGAACAAAATTCATCAATTTTAAGAAAGGATGTGTGGTCGTTAGCAAAGGGAAGAGCCACTGATATAAGCTACAACTTGGAAACGTTAAAATCAAGCAGTTTTTCCTTATTCTGTATGTCGTGTCTCTTCAGAACTTTGGCGAACATGACTCTTCACAATTTCTCGTCTTTTGTAGCACTTTTGGACGTTTGTTATTTCTCCTAAGCCTAATTCTGCTAACATTGACACAAGCTCGCTAGGTAGGTTACCCGTTGTTTTCCAGTCTCTTTTGCCTTCAATCTGTCAACTGAAAAACTAAGAAATTTTAAAGAAAATAGTAGTTTTATTTAGAACCAAAAAGAGACAATTAAAATTTCTAGGACGCATAACGAGGAAAGAGTGCTAGCAGAATACAACACCACAGAACATATTGGCGGTAAGAGTGATGGAGGGAAACAAGAAGTAGCATACCAAACAAGACATACCAAAAGCAACAGGTTGGTTGATTGTGGATTTTTTTTTTGGGGGGGCGGTATATTAATCCCTATGGGCTATTTGATGCCGACATCTAAATATTTTGAACTCAGTTTTATGCCTTCAGTTACAGGTAACATGTATTGGCGGTAACTTAACGATAAATACGGTAAATTTAATATAAATATGCATTATTAGTAATTTTACTATAAATATATACTTTTGATAATCTTTCTGTAAATTTGAATTACTGATAATTGTAATATAAATAAGTAATTTTTGTATTTTCTTTATACAAAATGTATTCTTATACTTCCATAGTGTTTCCGTTTGGAGGTTCACTATTTGGCCATAGATGGGACCTTAATAAATGTTACAAAGTTGGACCTGAGACCAATAGCAAATATAAGGTGATTCCACGCTCCTCACCAACCTCCAATCAGAGACCTTTCTGTTGGATGTAGTTTATCTTCATACCCAGGACTAAAAAGCAATAGAAGCATATGGAAACATCATGCAATCTAAGTATACAGCTTATGTAAACGAACGTCGGTCATTCAAATAAACTCATTACTTAAGTTTCTCGCTCTTTAATCTACACCTTTCCTTAAAGCGTCCTGTGATTATTGCATTTCGTAATTAGTACATCCCCTTAATATGTCCCAGAATTTTAAACCATCTCTATCTGGTTTTATGTATGAATTATACAACTGTTCCGAGTTTCTTTAATAACTTACTGATTGGTTACGTATTCCATTCATGGTGTACTCAGCATCCGTCTGTAGAACCACAGTTCTGTACTTTTTGATCTCTTCTTCATCTGTAAGAAATGGATAAAGCCTCCATTTGAAATTGTTTATCTTATCTATAACCCTGTATAGGAATATATGGTCTATAAATATGATAAAGTATTTCAAACAGGTTTTCTTTGTTGCTCACGAAACATTCCTAATGTCTAAGTACTTTCTTTGTTTCTCTACGCTCTTTATTCATTATTTTGACAAAGCTTCGTATCTTTGTCTGACACTTTTCAATGTCTGTTATCCAGATAGTTAATTTTCTGTTATGTCTGCGGTTATTGCATCTAAAACAGTTAAATAATGATTCATAACATCACTTTCGGATACTATGCTCACTAATCATTTTACAATTGAAATGGCTAGAAGTAACCGTAAGTTTTATGCTAAGAGATTCTTCTATCGCACTTAACGTTTGAGGAACTCTCTTCTGGCTTCTTCCCAGTCAACAAATATTCAAAAATGTAAATGCAATATCAATCGTTACCTACTTCCTTCTTAATACTTGTACTTTTAATGTTATTTCTACTCAACTGTGTTATTTTTTCAAATATTCTCTAACACACAAAAAGCCCCTTGAGTCTTAGTCGCTTTATTGTCTTGCTTTGGAGTGAAAGGGTTTATTCATTTAAGGAAACGTCCGTGGATTTGAAGACGTCCATTTCCGTTAGCTCATTAGCTGATTTTATGCTGGTGGCCTCGATTTTCGCGCAGTAATGTTTGCCTTACTTCATATCCGACATCGCCATTTTCCCATTGATCATCAAACGTAGGTAAATATGCCTATCCTTTCAGATAATTATTCTCTTAATTCTCCAGATGTTCACCTATCAAAATTATGACTAGTTGCGTTGTATATATTTATAGCATTATAGGAATCACTGTACTATTAGTTAATCTTATATAAATGCACGGCAGCCACCTTCTTTCATAGGGATAAATGCATTTTTGCAATGAGCAGAATTCTAATATAGTATTGCATTAAATAACGTAATATTATTGTAGAAAGAATGTAAAAAAAATTGAATTTTCTGTGGAGTCTTAATTAAGTGCCTTCGATGATTTTACCAAAGATTATTGCTACCAAAACATTCCGTTTCATTATTACATAATCAGTTAATAAATAAATAAATAAGCTATATTTTTTCAGTCTTAGAAATATATTCATTTTACAATATATGTAACCTTCTGGCTCACTATATTCTGCCATATTTTAAGAGAATTCCAAATTTCCATATTCCTAAAAATGATTTTGTTTTTTTCTTAGAAGAGAACTGCTCTCGGTGACTTTTTCAATCTTCCAGTGAATTTAATTATTCTTTCATTAAGTTAATTCTATAACGACAGAAGAAAACGTAATCTAAAAGTTAAATACACGAAGGATGAGTGAAAACCTCCAACCAGAGCTGTATTAGTTTTAGCCTAATCGACTAAAGCGTTGATTCTTGTATTTGGTAAATTAGCAATTGTGAGTTCAATCCCTGAACCGAGCAGTGCAAACTAGGAGTCAGTGGAAATGTGGAGTGCATTAACTGAGTAGGACTAAAATAAGAACTAGAGACGACATATTTTGACATGATCGACGACGATCTATCTCCGTAAAGTTAATAAATGTTTCAGTTCAAAATTCCTTAAAGCTTACCCCGATCTGTAAGTACATCATGAAGGTCGGAGGGTAAAACGGACGATATTATGTGATAATAACAAGATGAGGACAATATGTTGTACATACCTACGGTAAATATTGATTAGTCTTCATTCCAGAAATTTACACTTAAATGTTTGCCTTCTTACTAAAACAATATATGCGACCTATCGTTGTGCTGATTAAATGTTATATATTTATTCTTAATTCGGGTCGCGTTTCATTGATCGCTGCCTTTAACTAGGTACACTCTATATCCGAGTCATTCGTTTGTTGCACGAAAACACTAATAGTAATAACAGATTTTTTGCATTGCCTTCTGTGGATGAAGTCGAATTTGCCAGCCCCATGATACACTGGGTTCGGCTTTTCTATAAAATATGTACTTTTCGTCGCACATTGCAAATCGAAATATTTTCGTTAAGTTTAACTAATGTCTTGAATCAGATTCAACAGATTGTTTCCATTTGATTCCTGTGCAAGCTACACACAAAAGTGACAAACATAACCGAACAATAAATAATTATTTTCAACGCTTGACTTAGATATTTTGTGCGAGTGGGTTAACCCTCACGTAGTAAAGTTTTGGTAATTCTTAAAGATTGTATTAAAACTCGATTACAAGACTTAACATATTAATAGTGATAACAGTTATATTAGCTGTTAGCTTATGAGCCAACCTTTGGCCAACATTGATCGGAACAGCCAATGAAAATGTCGATTGAAACTTATAAAATCTATAATATTACAATAAATTTTCAGGAAAATAAGTTACCCCAGGCCAGCAATTGTTATCCGTCTTTTCTGTGTTGATGAAATTTATCCTTCGTATTTTTTTCCAAAGCGAAATATCAACATCTTGATTATGTGATTTTATTCACTTCGATTTAAATATGCTTTGCATTTTATTTGTTGCTGTTTTTGAAAGTCATAACTTGATGTAGTTTCTGTTATTTACAATAGCTTATTGAGGTAATGTAGTGTTAGTATGCAAGTGTCGAAGAAGGATGCTATTCGCGAAGACCTATACGCTTCATTCGCTCGAAGTCATTTTCAAGAAAGTTGTTCTCAGTTTAATATGTCTGTACAGATTTGGCGCCATGCATAACATCTGTATATGGCTCGATCTGACGAGTTTATGTAAGAACCTGACTTGAGTTTTAGATTAATATTTTAGTTTGGCCAGAACCAATCTCTGAATATGTTATTTAAAGCGCTCAGCCTTTCGTGCTAACTGCTTTTGGTGAAGATAACTGACACGCTATATCTATAATATTGTTAACGATTTAATTTAGGTTAGGATTATATAGGGACAAGGCAAAGTTTATATTAGTTTAAGGTAAAGTTATGAGGTTTTGACTGGCTTCAACTATTAGCAAGAATAAAAAAATGACCTTAAATTCAAATTCGTTTCCTTATTATTTCCATATTTATGACGGATTTAAACTGTAGTTTTTAAATGTTTAGGATATCATTTTGTCAAATGAAACCATAATCAGCAAAATAATTTATGCTTCTGGAATTGGCATTCAGAGATGTGTTAAATTGTCAGAATCCAGAAAATATCACATTCTCATGACACCACAAGATTTTAAAACAAAATAATAAAATTTCCCTCATTGAAAGAAAAACCTGGAAAAAATATCTCCCTCTAACCGAAACGTTTTCAACGATTTCGAGGGTGAATTTTAAGGATTCGATTATAGGAGTTTTGTTGTAAGATTCAAATTGTTTGAATATTGACTTTTTTGTAAACTACACTTCAACAGAGAACATTACAATGACAATTGACAACCCGACACATTATAAAAAGGGTGTATGGACTAAAAACGATTAAAAACAAATGCAGTGTTTGCTTTAATATAGGTATTTCACCTAAGGTTTAAAATCAAAATTTACAATTGTTATCGCACTTATTTGCTGATAATTTTCTTTGTGAACACCCGCATCTACAAAAATCGGCACGTTCGTACATTTGCAAAAACAAATTCAAAATTATTTTAAAAATCTGTGTCTGATGATTAGCACTAGGCGTTTTCATTTATAATTTCTACATATAGTTTTTACGCAGTAATAATATCATCTAAAATGGTGAAATTAATATAGAATTTTAAGATATTTTTAAACTTTATAAATTATTCTAATTAAAATTTTAATAAAATGAAAACAATTGTTGAAAAACCCAATATTCACCAATTTCTTTTCTTAAAACAATAGTGGCCTTAATATATCTTATTTTTAAATGCAATTAAAAGATTTTAATTAAATAATGTCTTAGTTTAACTTTAAATTTTTTATGTAATGTTTCAGAATAGATTTTCGGTAAATAGTGTTTCTGATTTTAAAACACAAAACAAAACAAAATGATGATTTAAATACTCCAAAGAGTTCTGCTGTTAATTGATATAAATATTAAGGGGTTGAAATTTAATTTCAGGAAATTTCATAAAATTAAGTATGTCCGATGTAACAGACGTAAATAAAATATTTTTACCAAAATTTTCTTAAAAAGAAATTTTCTGAAAGAAGTTCATTCATTTGTAAATAAGTCCCGAGATGTTTTTATATGCGGCAATTATTAATTTTGCTAAAATTTACAAATTAATGGGTTTCTCCCGCAGAAAAAAAAGCTATAATGTCCAATACTGACCTTTACTACTCCCGATGAAGAAAGAGAAAAACAATTTTAACCAAAATTTCTAATGTGCAAGAATGAATTAAAAATACTTAGGTTTTTCTTTTTAACAATAGCATAAACACTTTAAACCATAACACTTTGTTTTTATTTAAAATTTTAAGAAATTTTTCATCATGATATACGCTTATTTCAGCAAATTATTGTAGATACGTAGTTTAATATTCTGAAAGTAATGATAGATATGGGTCTAATTATACACTTATCTATCTATCTATCCATACATACATACATATATATAGGCTAAGAAGTATTTGGTAATCCGTATAGGTAGTCCCAAAAAGGATGAAATCCTGAGAGTTCAATGTAAATCCAGAGCTAATAATTTAAAGGAAAAACAGACCACTTTAAGGCTCCATGTAATAATTTATTTCGCCAAGCAATTTGTTAAAAAATACTGGCTCATCAGACTCCACTTCCAAAAGGTGACACGAAATATGACAAATGAAAATTGAAATGAACCTATACACTTTTGACGGGTAGTATTAAGCTTGGCGAAATAAATTATTACATGGAGCATTAAAGTGGTCTGTTTTTCTTTTAAATTAATATATATATATATATATATATATATATATATATATATATATATATACACACACGCACACAAACAAACAAACAAACACACACATATATATATATATATGTATATATATATATATACATTGATACTTGGATAAAATTAATGATTAAGAAAGCATGATTATACATGCATGAAGATATACATATAAACACTTTTTAAATAATTATAATATTATAATAAACAAATTTTAACACAATTTATATCAACTCCACGAGAATCATCACGCTCTATCGGTCGGTGTGTATTTTGCACCTGAAGATTGCATGTTAACATGAAATTCATAGTCGTACTATCGACGTGGAATATAATGTATATTTACTAATATATACTTAATAGGTCTCTGATATAACATTGAGAACTGTTTTTCTTTTTTATCTACTGTTAATATGTATATATATATGTCTGTGTATATATATTCATGCAAGTATACGTGCGTATACATGATTTTTTATCAGACCCATATCTATCTATCTATCTCTCTCTCACTCTGTCAGTCTGTCTCTCTCTCTCTCTCTCTCTCTATATATATATATATATATATATATATATATATATGCTCTCGGGCGGCACATATTTTTCTTTCGTAAAATATCTTGAATACTCAGGCCGTTGCACGAAAATAAATATACTGTTTAATAAACAAACTCAGTGTCAACCCAACCATGATTATCCACTAAAAATAACATTTGAAGTGATACAAATCTGTCAGATTAATAGATAAACAATCCATTACTTCTTCAGAAAATTACATATGCTTGTGTTAGAATACGAAATTGAGCAGATACGATAATGTTGAGAAATCTATGAATGATTTTGCTTAAAGGCACTGTTCAGATCTTGCTTGATTGTCAAAGCTCCTTCGTGGTTGAGTCGTTCGAGGCACGTCGGATCTAACGAAGCTTTCTCTCTGCACAGCGGGCCGGACATTCGAATCCTGGCGGAGCGCGAATATTTTCTTTTAGGTTCTAGTGATTATTGGCTGCTCTGCAATTATATGCTGAACAACGGCCATTCCTCAATTCCCCCCCCCCCACCATTCAATCAATTCAAAGTCTTGATATCTATAGCAGAATAGGTGGAATATTTTGTACACACACACCTGATTTTTTTGGCCTAGAACGCAGGCTCGATCCGAGTGATATGCGCATAACCCCGACAGCGCTGCTGGAAGTCAATTCTAAATCCGACCCCCATAAGGGAATTGTAGTGATGGGATACAAGCTGTCTTCCTTAGAAAATGCGTTTCCAACCTAGCCCCAGTTCTCTCCAAACTCTACAATTATTGTCATGCTGATTCCTGCTTTCCAGCTTGTTGGAAGTCTTCCTCTGTAGTCCCTGTTTTTAAGAATTCTGGAGAACATTCTGACCCCTGTAACTATCGCTGTTTTAGCCTCCTTGCTCGTTTTCGTAAAGTATTTGTTCCTTTAATCAATGCTGAAGTGGTTAAGCTTTTTACCTCTCACGACCTATTCTCTGACAAACAATATGGATTACGTTTTGCCCGGTCTGCCGCTGATGTGCTTATGGCCCTCACTGAATATGTATTGATAATAATGGCGAAGATCGAGCTGTGGGTCTAAATGAATTTGACAGTGTTTGGCTTGCTGGCCTCCTATGTAAGCTTCAAGGCTACGGTATTACAAGACGATCGTTTGATTTAATCCAATCATTATTTTCATATCGTGAAATGAAGGTCGTTCGGAACGAGCCCTCTTCCAGATCCTTTCACACAAACGCAGGTGTCCCCCAAGACTCTATCCTTGGTCCTACGCTGTTTCTGATCTTCATCAATGATCTTTCTGATGTCATCACTTTCTAAGTACGCATTTACACAAATGACACCATCATTTGCTCCTGTGTTTATAACCGTCAGCTGACAAATTTAATTTGGTCGATGCTCTTGAAATGGACCTCCACTCCGTGTTTAACTGGGACAAGAAATGACCCCTGTAAATTATAATGAATCCAGAAAACAAACAACTCTCATTTAACCACTATAAAAAACTTTTTTGTCATCAAATCACCAAGGCTGATGACGCGCACCTTTTTAGCTTCACATTTTCAACTGACTTGAAGTGGAACAAGCACATTGAATTAATAGATGCCTCTATTGCAATAAACTTGGTTCATTATATCGTGCCAGAAAGTTTTTTCTCATCAGTGTCCATCTTGCACATTGACACATAAGCCATTCATCCTTACATTGAATGGTGTTGTTATATCTGGTATGGGGCCCCACTATTCACCTCGAGTTTCTTGATAAAATCCAAAGAACTATCTGCTATTTATTCGATCCTGACTTGGCATCTCGGCTTCAGTTATTTTTTCACATATGTGATTTGGCTTTTTACAAATATAGGGTGACCCCCTAAAAAAACGGGAACTTTTTAACAATCCAATAAAACCAAGAGTGATGGAAGGAAAATATTTAATTAATAGTAATTGAAACCTTAAAACATGCCATTTAATAAACAATGACGACATTTTTATTTTTTTAAAATTACGTCCTGTAGATGGCGTCTTCCTGTACGAATGCATTCTTGAAATCTGCTGTTGAGATTCCTCATTGACTGCTGCAACATCTCAGCTGGGATACTGTGAATTTCATTCTCGTTACTAAAATGGCGAAACATTTTCTTGCTCAAGGTCACTGTCTCGCAGTGTTGCAACTTGCTCATGTTTGGCAATACGCACTTCAAAAATTCCCGTTTTTTGGGGTCACCCTATATTTCAATGGAAACTGCTTTGACGAGCTTTTTTCCTAAGTGCACAGGAAATGTAAGCGTGCTACAATTAGCATCTATGTCCCAGCCTTTTAATGTTGAAATAGTTAACTAGAATCGCCGCTTCTAGTCCAAAAGTTTATTTTCTGACACTTCCCGACAATGTAACACCCTTCTGCTTACTTACTTCCCTGATAACTACAATCTTCAAAAATTTAAATGCAAAGTCAACCGCCATCTTTTGTTGAGAGGAACACCGTTCATCTTTTATCTTTTCCTCAATACCCTCTGTACCCAGTCTTTTCTTTCATTTTCACTCGATGTATGCCCATGTCTATTAGTGGCACTACCGCCTTGCTTAGGGGGAAAGGATTAAAAAAGATAACCCTAATATTCAGACCGGTAGGCGAAAATAATAAATATACCGTTTAAGAAATAAATAGTGTGTCTACATAATTATGAGTATCGATAAAAAAAAGTTAATAATGATAAAAATACGTCGGATTAATAAATAAACAATCCATTACTTCCTTACAATATATATATATATATATATATATATATATATATATATATATATATATATATGAGTTCGTTTTTAATTTCTTCTTTAATTATAAATTTAACTTAAAAGTTTTTGGTTTCTTCTAATACCCCATTTTGTCGGCGTAAGGTTAATATTCTGTCTTTTACTTTTAAAGAAAAAAAAAACCTTCTCTCCTTAAGATAAACACTTAACACCCTCCTTGGCCCTTGTCTCCTGCGTAGTGTCTGACTAAACAGAGAAAAGTGTAAACTCTATATTAGGTGTTTTCGGCAATTAACGTTTAGATTGACCATTTAGCATCCAATTTCAATTTCTCACACATATCTGCTACATCCTGCATCCTCTAACCTAACAAGCATGAACATCATTACACACCAGGGTTGAAAAGGTAGATCACCACTTTCGTCCTCAGCCTAAATAGATTATTCCCCATATGATTTAAAAGGTTTTGTTTTATTATTAATTATATTGCTCTGTGTAAAAGAGAAAAAAACAGCTATCTCTTTTTGTGGGTCAGTTCTCATATTTTTCCCCTTATTACGGTCTACGTGGATTATATACCAACAGATTTTTCACATTACTTTATATATATATATATATATATATATATATATATATATATATATATATATATGTATATATATATATATATGCGAGAACAAACGTGAATTTAACCGTGTTAATAATTAAATTTACAGAAGTATTAGATTTTCCTGAATATTAAAAAGATATTTTAGGGGTCTTTAGTACTTTATGTGCATATATGGATATGCCGGTGTAGAATACGAAATTGGGAAACTGATTTCGAATTCCCGTCTAGTTCGTAATATTCATTTACAGGCAATTGCCTTGGGATGGGTTTGAATCCATTTATTTTTCCCCTATTTTTGGATGAAATAGCAGAACAGACAACGTTTATGGCTTTAGCTGTCAGTCTTTCTATTAGAATGCAGACTCTGAATCCAAAACATTATTTTTCTTGATATGGTTAAGTGAGCTGTCGCATTTTCAACAGAAAAACATTTTGGCGACTTTTAGCGCAATTAGTGATATGAAGAATAACCGTTTTAAGTCCCATTACATTAGAACTAGTATCCTCATGCTGATAGTTTATATTCACAGCGCTCCGACCGTTCTAAATACGGGTGACTTTCGTATGCATTGCTTTAATTGTGTTGTGGACAGATCCCTTATTCAGTCAAAGTATGTTATACTCATATACCCTGATTCAGTGAAAGAAAGTGATAACTGGAGAATATTAACAAAAATGAAATATCCCCAGCTATAGGAAGTAGAATGCGTACAATACAATCGTTGTGATGGAATGAAATGCGCAGTATAAGATTCCGACACACTATTGAAGAAGGCTGAATATTAAAACAGCTGGAACTTGGTAACAACCAAAATTAATATACTACAAAGGTTAACGTTTCCATTTGTCGACAATCTTGCTCGTGTGAATAACACATTGAATTAAAAATTTAAAAAAATAGGTTAAATATTTTTGGAGCGTCTTGACAGAGGACGGTAAGTGCGACACTGAGATCCGTAGAGGTATTGGGATAGGGAAGGACACATTCCAAAACCTGAGCAGAGTATTGCGAGAGAGCAGAACTTCTTTGGTAACAAAGAAAAGAATACTGAGCTGTTACGTGATATCTGTTCTTCTTTACGGCAGCGAATCTTGGACGATTTCCTCAAAGATGAAGAAGACTCGAGGCGACGGTGATGTGCTTCTACAAAAGGATGCTAAGGATATCATGGACCGAGCGTGTGATCAACGATGATGTCTTTGAGTGGTTACAAACAAGGAGAATGCTTATACTTAACATCAGGAAGAGGCAGTGAAGTTTCTGAGACAAATAATGAGGAAGGAGTGCTTGTAGAATATGATACTCACGGTTCAAATAAAGAGAGAGAGAGAGACGATGGAAAGCAGCGCTTGATATACCTGACGAGCTTGAGCAGGTGGATGACAGGACGTGGTCTGGGCGAGTAAGCAGAGGACAGGAGCTTGCTGAGAGCTGCAAGAGATAGAGGGAGGTAGAGAGCCATGATCGCCTACGTCCTGAAAGGACTTGGCCCATAAAAAGAAGGATAGATCATAAAGAAACAAATGAAAATTCTTGGAAAAATATGGAGAGAGCTTGAAAATTTGAAACTCACATGAAATATATGAAGGCATAATGGACAGTAGCTATGTGATATGATTGATGTCGGAACGTGGGTTGGGGATAATGAAAAAATATCAAAAGTTACTAAAAACTATAATGCAAAAGATATTGTGGAGAGCCATGATCGCTTCCTTTCTCAATTGAAACGGAACTTAAAGAAACAGCAATTCAGCCCGCCATCGAAACAAGCCAAATGTACACTTTTTTTAGGTCTTTGAACAGGCGTAGATAAATAGTTATTTTTGACTGTTTAGGATTGTCTTTTCTGTTCCTTCTAAACTCTTCATTCTCTTTCACTTCTAATACTCCCTTGAGTATTAGTGGCATTATCGCCTTGTTTGGGGTGAACTGCTGACGACACTAAAATTACTTCACGTTTCCAAAATTAATAACATCGAATTGTGAAGACACGCAGAAATACAGACGAAAAAGTTCTAATCAGTATATTCCGTTCAGGCTGAAAAGTGGATTTTTGTAGTGAACTCTACTGGCATTTCCTTGATTGGACTTTCGTAGCAAATTCAATTTTTGTCGCCTGTGACTACCGACCTGAAAAATGACATTTTCGTGCCGTGTTTTAGAAACATTTCAAGTGTTCAAACGTTCCTCCACGTGCGTTTCCAGAGGCTCCTGTGGAACCAATTTTCCAGATTTCTGAATCACTTCTAACTTTAAACGAAGTACCATATTCGGTTGGCTGCCCCAACAATAACACTCCGAGTAAATATATTACTTAAAATATTTTATTGTACAAACGACTCCATTGAAAAGTGTCTCATTTAGCTCAACAAATTCAGCAGACACACAAGTATATTAACATTTATATTAATTCATAAGAATTCCACTTCATAAATAGGTTGCAAAACTACCAAAGCTATTCTATAAGTAGCAATTTACGAATGGCATGTTAGTTGAAGAGAGGAGTGCAGCGTAAGAGTTATCGACACAGAAAATGGATTCGTAGAACCCAGTTCAAATTCGGCTGTATCTCATGTTTTAAATTTTTATTTGTATTTTTTAGTCATTTCGCCCTGCAAAATAACCACCACGACAATGGTAGTAGTAATTCTGAATTATATTATTCTCTTATCAACGACATTCAGATAAAAAAATACCCTTGGCCACTGGTCACTCAGCTGTTTATAAAACACCGTAGAGGTAACATATGTCCTCCTGTGTCTACCTGTGGATGTCCTCCATTATCTAATGTGACCTTCCATTTCTATTCTACACACCCCAAATTAGTTGTAAAACGTCAGTAGGCTGAAAATAGTTCCAGAGAGTGAATGGAAATAAAAGAATGGCGTTCAAGCATACAGAAAACGATCACCGACATTGCATTTATATTTTTGAAGATCAAAAATTGCCAGGAGAGGAGGAAGCCGCAAAACCAGAAGAAAGTTCAACAGGAGAGAAACGCCTTAGCATAAAACCTACTGTTGCAACTGGCAATTATAACACAGAAAGGGACTGAAACCGAAATGCCAAGTCAGGGCTGATAACGATGCAGATTCTGGTTTAGGAACGGCACGAGTTCAACTGATCACCTGCCTTTTCTTTGGTACATAGCTTGTGTTCCCTAGCATATTTTCAAAGCAAAGAACAACTCCGAATACAAAACAGTAAAGAAGACAAAGGGTAAACATTCCACTAACGTCACCAAGTCAAAGATAATAAAGAAAAGGGACCAGTATTTTTAAGTAATTACCTACGTCATGAATCGGCATGTCGTCGTCTTTTTTGTTTATTTATTTATTTATTTTGCTTAATTTAGCTCAAGGCTTTAAGAATGAGATACGTATTGGAGAATGATTAATATTAAAATGTTTTTGGAAACAAAAAAGGTAATGACTGATTGATATCAAATACTTTAATGCTTAATTGTAATATTATCCGAGATAAAGAAATATTCGTGATTCATTGACCAACCTGACAGTGCTGCTTGGATGCCTCCGGTTGATATTCATAGAATCTTTCTCTTGCAACAGGTTTTCAGGAAAATAGGTTTCTCAAGTCCAGTAACTGTTATCGCTCCTTCCAGTATTGATGGGAGACTTAAATCCTTGGTTGAGTCATCTTGATCTTGCTCTTATTCGGCATCTTGATTATGTCATAATTCTCTCTTCGATTTAAATATTCTATCCATTTAGTTATTACTGCTGTTAAACTCCACATGAGTGTTTATATTAATTCTTTGGTTTTATATCTATTTGCTGTATTGGGTGGAACTACCACTAGCGCAGACATTTTTATGTCCAGTCTTCTCATTTCCTCATCCTATTTTATTTTAAAACAGATTCATACACCATGGAATTTAATGTGCTTACTATTTATTATTTATTATAGCTTAAGTTTTATAATAGATTCAGTGCACGAGAGATCATTGATTTCATTCAAGTTCCAGATCCTAATCTATTTTCGAAAGGTACACTTTGAGTACAATTTCTAGGAACACTCGGCATATGATGTAGCTTTTTCTTGCGTGTCGATATTAAATAAACTTCTTATATCTGCCGTAGTTTGTTCATAATCGATATCCCGATCAGAAAGGACTCTGTTTTCTAGGAATATCGGCCACAACAGATTGAAACACCGGTTGCCGTAAGCAATCGTTATCTATGCGCCCTATCATCGTAATATTTGATTCCTACTTCCTCCAGTTACATTTATATAACACACAACATAAACTACAACGAAGTTAAGCCACGTCCAGCCTGTTCAGTATCTAGATGGGTGACCGCTTTGGAATACCAAATGCTGTAAGATTGGATGTGTGGCTGATATAATGGATAATGTCTTGGAATTATTAATTGGAGAGCCGTGTTCCCGTTATATTCACTTACGCGCAAATACCCTTGGGAAAGGTATGAAACAAGCACTTCTTCCCACATATGTGGGTTAATTAGTAAAACTTTTATGTCTATATCCCTATTATCTATTCCCCACAAAAAATTACAATCTAAAAATATTTTCTGGCGTTGATAACCCGTAGAAAAAAAATGAAATTAATCAATCTGATTTCTTGACTAAGTTCGACTTGAGAATGCATTATCAGAGTAAGTCAATTATATGATTTTTGCTACGCGGAGCCCGTTCTTACCACGTCCACCCTATTTTCCAATGTCTTACTACCTGAGGGAATATTAATTAATCTAATCATACATCCATCTTACAAACATCGCCAGACACATCTTTCCCGTGGTTCCTGGCAGTTAATTAGACATTGTGGTATAAGACTTTCAATGTTACTACATTCAACCATAACATAATTAATTCTTATATCACAGCTTGCCATACAAATAGTTACCCTCTATAAATTTAATTTCATTGATATCGATCTAGTCAAAGGAAAAGTTTGAGCCAAGACCTATATTAACTTTGTAGACTTCAAATGAGATAGATCTTTATGGCTTTTCACTGCTATACTTTCCGTAGCATCGACGTTGCTTTACCAGGAAGAGTTGCCAATCACACGCCTAAATGGTTTCAAATTCATAGTTTCATTCTCTTTATCTAGTTCCCCACTCAAGCCAGGAATCTATTTTTGATCTCGCTAACAGGTGAGCAAAAATATAGATCATCCCTACACAATAATATTTGCGGGAGAGCGAAGACAGCGACTACGGGTGATATTTAATGTTAACCCGCAGATATCATTTTTTCCACACAGGTAACCGCTATGATCAGCGAAAATCCGTAAGAAAGACGGGTACGTTCCACATAACGAATCTACCTACTGCCAAAACCATGCCATTCTTTCACAGCTCGCCATTGCAAAAAGTATTGTTAAAAGAACTTAAAAGTAGGAAATGAAATTTAAACCAAGAAAAAGAATAATTGTACATAAAAATAAAAATTAAACATTTTCTTTTTAGAAAAATTCGTGTAAGAACCAAACAATTACAGGTTTTAAATATCTGCAAAGTGTTTAAAAAAAAGATCAAGTATAAAACCGAAATCGGAAAACGTATTGAATAATAGAAGTTGCCTTCCAAAATTTAACCAAAGTATTAAAAAGCGTGAAAACACCCTTAGACAAAACAGGAACTCTATATTATCAAGCCTCCTATACGTCAATGAATGCTGGAAAATCTACTCTCAGATGAAGAGAAGACAGGAAGCCATAGCATTATGATTCTACAAGGAGGATGCTGAGAATACTGCGTAAGCAACGAGTAAGCCTGGAGAAAAATAGAAACAAAGAGGATATATATATATATATATATATATATATATATATATATATTATATATATACTTAAAATAGAAAAGGGACAGGTAAAATGTATGTAACAGGAAAGAGGGTTCAAAACCTTAATAATCAGAGGACATATCAAAGGTAAATGGTGCAAAGGGAGTCTGTGGACTCCCTACCTGACGTGCTTATACGAATGGATGACAGAACGGAGAGAGGAGGTGAAGGTAAACCACATTCTGAATATTTAGAAGAGACAGAGGAAGAAAAAGAAGAAAAAATATAAGAATAACACGACGAATAGATAGTCGTATATTCACCAAAAATATTTTTTCATGAATTTATTTCAATTTTAAAATGACTTAATTATTTTACTAGATCCTCCACCATGAAATGTTATTAAGGCTTTCAATGACATATTTGACGGACGGTATTTCCTTATTGTTGAGAGTGACAGTCACCCGTCATGCAGATGTGAGATTTCATACAAACAACAATCTGCCTCGGTATACACCAACATCGTTTACGACATACCCGCATTGCAAAGGTAAAATTCCTTTTTTTTATTATTTTAGTCACTTCCTTGAAAAATATACAATAATACCACACAATTGGTAGCAGAGGAAAATTGTCAGGAGAATAAAGGAAACCCAAAAACTTTATTGGGACAATGAAAAATAACCGTGTTTTCAGGGACACAGAATATGACGATGGCTTAGATTATCCAGTGTTCCAAATGGAACCAATCATCTAATTAGGGCCCAGTCTTGACATAGTTGAACTGCGGTCATCGAAACGAGAAATACAGCTACGGGGTCGAATATTAAATAATTTTCATATCTATCAAATATATATATATATATGTGTGTGTGTGTGTATGTATTATGCCATTTGCATTACTTGGGGTGTCATGCCAAACGCAATCTTTATAATTCTGAAGATTGCGTTTGGCATGACACAAAGTGCAAATGATGCAGGTTAATATTCCTATTTATTAATATATATATATATATATATATATATATATATATATATATATATATATATATATAACTACGAACCTAAAGAGTCAGGCAAACCTACCTAGGTTTCACCAGCGCGGATCGTCACCTAGGTTTCACCTACGGGGATCGCTGTTTGTTTTTATGTTGTAAGCTATTTATATTCTGTTCTAATGTTACCTCTTCCGTCAGCGTACCCTGGCGATGCGCGTAGGTGAAACCTAGGTAGGTTTTCCTGGCTGTTTAGGTTCACAGTTATATTCGTTCTACTTAGTGTAATGAGCACTTTGCTTAGTTTTTTGTTTTACTCTTGTTGGGGTTTTTTTCTTTGGATTCTGAGCTTGGATTCTTTGACGATTGTTTTCGCCTTAATTACATGTTCTCAGTTCTTTCTTTTTTTTATTCCCTATTTTTGGGTATTGGTTTGTTCATTTAAAGCCAAAACCCCTAAGATTTTTCCAGACGAGTATAATTAATTATATTCATAAGATTATTATATATATTCATATATTTTACTATATATCCAAATAAAGAGAAAGAACAGACAGATTAAAATCCACCGTACTAAGCATTTACTTAAAAAAATGTACTCGATACAACGGAGAGAAAAATATTATAATAATATTTTTATTATAAAATACAAAAATATTTCTAAGTTTTGGAGCTTAAAAACTTCCATCATCATGCAATGTTGAGTAACTTATGATGAAAATGATTTGCTTGGGAAATACACACACATTATATATATATATATATATATATATATATATATATATATATATATATATATATATATATATATATATATTACAAAGAAGTAATCATACCTGGAATTACTTAGCAATATTATTGCAATTATTGACGAAATCCCTTCGCTAGTAGACATAATTATAAGCATTATAATACTAATAATCCACTGAATGATGAGATCCTTATGTATAAAATGGATATGGCGTCTTTTTTAATTCAGCTAGTACTTTCGAATGCATCCAGCATTCATCTTCAGGCTGTATTTTTTCCTTTAGAATCAAAACTGGAAGACGAAATAAATGTGTTTTTCCAACCGAAAGATGTTTTTAAGAATGAGATATTTATTTACGGCTATGTAGTGTTGGAGCGTGCAAATTGCAACGCTAAAGTTCAAATATTACAAGTGAGAATTTTTTGAATTTTGTAATTTGGTAAATCCACGAATTTTTTTTTTATTGTAAGTGTTTTTCAGTTAACATGACATGAACTATTTAGATAATTCAATTAACAGAGTAATATGTCTTAGTTGTTTTTTTCTCGGGAATTCTTTACTGCAGATCAATTGTTTTTCATGAACATAATAAAATAGGCAGCATATACTTTTATATTACAAAGAGTTAATCATACCTTGAATCAATTAGCAATATCAATGCAATTATTGGCGAAATCCCTTCGTTAGCAGATATAATTATAAGCATTATACTACTAATAATCCACTGAATGATGAGATCCTTATGTATAAAATGGATATGATGTATTATATATATATATATATATATATATATATATATATACACACACACACACACACACACACACACACACACACACACGTGTATGGTTAGTTAAATGAGATAACTATATATTAGCGACCGGATACTCGTGGCAAACAATAATTACCAAATTTAGGCAAGGGGTGCACACATAATATTGCTCAATGGGATTAGACACATCTCAGAAATATATCTTAATAAATACACATGTCCCTACTTTTCATGTGCGACTCGAGTTTTGCTGGTTACGCAAGTCATCAGTCATGAGTATAGCTTATTGCTTCTCTTAAAAACTAATACAATAAACAATAAGTTATATCTCATGCCCGATGACCTGGGTCACAAGCCAAACTCCAGTCGCAGATCAAACGTCGGTATATGTGTACTTATTAACGCACACACACGCACACACACACACTCACATATATATATATATATATATATATATATATATATATATATATATATATATATATGTATGTATATATATATATATGTATGTATGTATATATAAATAAAAAGGAAAGAACAGTAAGATATATAATCCGGTGTTCTTATAGATATTTTTATTTTTACACAATAGTGCTCAATGTAAATTTAAATTTACAGAGCATTAATATTATAAATTAATAGATTTAAAATATGGTTTTACCGCTACACAGTGATAACCCTGTTTCAGAAATGGAAGCTAAAGCCCCTGAATTTAATTTTGTTATTAAACCAAAGATATTAGTTCCATTTCCTCATCAAGCGAAACAAAATTAAATTCAGGGGCTTTAGCTTCCATTTCTGAAACATGATTATCACTGTGTAGCGGTAAAACCATATTTTAAATCTATTAATTTATAATATATATATATATATATATATATATGTATGTATGTATGTATGTATGTATATATGTGTGTGTGTGGCTGTTAAAATACTGTAGAAATTAATCATGTATCGACTTTGAATCGCACTGTCTTTTGAAGGTTGAGCATTTATTTCAGCTGCGTAAAATCCTGAGCCGGAACTTACGCTGGTTACGGTATTTAAGTGGATCTTCAATATAATGTTTGCATAATTTAACATACATTTATTTAACTACACGTGCGCCATTTTATTGTACTACATTTAATCACCATTAACGCAGCTTCTTGATTCCATCCTCCCATCCTTTGTCATAGACTAGTCTTAGCGTTTTTTAGCCTGTCCCAGCAAGTGAATTTTGTAGCGATTGAAATCAAATGTAATATTCAATATTATTCAGTTTTGGTATGTTTCGATCGTTATAATCTCTTAGATATCATTCGGTACCATGTCAGTTTTATGAGATCATTGTAAAACAAGTGTGAAACTCACTGAAGAATGTTTTATAATTCCGAAAATAGTACTAAATCAGGCTACCTTTATAAGGATGAAGATACTCCCTTAAAATATAGCACGGAAGAACGAAGTTCCTGATTATAATGCTTTTAAATGGAACTTGTGGAAAGAAGCTGACGAACAATACTCGAAAATTCACAGAATCTTGGGACATTACCACATATTCTATCTAAACAATTAACTCTCATGATATTAATCAGGAAAAAACAAACGAAACCAATTTCGATAGATTCTAAAATGTTACAAAATAACAATAAAGATCGGCTACAAGGCTCGAGTGACTGTCAAGCTAGAGCGTTACTGTTAAAACTTGAAGTAGAGAAATGTGCGCGATACGAATGAAAGAGGAAGTCGTTGCAATCGAATATTGCGAAGATAAGTGGTTAAGATTTCAGGGAATTAATAACGCGGGATTCTGTTTACAAGGTGGCAGTTATTGCGGAAAACATGTGTAGGTGCAGCTGGCTACATTTCGATCGACTCTTCCTTTTTATTTTTACGACTACTAACACTTTGTTGATTTTTTCAAGCCGAACATATTTTCGATTGTAAGACTAATATATTTTTTTTGGCGAGTGAATATTACATTAACAGTTTTTCTTGTTGATTTTTCTAGATACAGGTCTACCCAACTATATAGATGAACTTGGAGGGAAAGGACGGATTGATACCTTTACCAGTGGTATTTACGTGTAAATAAATGTATTGAAATCGACTTAGTTCGAACTCGGTTATCCGATTTCTCAGTCAGTTCTGCGTTATATTACACCACTCTCACATTTTAAATTTGGAAGTGAAAGTAGTCTAGCGTGTCAGACTTGCAAAGGTACAAATCAGGGAAAGATAAAAATGGCGCTTATCTGGGGATTTTTCATGGAAATCTTGATAGAATGGAAATAGGCTTGTTACGTTATGTATGCAGAAAAGGATTTGGAAACTGAGGATTTTGCAGCTACTGTGCAGATATTCTTAATGTTGCAAAGATAAAGCACCAAAAGGAGGCAAATACGTCCTGGTTTCATGTACTTAGTCGACCATATTTCCAGTATCGTTGGAAATGGATTCAATACACGAGTTCTGCTTGAAGTGTTGAAAGATGTTGAGACATTATAAGGGCTGCAGATTGGAGAAAGCCTTCCTCCACATGACGGCGTAAAATGATTTTTAATTCTGTCAAAACTGTAAAGTTAGGGTTGAAAAAAATCCTTCCATATTCAGCAACATTAATAAATTTTTAGTCTCATCTTAATCTTGCAAAATTAAAACAATCTATAATCACGTAAACAAAACGTCAAGCATTGACGACACAATTGCGTTAATGCGCAAAGCGGTAATCTAATGAGGTCCTCCCATTTCACTTCTCCCGCACACATTTTAAAGAGGTCCCTCAACAATAATTCGACAAAGATCCTTGCTATTATATCTTTTGCGTATTTCTTCAGCAAGCAACTATGTTTTTATTTAATTCACGTCCGTTTGTCTCGAGAGCATTACAGAAATCTGCGAACAACGTAACGAAAATTAACAGGCATAACACAACGCGACACGGTTTGAGACAACCGGAACGAAGAATATTCTTGTTCTATGTGGCGCGTGAAGACATACACGACCATGGCTCTACACAGCTTCCTATTCTGCAATGGATAAAGCTTCCGTGTCCCGCTTCCACCATACATTAACATAATTACGTGAGTAAGTGGCTCGATGCTTTCCTATATCTATCTTTTCTCAATATGTCCAGGCCCTCCTTATCTTTATGCCTCCAAAGAATTTCAACTGTCTTTTCCTGATTCTGTGTAGAATTATTCTTTCTGTTGTCATTTTTAAAAAACTTATTTGTTCCATGGAATTTTCAGTATCCTTCTGTAAACGACAATTTTAATATCTCCCATTTGCACATCATCTAAGTAGATTCTCCAGCATTCACTGACATATAAGAGGGTAAACATCACTTAGAAATCCATTATTTTTTTATATTTATTTCTCTCGAAATCATTACGTTTCTCAGCACCTGGATTAGATTTTAGATATCATCTTCTGCTTGTCAAATGCGTGTTTGGCTATGGGCGTCGGATCATCAATCCTCTGCTAAAACACTTACCAGAGATGTCTATATTTCTGAGATGAGGTATTTTGTACACTATTTACACTATTCGGACAAGTGTTCTCATCTTTGTCGCCATATTTATTACAACGTTTCGACCGTTGCACGCTCCGGCCTTCTTCAGGTGGATGGAATGTCGAACTGAACCCTTTATTTCGCTCACTGGGGTAGACTGTTCTAGTTCCACGTGCCATGTTTAATCGATGTCAGTCGACAATTAACCCCTGTTAATTTCCCTCTCTAAGTTCTCCACTGCCTTAAGTGGGTATTGAACTCACACTCTTTGAGTCCTGTCACTGGATCTAACTAAGGCCTTTATCCACTGTGCCATGTGTCCTTGAGGAACTAGAACAGTCTACACCAGTGAGCGAAATAAAGGGTTCAGTTCGACATTCCAAACACCTGAAGAAGTCCGGAGCGTACAACGGCCGAAACGTTGTAATAAATATGGCGACAAAGATGAGGACAATAGTCCGAATAACGTGAATAGTGCACTTCCCAGATATTTAAATGTATTCACCTGGTTGATATTTGTTGTGGATTCCGAGATGAATCCGATATCAATGAATAACAAACGCCACGAATGGATTAGGAAAATAAATGTATTAACGTGATAATACAAACTGGTAATACGGGTTAGTAGATCCAGGAATGCGGGTTAGTAGCAATAATATATATACAGTCTTGGTATTGAAATATCGCGGTATGACCCCTTACTGAGTCTAGGTGATCGTGACGGTGTCTCTTGTGCTACTCTCCTCTAAAACTATTCTGCGGGTATTCACTGGCGGTAGTATATATATATACCTTGGATGAGTCCATTTGTGTAAAAAGGGGAGACCCCTTAACAATATTGACATCCCAATTTGTAACACGCATCTTGTTGTGTTTCTCTTGCTGACGACTATGCATTCTGTCTCTTTAAAATTTACAGTTGGTCCATTTTACACGCTTTCTTTTGATACCCTGTCTAGGATATCATAGTTTTCTTTCCGAGGCAGTTATCAACATAGTATCATCTACTTCCTTATGTATTATTATCATTACACCCATCGATAAATCAGTGTAAGGTTCCAGTTCCCTTCTGAGACCGTCGGTGTATATGTTGAATTTATTATTGGGAGAAGATACACCTTTGTCTCACGCCTCTTTCTATTTTGTGTATCTGTTCAATACCTTTCTATCACAATGTCGGTAGTTCGCTCCCAGTATAATTACTAGGTTATTCTAACATCATTCCTAAAGAGATCTAGTCTTTCTAACTGTTCAAATAAATCCTTCTGCCGTACGTGGCCCCTCCTGGGTATGATTATAAACTACATCCGACAGCAAGACTTCTGATCGGGAATTCGGGAGGAGCGTCGAACCACCTTTTAGTTGCTGTTGTATCTAGGCCCACACTGACCCAAGGTGGTAGTACCTGCAGCTATGAGCAAATAGTTAACCCCCCACAGTTAATTAATAGTAAACAAATAGTAAACCCCCATAGTTAATCCATACATTCATAGTGCTCAGACCACTATGAATGTATAAATATATGTTTTTATAGTAAAAATATTACAGGCAATAGATTTTGGAAAAAAATATTATCAACAATACAGTTTTGAAGAAAAAGAGAAAAAATCACCAGCAATATATTTGACTCTCGACAAAAACTCTCTTCAAAAAAATACGTCACTGAAACCTGATGCCCTACACACTGATTTCTTACAAAGAACTAGCAATAAGGCCCGGCGTTGCCCGTGTTTGATTCAAAAATCGTACGACTCATACAGCAATCGCTATCACTTGACTTAAAATATTTATGCCCTTCCTTGCCTTTAAAGGAGTTCACTTTGCCGTGCTGATGTTGCTACATGTCTTACTTCTTGTCTATCTCACACTGCGAATTTTTTCTAAGCTCTATACTAAACATTAAATCTGTTACGAAAAAAGAACTAAACAAAATGAACACAAAACTATCAGCTTTAAAAAAGGACTCGTAACTGGGAAAACCGAATGAAAACAGAATGTTAACAACAAATACTTTTTCACACCCAACCCAGTTCTGCGGAATCAGAATCAACGTTGAGTTTAAGCAAGCGAATGAGCCAATTGGAGTAAAGTGCCATGCAGATTTAAATTTTTCCCACTTGTGACGAATGCAGCTATCGATTTTCTTTTTGCATGCTAGCATGCGAGTTAACATTCGTGTCAGTCAGCTGTTGGCTCTTACGCTGGCCAATAGAATAGTCCTGCCTATTCGTGGCAGCACGCTGTAGGCTCTTACTCTGGCCAGAAAACTGACGTAGAAGCATGAAAAAATCGATTATTTCCACTATCAATGGGAGTTGGGAAATTCAAAGTCGGCCTTGTCCTTTTTATTAACGTGGAGCTTGTACATGTAAAATTTGGTGCAAATCCGTCGAAAATTGCGGCCGTGCCTTCGTCACACACACACACACACACACACACACGCATACACACATCCTGCCTTTTATAGATAGAGATACATATTCTATTCATACAAACCCACCCTAAAAATCTTGTCGCTATTAAATAACCCACTGAGGATGAGCCGTAAACTAAACCAACCCGTACATTGTCAAATACTTAGCGTAATACATAAAATATGACTGTAGATTGTTTTACTTTCATATTGCTGACAGCGCATTAACCTTCAAGGTCTCTGTACTTTGAGAGAATCCTGAAGCTAGCACCAGTAGCTTAAATTTCAATGCTTCTCTTGTCTTCTGCCGCGGGTACAAGGCTGTTGTCAAATTTGACTCCCGTTTCTCTTTAATTCGTATTACGTAGCTCTGGGCTGTGCTGCATCTCTGTCATGCATTAGTGTTGTGGTTTGCTAGTCTCTTTGGCGCAGAGTATTCAGATTGCGTGATGTGGTGCTGTTGAGAGGATTTTCGGAACAAGTCTGACACAACGCCTAGGAACAGCTTTCACAGAAATCACCTGTTTATGCAATTGATTCTTTCATTTTTTTTTTATCGCATCTACTTTCTCTTTCCATGGAGAACTAAAGTTAATTATTTTCTAATCTGGCAATGCGGTCTCTAGGAGAGTTTCATCTGAAAATAATTAAAATTTTTAAAAATGCAGATACTCAAGCGGAAATATAGAAGATATGCTATCTGGGTGAAGAAAATAGGGCGTTTTTATACTTACTAGATAACCCGCCTGGCTATACGATTCATGATTCAATGTGATGGGGGATATGTTCATAGCATAATAAACAGTAAGCAAGTGTTTGATTTTTTTGTTTGTTTAGCGGCATATCAACAACTTATGGATCATTTGACGCCGAAATTTAATTTTCTTGTGAGCTTTAGAAATTAAAAAAATATATATATTGCTTGTAATTTACATTATTTTTTACAAAAAATCTATTGTTGGTAATTTTTACTATGAAAATGTATTGCTAGTATTTTTACTATATGTTTTATGCTGTTTTTAGCGGCATATCAACAACTTATGGATCATTTGACGCCGAAATTTAATTTTCTTGTGAGCTTTAGAAATTAAAAAAAAATATATATTGCTTGTAATTTACATTATTTTTTACAAAAAATCTATTGTTGGTAATTTTTACTATGAAAATGTATTGCTAGTATTTTTACTATATGTTTTATGCTGTTTTTAGCGGCATATCAACAACTTATGGATCATTTGACGCCGAAATTTAATTTTCTTGTGAGCTTTAGAAATTAAAAAAATATATATATTGCTTGTAATTTACATTATTTTTTACAAAAAATCTATTGTTGGTAATTTTTACTATGAAAATGTATTGCTAGTATTTTTACTATATGTTTTATGCTGTTTTTAGCGGCATATCAACAACTTATGGATCATTTGACGCCGAAATTTAATTTTCTTGTGAGCTTTAGAAATTAAAAAAATATATATATTGCTTGTAATTTACATTATTTTTTACAAAAAATCTATTGTTGGTAATTTTTACTATGAAAATGTATTGCTAGTATTTTTACTATATGTTTTATGCTGTTTTTAGCGGCATATCAACAACTTATGGATCATTTGACGCCGAAATTTAATTTTCTTGTGAGCTTTAGAAATTAAAAAAATATATATATTGCTTGTAATTTACATTATTTTTTACAAAAAATCTATTGTTGGTAATTTTTACTATGAAAATGTATTGCTAGTATTTTTACTATATGTTTTATGCTGTTTTTAGCGGCATATCAACAACTTATGGATCATTTGACGCCGAAATTTAATTTTCTTGTGAGCTTTAGAAATTAAAAAAATATATATATTGCTTGTAATTTACATTATTTTTTACAAAAAATCTATTGTTGGTAATTTTTACTATGAAAATGTATTGCTAGTATTTTTACTATATGTTTTATGCTGTTTTTAGCGGCATATCAACAACTTATGGATCATTTGACGCCGAAATTTAATTTTCTTGTGAGCTTTAGAAATTAAAAAAATATATATATTGCTTGTAATTTACATTATTTTTTACAAAAAATCTATTGTTGGTAATTTTTACTATGAAAATGTATTGCTAGTATTTTTACTATATGTTTTATGCTGTTTTGAACACAGTTTGGGATTTAACTATTTGGCTATAGATGGTACCGTAACAGTGGCTACAACCCCAGGTTAGCGTGAACCTAGAACAAAAATTAAGAAGTATTTCCACGTTCATCAAAATCTCAAGATCAGAGGCCTTGCTGCCGGATGTAGTTTGTCGTCAGACCTAGGACGGCCAAGGGTTTTAATGAATGACATTAAGAAAACAACTGCTGAATAATAATGTAAGCATATAGCAGATTCTTCATCTTACCTAAAAACCCTGACAAATATTAACCATAAACGCTTCCCTCTCACGTGGGGGCCTCGCTATGCTTGGTACAACTGACATCGGAAGAGATCAAGGAGATGGAGTGGTGAAAAGGCAATTAAAAAAATCCTCAATGTTTGAAATACGTCGAAACAATAAAAGTTTTCTTTAGTAATCAGTCAGAATAATTTGAGAATTCTTATCGGAAAGCAACAGTCGATAACAAATGGAAAATTAGGTTCCTTAAACTGGTACACTCAGGAACAATTTCACGTATGCCACACGTAGCGGAAGAATTACGGTAGAGATAGCTGATTAAGAAAAAGTGTAATAGAAATAGAACAACGGTGGAGATATTTCTAAATCAATTAACCAAGAAATGTTATACTCAAAAAACTTAAAGATATCTACCAAGAGTTCAATAAACATTAACAGAAGAGTTACGTGAGGAGAAATGGCGAAGAAAAGGGTCAGAGATTCTACGCAAAAAGACCCCGCCAAACGGAACGACATTTGAACACGGTATTGCCAGCTCAGTGAACGGAATAAATTCGGCCCAGAAATCAATAGTGCCTTGATATACACGAGAGAGGAGATTAATATAAAGAAGTACACAGAGCACTGAAGTATAAAATACAAAGAAAGTTATTCCCTAAACGGCCAATATATCCTTCTAGTATCTTAATGAACAAGCACGTTCAGACACACGACTCAACAGGCTACTCCTACCACACGTATGTCAAGTTTTGTACAATATATAAAAAGGATTATGGAAATATTTTAACTAGGGAACTTTAAAATATAAAGTGGGAATACATTAAATGATATTCATATTGTTCTCATAGCCAGATTAGTTTATACTTCTGTGAGCCATTTTCTCTTCACAACGTGCGTGATCATGCCACTCCACTATTTTCTATCCTTTGTAGCGCTTAGAGAATCTTTTTCCTCTCTTAACCCTTTCCATTCCTCAACAATTTTAACCCTTCTGCCTGAGCTCCTGAGTCAAAATTCGCAAATAATTGTTATGTAATATTTCACGGAGATATAAAATAGTTACAAGTGTTTTTCCGACGGTCAAACGGTAGCTGGTCATGAAGTCATTTTTCTCTACCACTTTTCAACCGGCGGCTGGGCCTTACGTCATTGTCTCTACCACCGGTAATGCGGTGGTCAGGGCTCAAAAGGTTAATTCGAATTCTATCAAACAATTACACAAGCTCGTTTGGTTAGTTTATCCGTTGTTTCTTCCATCTTTCTTTCTTATATATATATATATATATATATATATATATATATATATATATATACCCTGTGAGTATCGCGTTTTCTAAACACTGTTTTCTCATTATATACCCTTAAAATGTCAATTGTCTCTTTCTGATTATAACTATAATATACTTTTATTTCCATTTCCTCTAAAACTTTGTCATTGCTCGTATGTTCAGTACATAGTATTCTCAGCATCCTTCTGTAGAACCACACTTAATTTACCACAAGTCTCTTCATGTTCGTCGCCATATACAAGATCTGATAAAACGTATCAGTTCGACACACTTTTCTTTGTTTCCAATGAAGGTATGTTATTCGCTACTGTCTCCTGTGCATCCTTCTTTACATATGTCTTTTGAGTGTCAAATTCTCCAAACTCTCTTTCCACGTTATGTGCACTAGAAATGTCAGTTGTTTGTTTTTGGTTGTGTTTAGGCCATACAATAATGTTAATCTCTCAGCTGATGCAATTGAAAACACCAGATTACAAAGAAATTTATTTGGGCATAAGAAGCTGAAGAGTTACGCGATAAACTACAGTATTAAATCAATAAGCACGTTGATTAGTGTAGACACGTCAAGTTTAATTAAATTGTTGATGATGAATAGTATAATTCAGACGATCAAATTAAAATGGAGTTTGCTGATACCGCTGTTTAATCAAGTGAGGAAGTCTCCGCATATTTGTCGAAACATCAGCTAGTCGACGTCGGTGACATACAAGCGATCAATATGATGAAGTAATTCAGTGTAGAAATAGACAAAATATCAAGAGAAATTTGTGGTGTAAACGATATATTTAATTTTAACAAGGATTCCGATAGAACAAATAAGGTGAAAATGTGGATCAATACTTATGAAGTACCCTAACGCTTATACAAATTGCACAAAGAAAATTTGTTGACGAAGATATAGTTGAAACGATATTCGCAATAGGTAGAGTAAGATCTCTGAACGCGTGAGGATTTTTAAAAACATTTTTAGATAGAAACGGATGGAGGCAAGCGATTCTGCTTAGAGTTAGATTTTAGGACACTCAATAAAATCAATCGCTACCTACTTCTAAATATGGTTGTCATTTTCGCGTCCTCAGGAAGAGTAGAGTTTTTTTTGTTTTCAGAATTAGATTTAAAATCCAGTTACTTGCAACGTGAATTGTACGATAATCAGGAAAACTAAAAATAGATTAAATTGAGTTAAATCCTTTTAATTTTATGCCAGTTCGATTGCCTCATGCACCTGGTGTATTCCAAGAGATAAAATAGATATAGGCTTAGAAAATATAAGTACTAGATTATTTAAACAATATTTTAGCATTCACTGAGAAAACATCATACTTGAATGAATTTATCGATCGATGGGGTAATGTTTTATGCAAAATACTCAATATTTGGTATTTATTATTAGCGCGAAAATCATTCAACCAGATCTGTCTAACGTAAAATATACACGGAAATGATTCAACCAAACTGGTTTAGCATAAAAGGCACACAAAACTTATTCAACCAGATCGGCCTAACTTAAAATACACACGGAAATGTTTCAGCCATATCGGTATAACGTAAAATACACACGGAAATGATTCAAGCAAACTGTTCTAGCGTGAAAGACATACGGAAAATATTCAACCAGAAGAGTTCGACGTATAAATCATACGGTCCGTCGCAGACCCAACGACATTTAGATAAGATAATGATTCATAACGATGTGTTCTTATTATATATACATTACACGTCTCTCCAGCTTCGCAGAAGATCATATTATCAGAACGAGAATCTCTCTCACTTTTAACTGATACGATGTTTGCAGGGAACATTCTATCCTGTTAAGATATATGAACGTGTTCGCAACCAACGCTTACTCAGACTTAAATAAAGAGCCTAAACTCAATACAAGATACCACTCACCGAGGCTAGATTACTGTGTCATCAAAAAGAATTTCATGAAACGAAACACTCTTTTTATATGTGCCTGATCCAACATGCCTCCCCACAACAGCCTAGCATTTTCTTCTCGAAGAAATTTTTTAGCATTACCATCTCTCTTTCCATCTGTTCTCTAATTCATTGACACAATCTTAAGTAGCTAACTCATTGTTTGTTCATTGTTCCTCTTGTAACGCGTTTATTATAAATGTGTTTTAACCTCCCTTGACGCTGTCTTACGTCATTAAGTGCGCTTGAAACTTCTGCTGTTTTCTTCTACTTGTAAGTATAGATTCCTTGTTTTGTTTTGTTTTTCATTTAACCCATCATTTCTCCATATAAGTTTTAACATTCGTCTTTAGAACCATATATCTCACCTCATCAGAGATCGATGCCCACCTCCAGCTTTCTCTGGCATATTGGAGAGTAAATACATTATATCTTGTCGGTAACATTTCGTCGTTTGTAGATATTACTTGCTCAGTTTTAGAATTTTGCTTGGTTTCAGTATGACATCTTTCATTATTCCTGTGCATCTTCAGAATTCTGTACCACCTTGTCTGTTAGTAAACTACCCAGATAGTTGCATTTTTGTACCTGCTTGATTTTTGACATGACCAATATGGAGTTAAAACCTTATGCACACAAATTTGCTGACAATCATATATCAAGTCTTCTTACTGTAAAGAGTTAGTGTTATGGGAACTTACCCATAATAGTAATGGACTATCCCGTACACCATAAATACTGCGCCTCAAGAGGAAGCAGTAGTTTGAGTCAGTCACAGAGTGAGTCACCCAGTGACTGGAACAGTCATTTAGACTGTTCTTTGCTGTCGAACTCGGCGGGGAGGAACTCGGACGGGGCTTTGCCGCAGGGCAAAGTGCCGTCCGGGGAGGTAGATAGTCCCTGAACCCGTGTATACGGGTTCTAATGGGCATATTTTGGCCGAGTCTACGGGCTCGGGGAGCCCACATTAAACCGGCCTTGTGCCACATTCGACACACGTGGGAGTGTTGTTAAATATCGTCACAGAGTGAGTGAGTAGTCAGAGACAGAGTCGCGTCAGACGATTATTGTAAGACATTGGAATAGCGATACTTCGAGACAACATAGTTCCCTCTAACCTAAGCTGATTGTTATTACTAAAAATTCTACTTCTTTTGTACATATTATGCTTGTAATATATCTGTGTTATTCCATACCTTGTTCGAGTTATTGTTCATTGGTTCTACCTTGGACCATCACCGTGGTACAAGGAACCTGGACCATAACAGTTAGTCCATTATTCTCGCTTTCCTTTACTAAATTGATAAAGATCTTATTTCAGTGTCCTTCCTGTCTCTGCCATTATCACATTATCTATTTTATAATGTAATATCGTAACGTTGGTCATCTCGCCACCAAAATGAACATTACTATTACTTTTCGGAACAGACTCCCGAGAAAATACTTCCCTAACAACTACAATCTTCGTTCCTTTAATTAACAGATCAACGGATCTTCGCGCTATAATACATATTTTTTCCTTTCCGTAACCTTACAATCTCACTCAGTAAATGTAGTTAGTTATCTTCGTGATTGGAATAAAGTTCCCTAATCCTTTTCTTTCTCCTTATACAGCGTAAACAATCCAACACACGTTTCTCTTGTTCACTACCACAGTCGCACTGCTGTGTCGCCTCGTCAAGGAATTTTTTGTAGCTTGAGTGATAGCCAAAGTTGCATAGGTACAATAAGAGTCTTGCAAAATAATCCAACTCCGACATCTATCGTTTCTTAAATATACCACTCTGCCATTTTCATTTTGTCATACTTTATACGTTCGAATGTTTTCTACAACGAGGTAAGACATTTTCTCTTGTGTTACAGTAACTCTCTAACTTCAATAGTCCGTGGTGCTTGTATTGGGTGAAATATCATTGAAAAATATTCCAAAGATACGTCATATATTTCAAGATCCGTGTTTTAAATCTCTTCCTCAGATATTCACTTTCTTTCTATGGAATTTCAATACTCCAATTACTCCATATAGTGATTTTTCCAAGCGTAGATTTGATGTGGCACAAGTCCGAAACTATAGTGAACCCAGGGAAGATCGACCTCACTACTCTCACGAATGTAGTGGGTACACAGTGAGAATCGAACTCACTACTCAGTTGTAATTGTTCTAGCGAGACAAACTTGCTATCCATTACACCGCCTCGAGGTGTCCTAGGTATTTTCAAAGCGTAGCTTAGATGTGGCACATGGTCGAATGTAGGGGCCACCGAGTGAGCATCGAAATCACTACTCATTCGTAATAGTTCTAGCTAGATAAGGTGCACTCAATTAATGCATATAGAATCAATTCCTCTCTCTCTCTCTCTCGTCTCAAAAAATCCAATCATATTCTAATCCTATCTCGATTTTCTCTCAAATGCCATGTGCGCAAACACTACCTTCGTTTGTGCGGAATTTATCATAAATGTCTTATATCCAATATAAACAAGTCCTTATTTCCGTTTACATTCAAATTTGTCAATAATCTATACAGCGAGTTCCTTTCACTTCAAGTTCAAGATTTTCATGTACGTCGGTACACACTGTCTTCCTTTCTCTCAAATTTCATAACTGGAATGCCACTCAGTGAATGTACTTTTATCGCAAATCCGGGCTATTCCCTTACCGGCTCATTCCACACAAACATTTCTCCCAAATCTGTCGTCTTGACTCAACTACCTTCTTTTCTCTCCTGTAACTATTCCCTTTCAATCATTTCTTTCAATAGGAACATCTCTTCTTTTTAGATATGACATATCTATTTCTATTTAATTCTCACATATTAACAGATATCCAGTAATGACTGCAACTGAAGCTGTTCAAAACTGTTTGAAACAAATAATGAATAGTCATTTTCATCTGTTCGACAAGACACAAAAGGTGTTCTCTTGTAGGTTGTAACCGATGAAAGGAAACCGTCTTTCGTTTGGCATACAAAGACAACTTTAGGTCAAGTGTATATTTTGATTTCACACTTGTTATCGTTGACTTACTTACGATACTTAGATTCTTAATCAGAGAGTTTGCCGCTCCCCTCATAACCGTATATTGATTAATTTAAGTCTACACTGTTTAGAACTGGAATTTTTATCTTCTATCTCAATGGACATGATAATAATACGTGATTGATTATAGAGGCCTCGAGGCTAACTGACACGAACAAAATCCTGTCATATTTTTTTCATAGATTTGTTCGTCACTTGCACTGAGAAACTGCATTTATTTCTTCTTCTATGTGTCGTCCCTCTACAGGACTTTGACGATCATGGCTCTCCACGTTTTCTAGTCATCTTAATAAATTTTGTTTTTGTTATCTCTCTTAAGCCTTATTCTTCCGTCCACAAGTTCGCTAGGTAGGTTATTTGTTGTTTTCCTCTGCCCTACTTACCTTGTCTTGTGTGTATCAAGTTATCCAATCTTTCTTTCCTCAGTATGTACACTAAAAATGTCAACTATGTCTTCCTGATATTAAGTATGTGTCTTTTCTCCATTTTCTCTAAACTTTTGCCGTTGTTCAAATGTTCGGTCCATGACATTCTTCCTTCTGTAGAACCACATTTCTTTTGCATCGGATCTTTCCTTCAGCCGTGCGATCAGATTGTCCAGAATCAGCTGCCAAATAGAAGGACTGATGTTAAGTAGCAATTCAGTATTTATTTCTTTATTTCTATCGAAATTTTCCTCTTTCTCATTACCTTGATTTTTCTTTATAGAATACGTCTTTTGTTATCCCGATGCGCTTTCGGATTTTAGTTTCACACTTTCCGTCATCTGTTAAAATACTTCCCAGATATTTGAATTGTCGTAATTGTTTCATTTTGGCATCTCCAATTTCTAATTTATATGTTAGGCTATTCCTTTTGCTATAAACCACGCATTCAGTCTTTCATCTGGCTTTCATTCATTATCTCCTATTTCTTTCGTAGTTTCAATATAACATGAAAGTTAAATGATTGATGAAATTATCATTTCTGTAGCTACAATTTAAGTTATCTTGTAATCTGATATTTCTTTTGCAATATCATATAACACAGAAGTTTTCTCTCAGGCTAGATGTAATATTCAGAAGTCTTAATTCACGGCAAGACTTAAATCGCTTCACACAAATAATTCATCATTATTAATCGCGTTATTTTATAAGTTAGGAAAATTAAATTCTGTCAAATAATTTGTATGACGTCCTCATAATAGAGTTTTTTTTTTATTGATTTATATCTTTTCTATTTTAATAATCGTCGACGCTTGAATACAAGTGAATCCGGTTGGCGTTTTCACTGAAATTAATTTAGCAAGAAAACGCAGTTAATTTGTCTCCTCCTCACAAAATCGCCCATTCAGAAATCTCAACCTGACCTTTGAACAATAACTTTTAAGGCGTATAGTTAAAGCGGGGAATGTAACGAATTCGTTATAAAGACAGTTCATTCAAAATCTGCTTCGTGTTTCAAATGTAAACGAGGATATGCTATATTTGAATAGTTATCATTATTGAATTTGCCTTATTCTTTCCTTTTTTGTATAGAAACACGCCTCCTTTGCATTACAACTGGCTTACGGCCGTATCAAGTTGAAACACCAGTTCTCTTCCTATCACACGTCGTTGTGATAAGTCCCTCAAAACGAAACGGAACCACAGGTTGGCCCAAGACTTATTATTACACAAAACTGCTTGAAAGCCGCCTGTGGTTGCTTTGTTTTTAATCATTTCCTTCCAAGCAAGGCGGCAATACCACTAATACATAGGGGGGGGATAAAAGTCAAAGCATTAAGACAAGGACAAATGATGAACATGATTCAAGAAGACAGAAATGGCGGTTGTCGTTGCATTTAAAATTCAGAAGATTGTAGTTATCAGGGAAGCAAGTAAAACGAAAAGATTTCCACAGGCGGGAAGTGCGAGAAAAGGAGCTGTTGGTTTAGGAGTGGCGGTTGCATTTAACTATTTCAACAGGAACAGATGCGAATTAGATGCCAATCTAGTAGCGCGCTTAAGTTGATGTAGTACGGAATTGGGAAAACCTCTTCAGAACAGTTGCAATTAGAATAATGTTACAATTCCTCGTGACATCTTGAGTGTATTAGCCGTGTTCGACTACTGTTCACGCCAGATGATGTGTCTTGTCCCTGAAATACTCAGGCATACCGAGGAGATTTGCAGTATAAACCACCGGTTGAATCTATACGTGTTCAAGACACTCAAATTTGCTAGAGCAGGACTCTACAACGGGTATAAGCTACAGACTCTAGCCGGTGCAATAACAAAGAATCATTATATTTTTATTATAATTTGCTTATGTTATGCATCCGGTTTTGTGTCTTGTAGAACCGGGTTCAAACTATGGTCCTTAGGCTCTATAGGGGAATTGCAATTTAATTGATAACACATTTCTTAGTATATGGGATGTTCCTATTAGACGATTTCTGGCTAACATATATATTGATGTTGCCTGTGACATCGTTATTAAAATTGTCTATTCCTTTTCCCACGAGGTCAAGAGATCCCATCAATATTGATGTAGCTTTAGTATCCATTCACTACATCTTGTTAATCTCGATCTTCAGTTCCTTGTATTTGGACAATTTCTCGATAACTTTCATGGAGGTGTTTCTCCCAGATGGTACTGCTATATCAATAAGCATACGCTTCCCAAATTTCTTGTTTTTTTATGATAATATCAGATTCATCCACATTTATTTCCCTTTCTGTTTGAATTGACATGTCCCACAGGATAGTTACATGGGTAACTGTGTCTGGTTAGTGCTCATACCTTCTTTCAGTGGTTTCGATTTTGTGCTTCTTCATGAATATCTTCCAGTGCACAAATGTCTACTTTGTTATGTTTGTGAGTATTTTCGTTTTTTACTAGTTACGGGCATCCTGAGATGATATGGTTGACAGTTTACACATATTTTGCGCAGATCTTGCATTTTGGTTTAGTTCCATCCTTGATTATGTGAGAGTGATAGAATATGGTTGCGAGGCTTTGTTCTTGAGCTTCAATAACTAGGCCTTCTGTCTCAGCTTTCAGACCGGTGCCCTCAGCAACTGATATGATTTTTGTTAGTCCACGTCTGTTTCTTTCTTTCTTTTTAGCTATTTGCCGTGCAAAGCATTGTTTAATTATGAGCAAACTTTCTTAGTTTTGCATTACGTGTTCTTGTAGCCTAATGATTATTTATTTTTGTTCACTTCATTAAATTTTAAAACATTCTGCTTTCAGATCACCACATTCTATTACAATTTTGCCATATTTCAAATCATGCTAATTCTAAATCAAGCTTACTTATTTAGAGAGGGTTTAAATTATTCACGATCACGTGTCCAGTAACCCATTACTGCCGTAGGAGTATCACAAATACTGCAACCGTAGCGGAGTGTCATGTGCAAATTACCCTGTTGTGAACTAACCAGGAGCAGGCTGGTTTGAATTCAGAGTTTGTCTTCTTCTAGACTGGTTGCCAACAATGACAATAGACCCAAGTCTACCCTGCTATTTAACTGTGGGGAGAAAATATTGTCATACTTTTCTCAAGGGTACATAATTTTGAGAAAGATATGAATACATTTGAGTGAATGTTGGAGTAGGACTCGAAAGCGATACTCCGATTACTCATTCCGAGTCGCTGTTCATTCGATCACTGCTCATCCACCAAAAAAGGCATTACAGGCCTGTTAAATCGGCTAATTTTATAAATTTAAACAGCTTAAATGAACTATATATGAGCTAATTTATAATTTCTATAATTCCATTACATGGTAAATATTTACAATCCACCTGGGCTGCAAAAACGAAGCGCAGAATGAAACATTACTTTATGGCAACTGACCCATTTATCTTGCCTGCGCATTTGAACAAAACAAGCGCCAAATATTCTATATGGAGTAACCTGCAGTCGGTCACGCTCCCAACGTTACTATATTGTAAGAAAGGTTGTTTCAATAGCCCAGCTTATGCAATTGGCTAAAGATTGTGCTATTCTGAGATAAATCGCCAAAAGATGTATCCTTGTGTCCTGTGTTGGATATGATAAGGATATGGATTCATCGAAAATCGCTGAGTATCATGTTTTAAAATTGGCGGGTGATACCTAATAAGATCACACCCACATCAGTTATTTAATAAGGTAAGATCAAAACTACAACATAATGCAAAAAAGCTTGGATGAAATACAAGAAAATACCTGCGCTATGGCTTTGACCAGTAACTATTTAATTACATTTTTTTAAAAAATATTGCAACAATTTAAATAAGTGCTTAGTTTTAATTTGGGTTTTAATTGCAAGACTGTAATAAAAAAATCGTTGTTAAAAATAAAGTCAGTGTAAAAAAGTAAAACTGTTTTAATATAATATTTTCGAAAAAATATCTACGTTAATCCGATTATTACGCCATGCTTATAACCTGTCAACACCTGTCAGATGGTATTTCATTATAATTTCTGAGGGAAATGTAGTCGGCGGAATTGAAACTATATCGATATAATGTACATTTAACACTTACTTTACTAGATGTGTTTTTTATCATTTCATTCCAAACAAGGTAATAAAGCCACAAAGGAGCAAGAGGTTACTGAGAGATTATGATAAAAGAGACTATTACGGAGAGAGAACAATAAAAGAACAGGAAGTGTGATTTGTCGTTGCCGCAGTAAAACAGAAGAAACTTTTATTAAAACATAAGAAAATGTTATGTGCTTAGAGACATGATTGCCTGCAGACGAAAGCTTTCGACTTCAGCCTTGTGCCAAACTTAACCAACAACAGTGAAGCTGATTTTTGCCAGGTCGACGATAGTATCACTTCCGATTTAGATGCGGACTGGGCTGATAATTAATTGCATGTGAATTCTGATATTTATGGAGGTCTTATATAAAAACAGTATTTACTTTCGTTCAATTTATTTTCTGTACTTCTTCACCCTGCATGAACCAGCCGAACACGAAAATATCTGTGACGATTCGGTCTCGGCCTCCGTATGATCAGAATTAATTCACAGCGTGGGATAGGGCAGGCCCGAGATCGAAGCGATCTTCATCGATCAGCAGCAGTGTTGGAAGTCTTGGACTACCGGCAAGAGTTTTGCACAATTACAAAGTAAAAAGAGAGGAGATAACGATTGGCACTCCATTTAATTTTCTGAAGATCAAAATTCACAGTGAAGCCGAATAAAAATGAAACTCTTTCGAAATAAATAATACCTCATAGCAGCCTAACACTTTACCTTGCCTCAGAATTTGAACAAAGGAACAGACAAATAGGTTTTATAGGGTAACCTGCAGTCAGTCCCCTCCGCATCAGTATATTGTACTAAGGATGTTTTAAAACTTAAGCTATTGCCGTTGACAGAAGATAGGTCTATCTTGAAATGAAGCACCATAAAATGTCTCCTTGTGTCCTGTGTTTTATCGGATAAGCATACGGATTCATCTGTATGAGAAAAAATACGTATCTTGTATTACGATAGTGCTATTTTCTACAGAACTATACGGAGGATACCATGGACAGGGCATGTAATCATGATTGTGCCGCCATCAAATTTTATCAAATCTATATAGATGTATATCCTGAACCGTTTCTAATATCTCCTTTCCTTAAAGAATTACTACTTTTCCAAGCCAACGTACATGACTATAAAAATATTAAATATTTCAAAGAAAATGGTTAAATTCCTAAACACGAGTTATATAAACTATAAAAGACATAAATCAATCACAAACTAAAATAATTTAAATACTAAAAAATGCTTTCAGGGACCACATTTACTCACTTTCGTATATTAGAATTGTGTCACGTGGCGGCCACCATAGCTCGCCTGACTTTTCACACAACCTGATGAATGTTTCAGATCATTCTAAACATTAATGATTTCTCAGAAACAATAAAATTTTTGCTTCTGTATATAATAAAGCTCCTTGCATTTGCCTTGATAAAGTCCATCAGAGAACGGAGCGATTAGGCTAATATAAATTTTCCTTTTGTCTTTATTAATTTTCTCCTTTTACAGATATTCTTTATCTGTGATTTTTACGCACACACACACATATATATATATGTGTGTGGGGGTGAGAGAGAGAGAGAGTGTGTGTGTGTGTGTGTGTATTTATATATAAACAGACACAGACATATATATAGAGAGAAAGAAAGTGATAGATATACAGCAACAAAGCAGCAATTTCTCTCTCTCTCTCTCTCTCTCTCTCTATATATATATATATATATATATATATATATATCTGTGTATGTATGTATGTATGTATATATATATATATATATATATATATATATAATTATTTATTCGAAAATTATAATGTAAATATGTTATAAAATCACTACAAAAATAGCCATTTTTTCAACAGTTCTGATGTCTTATCAAGTGATGGTGCTGAATGAAGAATAAAGGATTTTTATAACACATTTATGTTATAATTGTCGAATAAATAATTGTATTTGGTCTACTCTGTATTGAGCACTCTTAAGAAAAGTATTTGTTGGTTATTTGAATTTATTCCGTAT
Organism: Acanthosepion esculentum; assembly: GCA_964036315.1. Classification (NCBI taxonomy): domain Eukaryota; kingdom Metazoa; phylum Mollusca; class Cephalopoda; order Sepiida; family Sepiidae; genus Acanthosepion; species Acanthosepion esculentum. The sequence continues at coordinate 115,754,386 of OZ038481.1, forward strand.
ACACCAATCCTATACTTGCGTATATATATATATATATATATATATATATATATATATATGTGTGTGTGTGTGTGTGTGTGTGTGTGCATGAATGAACTCTATATAGAATGTTATGCTTTTTTTTTTCAATTATAGTGTGTTCTGTTCATATACAAATATACACTGCTTCATGACGTGCACTTCTATGCCCCAGTGATTTTTCAGGCGATGTGCTACTGGCTGTATAGTCGTCACTCGATATACGCCGTCTTTCTACATATCTATTAGTTTTTCCTATTTTTTAGTATTTTTCTTTCATTCATTTTCCATTTTTTCTATCGTTTCCTATACAGAATAATTTGTAACAGATTATGTTGTCGGATTTTAGTCTCCTCGCCAAATAACAAAAGAAATTGCAAGAAAATATTTCTTGTTATGATTCTGCTTTTTTTTTCCTTCTTTATGTAGTTAGCCCATTGGACTGGCCTTGATAATAACTCATAAATAATGGAATATGCCGTTTTGATCGCGAGAAAAGACGGCACAGACACATCACAGACTTGGTTTTACTTAGAGAAACTAAAATAACGGAAGAAACAGAGGAACAAACAACGAAAAAAAGAAAGATTACATAGAGGAGAAATGACGTTCCGATGTGTTTAATGTCTTCGTCATTAAAATTAGAAACGTGTCAATTTTGAATCTTTTCAATTGTACACTTTCACTTCTATAAATTCTATAAACTGCATTCAGTTTATGATTGTAATTCAATATTTGATTAAAACTGTTAAGTTCAATAGTTAACGATGAAAAATGAGAAAAATTCCACGGGTATTTTATGCTTGGGGAACACACAAGGAACTTTGTCAGTCATTAACTTAAGAATTAAGGAAATTTTGATTACTCAAAAAATTATATTCGGAAAACCTTGAAATTTTAACTTTCTACTTGAAATTAAATATATATATGCATGTGTGTGTGTGTAAATCTGCTTTCGTTTAAGTTTATATTAAATTGGCTTCTGTGAAATTAGCCTTCTCAAATAAAAAAAATACTTCTATAAAGAATACTAAGTCACATTTAAAGATCTTTCAAATCGTCGTTTAGAATAGGATTTAGAATAATTCGAAATGTCACAATATCGGATTTCTTTTTGTCTGCTACTGTTGCCTCAATAAGACTAAATAGACTATTCACTATTGATTTCCAAAACATATCTGAGCAGAATAAAAGAGACAATAAACGTAATCTATTTCCATGATAATCCGATTCAATTTTCTCTTTTCTTAAATTATGTCTGCACCTTCTAGAGTCGTCGGCACCGTACGGCGAATTTAAGGACGCACATTAGGTGACTTCATAAAATTGAGCGATTGACGTACAATTGACTAATATTGATCGCATCGTCGCCCGGGGAACATTTCTTTGTGCAAAAACCTTTCGGCTCTTCTCAATCATTAATTGGACGATTGACAAGATCCTGAGAGCAAAGCTTTTCATTTACGTCAACCGACGTGTGAACTGGATTCTTGATAATTTACTGCCTGGAACGCATCCGTACATAAGAATAGCCATCTGTATATTAGATTGGAAATAATTTAGGATAGGTATATTTAACTTGAGAAAACGCCGACACGAACTGCCTTGACAGTTATTTTCTCTGAAAAGAACTATCGACCCATTGAGGTAAATGTCGGTTAAAATTCTTATATGAAATATCTGGCAGCATCCATTTATATTGAAACTATTTCCTGATCTGAATTTCCTATAGATTAATTTCAGAAAGAAATAATCTGAAATTTAGATATTTATCGAAACATGAAATATTTGTTATCTTCATACATTAAACCAGGTTTATGAAGCTAGTCCCAACTTCTTGGTTGAGAGATCTACTTATTTTTCACTGTGTTAATGCTATTTACACTTTATAAAAAAACTTAAGGATTTAGAATGTTGACTTTTAATCAGATATATTCCGTCTTAAAAACAAACGATATACTATATTCCTACCCTCGTTATTTCCGTTTATTTCTCCGAAACATTTTGCCTAATGCACCCTTTTCACGATTTATCAGAATGCCATTCCCCAACTTTCCAAGATTCTCCGATTCAAAAGGTTCATTCGAAATAATAAGCATATTTTAATAAAGAAAAAACCTCAATTGAATGTCAGGGTATTATAATTCAATAAACAAATTCCTGTAAATAAAAAAATGAAAAAGTAAAATAATCCCCTCCCACTATCTCACTTGGTGGTATTCCCCTTGACTTTTAACCCCTACGAGACGATGTAAACATATTTGCAAAAACACATATATGTATTCATGAATGTATGTATATAATAGTCGAGCCTGTGTGGGAAAGTTTCAAAGACCATTTGACTATGCCTGGAATCGCTGAAAATAGCCAACTTCATAACGGGGAGAACTGAAAACTTCATAGGGTGAGTAGAAAAGAATTTCAACTTGTTGTATTAATAACAGCGGCTTTTCATTCCTGGTCAAATGACATTTGAAAGTTCAGAGAAGATTTCATATAACAAGTACCGGCTTCTCTTGAAAATGGACATAATTTGGCACTGTAGTATTATCAAGTACCTTTATACAAAGTGTTACCCCGCCAAGTACATTTATGTTGACAGGTTGCTGCATTACGTAAGTATGCACCAGATTTGTCAACAGTACAAAAGTGGGTAGATCAATTTAGGACGGACAGTTTTGAAGATGACCAAAAGTCTGGACGTCCTGCAACTGCCACCAACAAAGAAAAAATTAATAGTGGTCAACAAATGGATAACTGACTATAATTCAAATACGCAACGCTATTAGCCTATCGGCTGAGAGAGTTGAGAATATTCCGGACAATGAACTTGTTATGACGAAAATTCCCGCTCGATGGGATTCGGCGTCTTCCGGCAACAGATCAAAAGCGCATAGGCTGATCACATCAAAGGAAAATCTGACATTGCTTGAGGCAAACCATTTGATGTCGTTGAAAGTTTCCCAATCCATCATGAGTGTTGGTTTCATTACTTTGAGCCACTGCTCCAAATTAGGCCAAGGTCGTTTCATCTGCTGGGAATTCCAAAGGCATTGTTTATTGAATTTATTCAAAAGGGCCATACCATCAGTGGAGAGTATTATGTCAACTTACTGAAGCAGTTAGGAAACGCTATCAAGAGCAAATGCCCAGGAAAATGAACGAAATTGGTCTTGTTTCATCAGGACTATGTTCCAGCACATAAGTCCTTGGTTTAAATGGCTGCCGTGCATTGTTATGATTTTCAACTAGTTAATTACAAACCTTATTCTCCTCTATTGACTATCATCTGTTCTCCAACATTAAAGCGCACTTGGCTGGGAACAAGTATCGCAGTGATGCTTTCGATGACTTTTTCACCAACAGGATAAACAGTCTTCTTTGAACATTCAGATGTCACATTAGCTCGATATAAACAATGTAGGTATTAATAAGAAATGTTTAAAATAATTCATGTATACTTTCACAACTCTAGCATATCTCCCTCGGAGTCAGGCTCTGAATTTTTCGGCCATTCCTCGTATATTGTAAAACTTTTATTTTTAAAATAGTATATGTATATAAAACACAATATGTCACTCAAGTCCAGCCTTTTTATTTTCATTAGCGATTAGTTTTTTTACGGGATGAAGCTGCTCGTCCAATAGCCAACCGGATTTGATTAAAGTTCCCGTTTCCTACGGTGGTTGGCAACGAAGTATAGATCATTGATTTAACTTCTATTTATCTCATATCTTGAGGAAGAAGAAATGAATTCATATCTTTCCCCAAGGGTATTTGCACGTAAATAAATGCTACGAGCTCGACTTGGATAATACCGCGGCTCTCAGATTACCAATTTTCAACCCGGTATCAATTATATAGCGGCACACCCATTTATCAATATGCTAAGCTTAGCTAAGATGTGGAACAAGGCCAAATGTAGGGAGCAGCGAGTGAGGATAGAACTCACTACATAGTCCTAATATATCTATCAAGGCTAGCTTTGGAACAATTACACCACGTCGATACGCATCTTTCATATATATCGTGGATTTATCCCACTTACTTTCCTAAAAATATCATCGCTAGAGGACGCTTATTAAGCGTATACATAGTGACATTCTCTCTTTCTATTTTACACACACATAAATGGTAAGATGTAGGCCGAACCTAGATATGAACGCTGCCGCTGAAGCACGTTCGCTACCTTAGGTCCTCTATTGACATTTGGACTCTCTTACACCCATTCATATGTGACTATTACACTTATTTCTACACAAACGCTTTCACTGTTTTAAATATTTTCTTCATTGATGTTCATTATTCTGTAACAGGCAATAATATTCTATTGTCTATGTAAACTTTTGATTCGTTAATACATACTTATCGTTTGTTTATACATACGTGTGTGTGTGTGTGTTTTATTATTACTTCCCATTTTATTAGCCGGACTCTCATTCCGAATTCGACATTTTTATTGTGGGATAAATATACCAGAAGACAAGTGTTTTCAAACATTCAACCAGCATACTCCCGCAATAATATAAAAAAGTAATTTCATAATATAAGTATAATACATGTTTAACAACAGTAACAATTAATAATAAAATCGAAATACTATAAAAATAGTTTTGCAATAAAAGTTACGTGATAGATAGGAGACACTTAACGAAGTTCTTACCAAGCACAGTTTAGGAATTTCCCTTTTTCCATAACGGTACCTGTAATTGGAAAGGTCGTTTTTAAATGTCTATATTTGAAACTTTCCTTGGAAAGGTGACAGGTCAATAAAGGTTGTATCAGTTCAAGTCTATGAGAGGCATTTAAAGGCTTACTTCCAAAACATAAGCTTGTATGCGCCGTGTGCCCTCAGTACGTGACTATTTATGACTCTCCACATCAGTCTTTCCTTTTTATCTCTTAGCGAATTTTGTGTTTTCATTGTTCTTCCTACATTCTTTTCTGCAATCCCTTTAAACAAGCTAGCTGGGTAGGTTACTTGAAGTTTCCATCTGCCCCCGTTACTTTCCTGTGAGTATCATATTTTCTAACACTTCTTTCCTCTTTATGTGCCCTAGAAATTTCAAATATTTCTGATATTTTATAAATGTGTCTTTTCTGTTTTTATTTTACTTAAATTTCCCATTTGCTCACATATTCTGTCCATGGTATTCTCAGCATCCTTCTGTAGAACGTAATCTCTGTTGCGTTATATTCAGTAATAAAATATCAGTTTAACACTTCTCTCTTTGGTCCCAACGATATCTACCTATTTCTTCGTAGTTTGTTTAACTTTTGGTGGGCCTTCTTATTATTGCAATGCGCTTTTCAATTTCGATGATACGTTTAGAGAAAGGATTAGCACGAGGATGTTATATATAAAGAGAGCATTAGAACGAAAGCAAACACACGCACACACACATATATATGTATGTATGTATGTATGTATATTATATATATATATATATATATATATATATATATATATATATATATAATATAAATACATGCATATATATAACATCCTCGTGCTAATCCTTTCTCTATATAATTTTCTTGATAGCCCTCTATGTAGTGTTCTTTGTGTTAACCCTCCCCCCTTTCTCTCTCTCTCTCTCTCTATATATATAGACACATACATATCCTTATCTTAATCTCTCCATATGTGGGTGTAATATATATATATATATATATATATATATATATTTCCATGCTCTCCCGAGAGGGGTCAGGCAGATCAGTTCCCAGAAACTGAAACTCCGACAGCCACACAGGATTTGATTATAGTGGTGAAGGCTTTGTGCAGGACCATCCACACTTTTTGGAGGGACGAATACAGGGACCTGGTGCAACCGATGCCACAAGATCCCCATCGACCCTCCGCAGGTTTTGAATACAGAGTTGTCCTTCTCCTAGACCAGTTGCCATCCAAGGCTATAGAACCAAGTCTGTCCTGCTATTTACCCATAGTTGGAGGGAGAAGAAGAGGGTTCACACCTTTCCCAAGTAAGTGAATTTAATGGAATCGACTGGAATTCGAACTCGGCTCTCCGATTCCTCAATCCAAGCCGTTATACATTACTCCACCGTGCCTCTCTCTCTCTCTCTCTCTCTCTCTCTCTCTCTCTCTCTCTCTCTCTCTCTGTCTTCTTTATATATATATATATATATATATATATATATATATATATATATATATATATATATATATATATATATATATATATGGAGAGATTAAGATAAGGATATGTATGTGTCTATATATATAGAGAGAGAGAAAGGGGGAGGGTTATATATATATATATATATAGAGAGAGAGAGAGATTAAGATAAAGACAATTCTAAGTATGTATGCATATAATCTTTCATACAATGCTAATATCAGCAAAATAAGTAGATTTTAGTAAATGATCAACAGGTTATTGCTTAAGTTAATGTTTTAACCCTGATCACTAACACTTGCGCTTTATTTGTTGATTTATTCAAATATTATTTTAAAAATACAGAATCGATAACTTTGCTCTTAACAGTATTACGATTTTGATTCTAAAGAAATTAATCTAATATCTAAAACGTTTTTCATTTTCCTTCTAACAATATTACGAATTTTTTCACTTAATACATTAAACTAATATCTTAAACGTGATTAATATATA
>OZ038481.1:115764869-115779869 GCA_964036315.1 Acanthosepion esculentum
CCCCTGTCCAAGTTATCCACCGCTTTAACCAGGTATTGAACTCACACTCTTTGGGTCCTGTCACTGGATAAAACTAACGCCTTTATCCACTGTGCCATGTGTCCTAAAGAAATAACTGATAACTGATATCCATTTGACGTGGCACGTGGAAATTGAACAGTCTACCCCAGTGAGCGAAATAATGGGTTCAGTCAGACATTTCAACCACCTGAAGAAGGCCAAAGCGTACAACGGCTGAAACGTTGTAATAAATATGGCGACAATGATAATCCGAATAATGTAAATAGTGTATATAATACCTCATCTCAGAAATATGGACAGATAATGATTCAGTTAAATAGGGGGCTGTTGTGGAGCTCTCCCCTTTTACACAAGATTGACTAGTCTAAAGTATACTTATTCTGACAGAGTTGTAGATACAAAAAGATACGTTGAGACAAGGTTGAGATACGTCGAGTTCAGAGAGAGAGAGAGAGATAATTACGGCTCCACTTACAGAGACTTGTAGATATACTTTCTACGAACCCGCATTCCTGGACTACTAATCTTCATTTGAAATTCGTATTCTTACGTTCAATAGACTTATTTTCCTATTTCAATTACTGGCGTTGTTTATTTATTTGTGCAGGTTTCCCTCCCTGGAATCCACAACACACACACACACACACACACACACACACACACACACACATTATATATATATATATATATATATATATATATATATATATATATATATATATATATATAATTAACGCATAGATAGATAGATAGATAGATAGATAGAAAATTTGTTTGATCATTTTGGCCGCCATGCGTTTTGCAGTAAATCACTAAATCATCCATAATTTTGTATTATCCTCTCCAATTACACCAAAATCTGAGACAATAACAAATAATATCGTATTTATTGTCTGTAAAAATTATAGAATATAAAACAACTTTGATAAAAAATTATACCTACTTTTCTGACGAAAACAATGCCGTTCTGAACATTTGGCCGCAACTGTAGATAGATTGATAGATAGATAGATAGATAGAAGTTCAACCATTGTGAACATTTCACATTTTATGTGAATTTAACATCAGGAAAAGGCAGCTGAAGTTCGTCGGACATATAATGTGGAAGAACGACCTGGAGAATATAATACTCACGGGTCGAACAGAGGGAAAGAGAGACAAGAGAAAACAACGCATGTCCTGCCTAGCGGCTTTAAGCAAGTCGATGACAGAACGTGGACTGTGGAGGTGGCAGAAGGAAAAAAATTGTTGAGATCTGCAAGGGATATCGGGAAGTGGAGAGCCATGCTCGCCTACATCCTGAAAGCACTTGGCACATAGGAAGAAAAACTTACCTCCGTCCCAGAGGACTGCAGCAATTTCTGAGATGATAAATAGTCATTAATATACAGTAATGTAATCGGGGTTTCCTGTATACTTAAACGAATTCTCAGGTTGAATATGATGCAGACCTTCCGCAGCATGGCATGTACAGTTTCCATGCAATATGCATTCATCATTCAACTGCCTTTCTTTGTTGCAAATGATAACTTGAATTTACCCAAATATATTTAATTTTTATATCTTAAAAACGTGTGAGTTGAAAATATAAATTCTCCGTTTATATTAAAATCTTCTTTCACAAAAACAGTGTTTTTCCCAACATTAAACTGCTTTTATTTGTGTCCTTACGATGTGGGTTCCAGGTGTGATTTATTTAACTGAGCTATTGTGAAGTAATGCAAGTTAACTTTAGATATTGTGTTCCAGTTATCATTCATTTAACTGAGCTATTGTGAATAAAGAAAGTTAGCTTGAGATATGGGTTCCAGGTATCATTCATTTTACTGTGCTATTGTGAAGTAAAGAAAGTTAGATTGAAATATTGGGTTCCAGGTATCATTCATTTAACTGAGCTAATGTGAAGTAAAGAATGTTAGCTTGAGATATTGGGTTCCAGGTATCATTCATTTGACTGAGCTAATGTGAAGTGAAGAATGTTAGCTTGAGTTATTGGCTTCCAGGTATCATTCATTTAACAAAAATAATGTGAAGTAAAGAATGTTTGAGATATTGGGTTCCAGTTATCATTCATTTAACTGAGCTGTTTTGAAGTAAAGAAAGTTAGCTTGATATATTGGGTTTAATGTATCATTCATTTAACTGGGCTAATGTGAAGTAAAGAATGTTAGCTTGAGTTATTGGCTTCTAGGTATCATTCATTTAATTGAGGTATTGTGAAGTAAAGAATGTTACCTGGAACCCAATATCTCAAGCTAACATTCTTTACTTCACATTATCTCAGTTAAATTAATGATACCTGGAACCCAATATCTCAAGCTATCATTCATTTAACTGAGCTATTTTGAAGTAAAGAATGCTAGCGTGAGATATTGGCTTCCAGATAACATTCATTTAACTGTGATAATGTGAAGTAAAGAAATTTAGCTTGAGATATTGGGTTCCAAGAACCGGGTTTATACCTCTTAGCTTGCTGTAAGTTATGTCTAAACTATGTTTCTTAGCATTTCTTTAAAATCATCTCGTGTAAAAATTGACTTACGTCCACGGAATAAGATTTAATATCAAAAAGATGTTGTTTTCGCCCCATGACACCTCTGTTTAAAATACCTTCCCACTTCGGCAATGTTTATAGTTTTAAAAAGCAATCATTAAAATTTGAATAAAACATGGGATATGATTGAAGTGAATTTATAGATTTGATTTTTTCTTGAGAATTTACAACAAAAATATTAAAATCTATTTATTTATTTATTAGATTGTTTATTTACAAGAATAATAATGAAATGTATAAATAATATAAATTCAGTTAGGTAGTTAAAAAAGCGGTGTCATGGGGAAAAACCAACATTTGATACTCCTCCTTATTTCACCTCAAATAAATGGATAATACCACTAAAACGCTAGGGGTTTCTGGGAACGACAGAAAATGAGAAAACTTAGTGAGAAGAAAGGACAGGTTTCAGGAAGACAGAAGACTTTGATTGACATTACATTTCCTTTTTTCAAGATTGTAAGGGGGCATGAAAACAAGAAACCGAAAGAGAGTTCCATAGGCGAAAAGGGCGAGAAGAGAAACTATTAGTATAGAACTTTCGGCTTCTAATTTAGCAGTCAAACGATGAAACCTATTTGCCAGTCTAGAAATACGGTTACTTTCATTCGGAGACTTCATTAGAACAACTGCTTTGAAAATATTTATAGAAAAGTTCGAAAGAAGCGTCTTTCATGCGGTGAAAAATGTCTGAAGGGGAGATGCCAGGTCAAGTTCAATAACATTAGAGACAATTTCGAAGTTAAATCTCTCTGTCAATGTCATTCGTTTTACCAGAAGGAATAACGGCTTTTATATAAAATCTTTGTGTGGTGGATCAGAAAACAAAATAAGATAATTGAGTGTGCTGATATTGTCTCTAAATCGAAAATTCCAATATTTATTAGTGTAAAACGGAATAAAGCAAATATGTTAAATTTGTAAAAAAAATCATTGTAGATTTGTAATTAGTTAAAAGTTTCCAAGCAAAAAATATCACGCTTTATAATGTCATTATGGAAGATGACTTATTGCCAATATTTTAAATGTCATCCGTCTGATTAAAACAAAAATAGCACAAGAGACGGGAGAAAATGATTTTTCTTTTTTTTTATTTAAAACCTATATTAACCCTTCCAGACGGACGCAGGCAGTCATGGTACTTTACAAATACTTGCTTCATTGTTATTAATGGCCAGTTCTTCTTGGAAAAACTATTCAAGTGTCATTCCATTCTCTTCACAATGTATTAAAATTTTCATAGACTGTTTGTCCCACCAAGTCTATAGAAAAATATTACTGTGATATTTAAAACCAAAAGTGTGACAAAAGAGAACAAAGTCTTAGCTTCTCAAGAGTATTTGTGAGAAAGTAAATGCAACAAACTTGGTTTGGAATTGAAGTCGGCTCACCGATTCCACTTTCTGCACTGATAATCATTACACATCCTTTTCTAAATTTTGCATAATATCTCATTATCATAACAAATTTCATAAATCTCTGATTCTTTCCTGTTTGACATAGTCATAATTAATTACAGGTATCAGGATTTCCGAACACCTTCACTGCTCAAAGAAGACAAACCGATAATCCATGTAAAATACTTGTTGGAGCAAATCATAGAAAGTTAATATTTATTTACAACGAATTGCAGAAATTCTGTTTTTATCATACATTAGAATGATTCGTTAATATTGCATTTTGACACCCCAAAGTTACTATTGTGAAGATAATACGATCTATGCTAGTTTTCAGATAGGTATAAAAAATACATGATAATATACATATATTATAATACAAAAAGTCATCTTTTTACTTTAAGATATGACATATAAACGCTAAATATTCTCCAAAGGGTATAGGATAAAATTAATTCTTTCTCCCAGTGTGATGTCGAGTTCTAGACGAGCAATGGTAAACACGAACGGAAATGGAAGGTCAGGTGACATGCCTCACACATTCTTGCGCATGTCATGAAGCCGTACATATTTACTGCAATCATGAGGATTGCTTGACAGAATGCCAGATATACAGCGCTGGATTCTTACATATGTCCGTTCGCACGGTTAACTGTAATCTGATTCACGGATATGCCGGTTCGAGGGATTAGTTGCTTACGAATAGATATATATTTCGGCTGATGATCTGCCATATATTACGGAGAGATGGATTGAAGAGGTTGTTAATCGTGAACGGTTTTGAACATGTTACAGAGAAGATGAAGGGCTCCCTCGGAAGTGGGTTATGGTACACTTACACAATTGAAGGAGCTGTTGGTTCTCTTCCAGTAAGGTAGGTGATGCCATATTTGATTTTAAAACCATTTCAGATTTTAGAAGATGGAGAATGTCAAGAATACCACATTCCTTAACAAGAAGAGTAGTTTTATCTGATGTAAAACCTTACAGACTGTAATATATATATATATATATATATTTTAATAGCTCACAAACAACCGGTTTCGCCTCAGTCTTAGCAAGTTTAATCCTGGAAAATGAAATAATAAACTTGAAAATTAAATTGAAAATTACTAATGAAGGGAATATATATATATATATATATATATATATATATATATGTGTGTGTGTGTGTGTGTGTGTATAATTCTTATATATATTATTTATATATTAGAGATGCGTGGTTATTATTGGAAAGCGCTCAATATCCGTGATAGATCTAACATATTTAGTTGTATGGATTTGACCCTGGGTTTCACGCTCTTGTTATGTCATTGATGCTGATCCACTATTCCCTTGATTTTGTACAAATTACAAACTCCTGCTTTTGAGAATACACCTCAAAACGTTAATTTATTTATATCTTGCTTAATAGTGCCCTTGGTAGTCACTGAAGTATTCGTTTCACCGGGCGTACACCAAACACATATTCGTCCTTCATATCTAAAAGTAAAATGGCTGACATCACTCCACCTAACTTTTCCACATTAAGATTTAGTCCAGTTTAAATGAGTTTTGCACCAAGCCAACCGTGCCCGTCGATTTTTTTCCTGATACGCAAAGTTTCTTTTATATGTATTTGGAAACTATGCCTTTTTCTTTAAGCCTGCGTCTGACTGTTGTTGTGGAAATTGCCAAACTAGCAATTTGGGAAAACATCTTGTGCTGTTGCAAACAGATCTTTTTTGAATTGACGAACCAAGTTTCAATCTTCCCTGTCAGTGGCTTTTAGCGGTCGGCCCGATCCTCCACGTCAATCATATGTTCCAGTTTCATTTCTATTTTTGATTAAATTTCGCACACATAACTCACTTCAATCCTATCAGCTGTCGAGCTATTCGACTGTGCTTCTCGTTTTTCAAAGTCAGAAAAATTCTTAGGCATGTTAATAAAGGTAAATACAAATGAAAATGGCTTTATATTTTCTTCATCATCATTTCTATGGGTGCGTCCATTTTGTTTGTCTCGTACTGTACAGATATGCGAGATAAATGGAGTTTCGTCAGAATTACGCAAAAATGAAAATAACACTGGCATTATATTTTAAAAGATATATTTACCAAAATGGCACAAAACTATCTTGAAATACTAAAGAGTAAGTTTCTTCAATAAAATTGTCGTTGGCGTCAACCGCGGCCTCCAGACAACTGCGAAATCTCCTGCAATTCTTGTGGGCGGTCTTCCTGGTTTATTGAATGCTGCCATAATCTTTGCATTCAGTACAACATTGGTCTTAGAACGAATTTTGTTGGTTTCTCACTCGACTGGATCCCACACATAATAATCAAGGAGGTTGCAGTCTGGAGAGATAGGTGGCCAGATGTAAAGGGTGATGTGGTCGCAGAAATTATCTGAGAGCCATGACTGGGTTCTCTTGCTTGATTGGCATCATGCAGAATCCTGTTGCTAAACATAGGTTCTTCCAGCAGCCACCTTCTTCACACAGGGCAGCAGTACCTCCTCAAGAACCGATGTATACATCCCTGTTGAGTCTGGTGCCCTGGGGAAGATGAATGGAGGCATGACGTCATCATCCCCAGTAATCACACTAAAGACTACGATGTTGCCTGGATATATGATACAACACTTTCCGAATCCACTGAACTGTCCTCAGTTTGACAATCTTAAATATTCGTGTTGGAGCTTCTTGTGCGAATTCCAAGCCGTACAGCATGCCATTTTCAAATTTCTGGTGGGGGGGGGGACTTGCTTCATGGTATTCTTTTTCTTACAGACGGTGCCCAACTGGCCCTACTATACTGCGCATTTTCAGAAACAATAGTTTTATCAATATGATAAGTATTAATATCAACAATTACGAAGCTCTTGGGATTCCAAATTTTTGTATTTTCTTCCTACTATACAGATAGAAAGCATGCATTTTGTACCAACATGCCCACCAAGCAAAAGCATTTCCTTATGGGAGGGCGACTATCAGTTGAAAACTTCTTAGATTAACTCATGCTAAAATCCACTTAGACAAACTTTGAAAGTTATGGATGTGTGCGTAAGATCTCAATTCAGTGCTGAAGTATAATCCCAGAGATATCGTTCCAATTCTGTGCAAAAATAGGATCACAGGAACGTCAAATTCAAATTCCTACATTCTCAATTACTAACCAATCATCTAGCTTGTCTCGAATACAATACACGATTTGAAATTGACAAACATTCCTTGTCGTATGCAAATTAAATGAAGGTTCAAATCCAGAAAGTGATTAACAATTTTTTCTTCCTAAAATCTATAGTAAAATTTGGAAATCTATTTATTATGCAAAAACGTTTTGAGCTTAATAAATCTCACTTTTAGCATTCTTTAACTGTCTTTTAACTTTCTTTGAACCGATTTTTCATATAAATTACCTAACGTAAATTAATTAATCTTCAATATAACTTAAACGGGAATTGTAAGCAATACTTAATTCTCAAATATTCGTATAGAAAAATATTTATTGAGTACTAAATTCATTTTTGTAAATTATTTCCCTCTTTTAACGAATTTTCATGAACCAGTCTGCACAGTTTACACTACGAAAATACCCACGCGACGCATAAACAAAGCGAGGCTCTGCCCGTGCTGATAATTCCTGCTTCTGATTTTAAGTTATACACACATAGTATGAAGTAAAATCTGGATTCTTTTGCGATAATTTCACACATATTTTTCACTCTATACTTACACAATATATGTCATTTGTGTTGTACAAAAACAAGACATTTTCGCATGTATATTGTTTGTGAGGACATTTTTTTTTCGAACTTAAAATAAAACACAGATGATTTTATACTCAATAGTAAATTATTTACATTTGTAGAGCTGGGTTTGAAGATTATTTATTTTCTCCTTTTTTCACATACTTTTACATCTGCATGCATACATACCTACATACATACAGAAATGTGTGTTTTTTTTTCGTTTTCATGCTCTCTCAATATATATATATTTTCTTCGTGCTAATTATCTCCGTGTATGTATATTTTTGTTAATACTCCCTATGTAGTGTTATTTGTTTTAATCATATATATATATATATATATATATATATATATATACACTAATCCTCTCTGTGTATGTATATTTTTCTTCGAGCCAACTCTATACATATGTTTCCTATATATTTTTCTTCGTGTTAATCCCCCTTCTATCTATCTCCATATATTTTTTCGTGCGAACCCACATTCTATATTTGTTTTTGTACTAATCCTCTCCGCATGCTTGCCAGATCATTGCAAATGTTCATTCCAGATGTTCATTGTTCATACAAAATGACACCGACATCATACATGTGTTTGTTTTGGTCGCGATTTCTGGTGTGTTCTAAGATAAAACCTTTTCAAAACGTTGACATTTTGTTGAAAAAAAAAATAGCTTAAATATGCGGGTTGAAAAGTTGAACTTTCGCCATATTATGATTTGGCGTCGGAACGGAACAAAAATATTCAGAAGATCTACTTGGATAGTACACTTGTTCGCCGTATATTATTAAAATGCTTTGGCAGAATTCTTCATATTTTTTAACCTAAACTTTCATGGTGTTCATAGAACGAACAACGAGGCACCTAGCAATATTCCGACTTCTATGAAAACGCTCTGCTTGCCATCTTGGACAATAAACCGAGGTTTTCGACGGAAGACACTGATGAGAGTTTGAAAATCGATATCCCAGATGCCTTTCCCCATTTATAAGAGACTTAGGTTTATTTCCTTACAGGAAATGTTGGTAACACGTTCGCAGACTGAACAAATCTAGCTTGATCGTGTTTATTCGGCGATTTCTTTGCTGTTATGCCATGAAAAAAACTTACTTGGACAGATTTTTCTCAGACAATTAGAAATGGATTCTTTATGATAACAAACGATGTAAACGGAGCTGGAAACAAATGTATAACATCTGGCTAAACCAGGCTTGATCTAATGAAGGTGTATCTTCCATTTGGTGGCATTGCAGAAGAATAATTTGTTTTGAGCTTTTCGAGGCAGGTAAAATGACTGCAAAAAAGATTACTACTAACCCACCAATCTCAATGCGGCTATTCAAGAAAAAGGTGAAGATTTCGAAAAACCGAAGAGGTGTCATTTTCCCACCAGGACAACGCGTGACTGCATGTTACAAAAAATATTTTGCAGAAGCTTAAAGAGTAGAATGGAAAACCTACAAACACCGAGCATTTTCTTCTGAATTCGCAGATTTGGATTGTCATTTGTTATTTGTTCTGATCTCTACAGAAGAATCTAAAGCAGAATAAAATTTGACTCTCTACAGTCAGTCGAAAACTACCTCAAAAATATCAACGAAAATGCCAATCAGTTTGTAGAACGAGTGAAGTCAGTTGTTAAAAAAAGTATCGAGACTAGATAAACGTTCTTTTATGAGTATGTAAAATTTTATTTTGAATTTTTAATCAAAATCTAATAAAATACAAAATTACCTTATATGGGGAATAGCCCACTTCGGCAGACGTAGATATCGGTCATATGTCTTATCAAGAGTTCGTCTCTATACAACTGATGGAAGGAAGTAAAATTTCACTTTGAAAGCTAAAAGAAAAACTGTCGAAAAATTAATACAGAATGTTTCCATTTGAGCATTTCAGTCAGACAAAACGCACGAGATTGGTCAGGGGTGGGTGGAAGGTATTTGTCTTAAAGGGAAGATGTTTTATAAAAATTAAACCCGAATCTTAACCATGTGACTTTAATTTGGTGCTATAGAAAAATGAAATATTTATTCAAAATTAAAAGAGGAATGATAAGTGGGTTAAAATAAATTTAAAATATAGAAATAAAGGATGTAAGGCGTTAATGGAGAGAGAGTCGGGTGGATATTAAAGTAGGGAAAAGTTCCTAAATTATAATTAATATAGTGTAAAGAGGTTTTAGAAGGCGGAAAATGGAAGACAGAAATTTGAGTTAGTTATACTGTTCGAATTTTTAATTTTGAATGTTTAGAGGAGAAAAAGCCGGAAAAATTAGCATGTCTCCCAAAGACCGAACATATAAAAAAAATGCTTAAAGCGGTGTTTAGAAAAACGAACATGCAGAGCAAAATAAAAAAGGTAAAACTATATCCTACAGCACTATCTTGGTTTCGAGCATGATGAGACTTCATCAGAAGAATGTGAAGAAGAAAAAAGAATTAGAAGAAGGGGAGGAAGAGAAAAGCAAGGGTATTATAAATGTATCGGTGGGGTTTAACTGAAGTGTACATAATTTATTAACAAGACTAATATGAGCTTAAGATTTTTCTTATGTATGCAACGGCACATGACTTCGGATCTCTGGTTCAAAGGCTTTTAAGATACGGAAATATCATTATGGGTAATTTTTAATGTTGGATTCAAAAAACCTTTTGAACCAGAGATCTGAAGTCGTGAGCCGTTTCATACATACAAAACATTATTCTAAAGCCCAACCCCGATACATGTAAAACACATTTGATATTCTCCCCCTCTCCATTTTCTTCTACTTCTATCTTCACATTTTCCTCCTCCCTTTCGTGTGCTAATCCTCTCTATATATACAGGGTGACCAAAACAACGGGAATTTTTGAAGTGCGTATTGCCAGACATGAGCAAGTGGCAACACTGCGAGACAGTGTCGTTGAGCAAGTAAACATTTCGCCATTTTATTAACGATAATGAAATTCACAGTATCCCAGCTGAGATGTTGCAGCAGTCAATGAGGAATCTCAACAGTAGATTTCAAGAATGCATTCGTACATGAGGACGCCATCTACAGGGCATAATTTTAAAAAAATGAAAATTCCATCATTGATTCTTAAATGGCATGCTTTAAGGTTTCAATTACTATGAATTAAAGATTTTTATTCCATCACTTTTTGTTTTATTGAATTGTTAAAATGTTCCCGTTTTTTTTTGGGGGGGGGGGGTCATCCTATATTTATCTTTGTGCTAATACTTTTGTATTTACTACATCAATTAAAATGATTTAAACACATGAGGTGTATACGCTTGACATAAATCTTATACAAATTACTCTGCCAACAGAAGAATGGCAAACATTCTGAAGTTTTCTGTAAATAAATGTTGTATAAATACTAGAGATATTTCTTTATGTTTCACTTGTCCCTTAAAAATAGCTAAAAATATTAAAATATGAACGGCGCTCACCAATGCAATCTAGAAAATTGTATATTAAAAGCGCATAGAAAACAAATTAGAAGCTGGAAATAAATGACGAAGGAAGGTCAAGCAGGAAATATTATTAATATTAGGGATTTTTTTTAATGTTTGAAATTAAAAAAACACGACGAGATCAGTAACAGGAATCTAATTTTTATAACAGCGAAAGTTAAGAAGTATTGCCTTCTACCCGATTATATCCAGATCAATAATGTTAGTAAAATCATAGAACATACAAAAGACATTCAAGATAAAATGCATGTGGCGCCATCTTTTGAATGAACGCACCATTATTTACAAAGAAGTCGTCAACCGGACTAACCTAATGAAAAGTAAAAATGGTGTTCGCAGTGATAAATCCGAATGGACCCCTTCACAGAAATCCAATCACTTTCTTAAACACTAAATTATAATGCCCAATAACTAAAAAAAACTATACGCTAAAAAAGATTCTGGTCAAAAGGCTTTGGAGGCTGATCCTGTCTGCCCGGGATTTCAAACAGTCGATCTTATGTATTCACGTGAATTTCAGCTTCCATGTGAAAAGCTCGTGAGGTTAAAAGTTATCAATAGACATGATCTGAAATGGACGACTTTCATTAACTTTACTCTTTCACGAGGAAACAAGTATTTAACCAATTTGTGTTTGACAGCAAAGCGTGATTTCTTTCTTCATATCTCAAATGATATTCAATCGATTTTTTACGTCAGTGAAAACTGCTTCCTGCTGCAAATTTATAATGTAAGAGAGTGAACTAAATGCTCTTATATACGAACTATCGCTAACGCAGTTGAGAAATGGCCAATTCCTTATGCCACTACAGAAACTACGAGATTCGTCCTACAATTTGCTATCTTTACAAGAGCCAGATCATAAAAGTCGTGTACTACTGCCATATCCGAGCTAGAGTTGTTCAATACCCACTTTCAGGTCTTTATAGAGTTCAAAAGCGTCTACGCGGCCTTGTGAATGGGTGACATGTTCCATTCTAAAGCCTCTGTCACCACAGACGAAACGATGAAGACCTCTTGTTACTCTATCGCTATTTCAATGGTAAATGTTCAGACGAGCTATATTAAAGAGTTACTGCAGTCCGCCATTTCTGAGATTCATGGCTAAGACGCGCTTCCACTGGTAGAAGTTATTCGCTATTACTAAGTTAAGAGTTCATTATTAAAAAGTAGTTTCCTTGTTAACTAAAACCGTAACCGTGCATTCAATTTATTCAATTAAGGTTTCTTCTGCTCAAAATTACCCATTTTATTTCGTCTCGCATTTCTATTAAATAACCATGGGATCAACGCCAGGTGCAATGGGAATGAATCATTCCCAATCCCTTCATATTTCATTTGTAAGGAATAAGTTCCATTCGGACAATTTCTTCACAAGAAACGCAACATTGTTCAATAGATTCCGAGAGGATATTTCCCCAAATACTACAATCATAACTCCTTCAAGTCTAGGATTAACCGTTGTCTTTCCTACATATCCTTATAAAGAGTGCTTCTCACCTGTCCCACTTACGCTCATGCAACAACCTCATTCAGTAACCCTCTATTTTCAGTTGTTCTCTGGCCATCTAGTGTGTTAATAATTTTAAAAACAGAAAATGAAAAGCCAGCAAATATTAAGAATATTTTTTATTTAAAGATTATTTTAATGTTGCAAATTGATATTCTTTGGATCTATCTTAGTATAGTATACTATATATAGTATACAAAAGCGAAGCAGAAGCTGAGTAGTAATTTATTACAGTGTAAGTTTTCTTTTCGTATTGGAAACGTTTTACCAACCTTGATGGTTAACATTCTAAACAGTAACATTTAAATGTAATCGAAAAGCAAAATGGTGTTAAGTTTGAATTCGAGTTTAGTATCTATTCATACTATTCAGCTTTCTCCCTATTTTCAGACAAGGATATGGCACTTGGATATTTATGCTGGGCAAGTTACAAAGGCTATGAGTTATGTCTGATCCAAAGAATTCAATTCGAGACTCTATCAATGCACAAAATGGATCCCCCGTAGTAACAATATTTTGATACTAACATCGGGGACTTTCATTTCTTTCTGTCTGAATTTCTGGGTCGAAGTGTTAATACTTTATATTATTTCTGAGCATGCTATAGAAAAGGTTAGTGTCTTAGTTCTATATTCGAGCGATGAGGCATTATAAAGACAATAAGACGCGAAAGATTACTGGATGTCGGAATATATGAGAAAAACAGGATTAACGAGAGAGGACAATAAAAGAACAGGTGTTAAGAAGGGAGAAGATTACGATTAACATTGTATTTAAATTTTTGAAAATTACGTTTGAAAGTATTTATACAGGGAAGCTACGAATAAACTGTAGCCGAGGTGACAGTTCAGGATCAATAACATCGGAGATTCTTTGGATTTTGTCAAGTATCTTTAAATATATAGCAGGAACACTAGACCAGATGTGGTAGCAATATTCAAAGCATTGTCGTATGGTAGACTTATAAATATGTAAGATAGATTCTGACATGAAAGTTGTCTTACACGACACAGTGAACGAGACGAACTTTTCTGACAATAGACCTTGTAATTGATTCAATATAACCTTTCCATTTCATCTCAGCGGGGATCGTTCGTCCTAGAATATTTTTGATAGATAGAAAAATGTACTAAACATTATTTACAGTGATTTATCGGTCAATTTTTAATTTTTTTGTTCGTTAAAAACAAAAAGAAATTAGCCAACGTACTAGTTTCTGATAATACCTGCCAGCTTCTCGTGTATATTGTACATTATTAGTATATTATATAATATTAGTATATATAATTAGTATTCTATTAGTGAACTCTTAACACTGACATCGAAGTTTAATAGAGTAGGTGTTTAAAAGTAAGAAATTTGCGTTCGGATAAATTTATGACAAGCGTCATTGGTCAATGTTTAATGTTTTCTGTGAGTCATAAAACAATTAGCAACTAAAATATACCGCAAAAACAGAATCTTCAATATATCTAAGTTTTTAATTGGATTCAAAGAGACTTTTTCATAGGAACTGTTATATATTTAATAGCTAGAAAAATGTGTTCCATATGCATTTACTTTGTCCTCGGTCAGCGTTTAAAATGTCTCCGCTAATCAAATCATATCCCGCAACAAACGAAATATTCTAGCAAAATCATTGTTTAATCGGATTCAAATAAAATTATTTAATAGGTTCCGTGATATCGTAGGCAACCGTATTTTATTAAGCTTATCTTAATTTCTTAAAAGAATCGAAATAAGGCGACCCAGTAGGGATCGAAATCAATATAGAGTATTCTTAGCGATGTGGCTATTTAGATAATTTCCTCTTGAACGATGTTTATGTAAGATATGTTTCAAGCTTTAAATGATTCAGTGGAACAGATAAAACCATTTTGGACTATAATGTTGACCAAAAATTTCATTGTATGATAAATTTTACATTGTAAATACAGTGGAAAAAATTATTCCGATGAAATTCTTCCTCTTGCTGTGTATTCTACAGATATGTCATAAAAAGATTTTTTGGCAACTTGCAACACATGTCGGTAATTGAAAAAAGGTCAATTTTGTTAAAGAAATTCTCGAATCAAAACCGTCAATTTTCTTTTATAATGAATATAAAATTTTCCCGAAAAATGGCGAAGGCTCAGAGCAAAACAGAAATAGTTATTTTTTATGGTTTAACAAGCCAATGTGATTTATTCATGCCTAAACAAGTTGTATTGTAAGTATAATTATATTTTGCGAACGAATATTGCATTAACAATTTGTTTAGGATACCAACGATTTTTCCAGATACAAGATCTCTATTTAAGATGGCAGGATGAGATTTATAACTT
>OZ038481.1:115789869-115794869 GCA_964036315.1 Acanthosepion esculentum
ACCTTCTAGTCACTCAACGACTCAAGGCAAGGCCAAAAAAAGAAAAAAAAAGAAAAGACGCCGTCTGACCGGCCTAAGACCACTCTTGACATAGAATCCCCATTGTAACTTGATACGCATTTTTGGAAGGAGACTGGCCAGTAGATAAAAGTTAATTCTTAATTCTTAGCTCTTTAAACCACCTAACTTCAACGGCCGAAACTAGCCGTTTCCATAGCAACTAATATTCCAATGATACCGCACTTATAAACACTTGCTAACCAAAAGATAGCTTATTCCCAAATTCTCGCTTGACAAGGAAGCGGGTCCAGACACCTTAACTCTACATAACTTATAAAATTATGTTAGGGGTCTCGGCTCTCGCTTTTGAAACATGCGAACTCTTATGTAGCGAATGAATCATATTTTTAAAAACTAAAAATATTATTATAATATAAGCTCTACTTCTGTATGGAGCACTGTCTTTTTGAAAATAAAGCTAAATACTAAGGAACACCGTATTATCTACCTAACGTGTTCTTTCCTATTTTACTGCACACCTGCATACATATATAAATATATCTGTATGTGTGTGTATATATATATATATATATATATATATATATATATATATATATATATATATATATGTCTGTGTGTGTATGAATCTATAGATTAATCAACTGCAAGTGCCGATGTGCTTACGGCCATCACTGAATTTGTCTACCAAGCTATCCATAATAACGGCGAATCTCGTGCCGTGGCCCTTGACATCTCCAAAGCATTTGATAGAATTTGGCATGCCGGCCTCCTTCGCAAGCTCCAGGCTTATGGTATCACAGGCCGATTGTTTGACCTAATACAATCGTTTCTGTCAAACCGGGATTTGATGGTTGTTCTCAGTGGATTCATCTCCAGCTCCTAGCCCACTAACGCAGGTGTTCCTCAAGGCTCCATCCTTGGCCCTACACTGTTCCTCATATCTATAAACGACCTTCCTGACGCCATAGACTCCCAAGTCGGTATCTACGCTGACGACACCACTATTTACTCCTGCCTCAAACACAAATCTAGTGAGGCGGACAAAATTAACCTGGCAGCTCAAATTGAAAAGGAACTCCAATCGGTTGTGGACTGGGAAGAGAAATGGATGGTCAACTTTAACGCCTCTAAAACAAAACTGCTCTCAATTAACCATCACAAGGATCCATCCCTGCATCCCATTAGAATGTCTGAGGACTAACTTCTCGAGAGCTCCTCTCTGCGGCTGCTCAGTCTCACGCTGTCCGCTGATCTGAGATGGAACAAATACATCGAGTCAGTTGCATCATCCACCGCAAGAAGAGTTGGTTCCCTGTGCCGAGCCAGGAAATTTTTCTCCCCGGAATCGATCCTCCAAGTCTATAAATCGACCATTCGCCCTTGCATGGAGTATTGCTGCCATATATGGCCTGGGGCCTCTGCTCTTTGCCTCAGGGTTCTTGATAAGATCCAGAGACGTATATGCAATGTGATTGGCCCTGATCTGTCATCTCGTCTGCAGTCGCTCTCTCACAGACGCGATGTTGCATCGCTCTGCCTTTTCTACAAGTACTTTCACGGTAATTGCTCCGAGGAGTTGCTTTCGCTTGTCCCTAGGCCTCATGAATTTAAACGTCCTACGAGGCTGGCATCCCGTTCCCACCCCTTCACCGTTGAAACTGTTAGATGTAGACGTCTCTTCTACTCCAATAGCTTCATGTCTCGCACATCTCGCCTATGGAACTCCCTTCCCTATTACTGTTTCCCTGAAAACTACAATCTCCAACGGTTTAAGTGTAGCGCCAATCGACAACTCCAGTTGCCTTGATCTATCCACTTCCCTTCACCGCATCCTTTCATCTTTCATTCCTATCTGCTCTCGCTCCAAATCTTCTGTAACCCCCTTGCCTTGATCGACCCGCCGTCTTTCTCTTTCTCCACATCCTCTCCTTTACCACTTCTATCTGCTCTTCCTCCAACTCTTCTGCAACCCCATGCGTGATAGTGGCCTCCAGCCTTGCTTGGGGTGATACGCTTAAAAAAAACGAAAAAAGAAAAGTAAAATCGTTTTCCCTGTGTCGTGCCAGACGGTTTTTCTTACCTGGGTCCATCCTTTAAATCTACAAAGCAATCAAGCGTACTTACATGGAATACTTCTGCCATATAAGATCTGGTGCTCCCACTGTTCCTCTCGAGGTCCTCTTCCGTCTACAGTCACTTTCTCGCAGACGAACTATGGTTTCCCTGTCTTTTCTACAAGTACTTTCATGGCAACTGCTCGGACGAGCTACTTTCACTCGTTCCGAAACTACATGAATTTAAGCGTACTACTAAGTCGCCATCACGGTCCCACCATTTCCCTGTCGAAAGAGATAAATGTAGCCGTCCTCTCTACTCCAACGGCTTCTTATCTCGCTCCTCCCGTCAGTAGAACTCCCTTCCTATCATTTGCTTCCCTGGTATCTTCCTTGACGTCTTCTAATGGCTTGACCTTGATACCCGTCCTTCTCTTCATCCTTTACTCAAACACCCCTCTTTACTCTTACTCTCATTCTCTATTACCCATTTGCGTGCTAGTGGCACTGCCGACTAGCGTGGAGTGATTTGCTTCAATACACACACACACACACACACACACGCGCGCGCGCGCACACTGTGAATTCAACTCTCCCAATATTCACTACCATATAAAAGGTTATATATATATATCATAGTGTTTCTACAGTTATTTTTGGTTTGATTTTGCTTATAAAATGCCCTCTTCTTTGATACGTTGGTTAGTTCTGGACGGCATATTTGGCTTTTATAATATGTACGTGGATTTGTCACATTGTCCATCTTTATTTATTATCTAGTCTTTAAGCAAGTATCAGGATCTCTGGAATAATATCTGATGGGAAAATATGTTTGGTGATTTCAGTAAATAAGAATAGTTTCGACATTCATGAGATGGATGAAGTTAAAATTCCGAAGGAAAAACTGAATGAAAACAATGTTTGCTTATATGCGTTGGCTATGTGAATTCTGCCTACCTGCTGGTCGAGAATTCAGTGCCTGGATTATATACTTTAATCTCATATACAATGTTTCAATAGAAGGAACAAAAACGACATAAGAAGATTTACAAATAATTAATTCTTGCTAATTATGGAATGGAATGCCAAATGTGATTCATATCCTTTGAAAAAAAATTTATCAAATGCAGTATACAACAATAAAGACCTGAGCTTTCTTCTGCAAAATCATTGTTACTATACAAAAGAAGATAATTCTAGTTTAAACAAATAACGGTAACATAATTATTAGGTTCAGTCATAAATGATTTCCGATTTTCTTTATCAATTTTATTCTAAATATAAATGTTTTATTCAAACGATGCTTTTCCATGAAAGTGAACAACATTTCTCTTATTGACGAGTGCAGGGTGCTTTTTTTACCAAACTTTTATAGCTATGTTTCAACTGCAAGAATTATAATTGGACAGTTACTGCTTAATTGCATTTTACGAATTCTACATGACTAATAATCTGACCATCCAACTCCACGCTTAACATTAACATCCATAGATTTCAACTTTTGTGTTCGTTTGTGGATTCTAGTCAATCTACTGGCTCTTGTATTGAACATTTTCATGCATTTCCAGGTTTTGATAAAACGTTATGATATATTTAAGGAAGGTTTACTTGGGATGTACATTCGCCATTAAGAATGTCTCCAAAAACGGAACGTTCTCAACCTAATATATTATTATAGAAATTCGGATTTTATTTATTTTTGTTGTTTACTGTCTTTTTTATTATGATTTACGAAGATGTTTTTAATATATTAATCATTATAAACTGAACTCAGAAAGGTACATGATCAAATTGTTCCATGGTATATATTTTGTTTCTTTGGGCACCCGAACCTCGTGTAATTGTTAGCAAGTTTTCCTCGCCGGAACATTTACGATTGAGTAGTGAGTTCGATCCTCTCTGGGTCCACCAGAATGTCGGCGTTGTGCCACACCTAAACTACGCTTAGGAAATCACAATAGATTTTGCTTCTATGATTTTTATATAAGATCTAAGGTTACATGAGATTTATCCTGAAAATGAATTAAAATCTAACCAGCTGGAAGAGGCCTAAATACTAGGATTTTTTTATCTAATCTCCATCGCTGTATTCTTTCATTTTTATCGCGATTTAGATATTTACACGAGGGCATTTATACCCTTATTGTAGAAGTTTTTAGTCATATCTTTGCGATGTGTAGTTTGCCTCTTTCAGCTCATCATTATTAAACAACATTTTCTCGAAATGCTTCTAGTTGAAACTTTGATGATGCTAGGTTAGAGAAGCCTTCGTTGTCTAGCGAGGCCCTGTGATTTCTTGAATGACCTTTAAGTTGCTGCGAGAGCAATCTTTATCATGGTTTGCCCGAAGGCACGCACAGACTTTGGCAATTGCTATTCTTCTGTCAGATGTGATGATGAAATCGTGGTCTGTTCTTATCCTCGTTAACAACAGAATATGATCTGACATTACGTGACCTGTCAGTGAGATCTGTTTTCCTTTATTTCTGGTATTACCATTAACTCAAATGACCTAACAACTTACAGTGTTTAAATTAAATGCCGCTTTGCCATGAGCATTTGATAACCTCGTGTTGATGCCGGCAACACTTTCTCCTTCCGAAAATAAATATTCTATATCAGTTTTTTTTCTACGTGTGTTTACAGGGGTAGACATTTTGAAAGAGCTTCATGGTTAGGTAAACTGAATGAAACTTTAAATATTTTCCTCTTGGCATTTAGGAAAGCTATAAATGAATCTATAACTAACCCTCGTATAGGAATATGTTAACTTGTAATTGTAAAAGACACTGTTAGATACAGATTAACATTAATATAATTCGATATGCTACATGCATATTCTGATTATTTTCTGTTTCATTTAACACTTACGAGTTAATTCTTTTCTTTTATCATTTTCAGAGACGCTTAGGTTTGGACGATCTA
>OZ038481.1:115797369-115962369 GCA_964036315.1 Acanthosepion esculentum
CGTGTGATCAAGCACAAACTTTGAGCACGTGACCAAAATAGTACCATTCATAAGCTAAAAGGCAGTGAGACAAATTCAAAGATATGATATGTGAATAGACTCGACAATCATTCATTTATCACCTATCTTTTTCTCTCTCCCTTTCTCTTTATATATATATATATATATATATATATATATATATATATATATATATATATATATATATAAGATTTAAGAATATAAAATTATATTTCCATGTAGTGCTCAATAATAATATTGAAAAAATAAAATAAATTAGAACATTGATAATATTATATAAATAAAAATTATTTAACTGTAAATATCAATTTTGATTTTGTTTCTCCGACTTCGAAGTTTCTACGAAATATCCATTCTTCAATGGGTCTGGTGTTTTCAAATTCAAATATATATATATATATATATATATATATATATATATATATATATATATATATATGCATGTTTCATTAAAAGCTACAGACAAGATACTACGGTTAAGCTTTTTGATTAATTTTTCTTGTGTTCGTACAAGAGCTTTCTTTTCAGGACAAAGAGTGTGTAAAAACTGTCCAAATGTTCTATAGTTCCAAGCGCTTTCGGCTATACATTTAGCCATTATAAAGGATGATTTGTTTTTTCAGCTTATATATATATATGTGTATACATATATATATGTATACATATATATATGTATACATATATATATGTTATACCAGATGATATAGACGAGAAAAATCAGACGCAAACCTTGAGTTAAAAGCAAATACAACCGAAGAGAAGGGGCAAATTTTGCGTTATCCGACCAGAAATTGAAGAAAGCATGACTATTTTGGAATAGGTCAATTTAATATCTGTGACTTTGACCGTTGCTATTCGGTGCAATGTATCCCGAAGAACTATCAAGAAGCCATAAATTCTGATAATTCCAAACGATGGATAGCCGTCATTCAAAAAGAAAGGGAATCCCTAGTATCAAATGATACTTTTGAATTGAAAAAGGCCCCGGATGATAAACATATTATCGTCAGCCGTTGGGTTTATATTATAAAGCGAACTGAGGATGGCTCGCCAGTGTATAAGGTTCGTTTTTTAGCTAAAGTATTTTCGCAGATATACGGGGAAGGTTGTGTAGAAACATTCAGTCCAGCAACAAACATGACAACAATCAGAATTTTGATGCAAATGGCCGCACATTATGGTATGGATATATACCATATGAATGTTAAGCAGCCTATTTAAATGCTCCGATTGACTATGAAATATAAATAGAACTGGACAGAAGGTTTTGAAAAAGGTGATAATTATGTATGGAAACTCAAAAAGTCAACATATGGGCTCAAACAAAGCGGAAGAACGTGGAATAAATTACTACATTCCTATTTAATTGAACAACATTTTGAACCCGCCCCAGTTGACCCATGCCTGTATAAAAGAATATTTAATAATGAAATATTAGTAATTCTGATTATTTGGATCGACGATATGTTAATTACTTCAAAATGTGAAGCTGCTCTATTAAAAATTCCTTAAATATCAGGTTTAAAATGACCGACTTGGGTCGACTATCATGGTTTCTTAGTATACACTCCAAATTTAAGGACAACACTATACATTAGGGCCTTTCATTCCTGCCATATTTGGTACTGACCTATAAGGTCCTTATTAGACCTGGGTAGGACGTAAAACTGCATCCATTATTTATTGTCTTAAGAGACGTCAGTTTTTGTTATGAATGCGAGTCCTTAGTTTCGGGGTATAAACGTAAATAGTCTTACTTTTAGCCCAATCCTCCTCTGAATGACTCTCAGAATCACTCTCACCCGGAGTGATAGTGCTTGTTTTAATGGGTCCCAGCTATGGGTAAAATAACTTTTTCCATTTTATTTTGTGATCACAACACAAATTTATAATATTGTTATTAATCTTTATTAACCTGAAATATTAGGTTGGTGCAAAAATAATGTCGTTTTCTCACATGAATTTGAACGTATTTTTGCACCAACCTAATACTTAACAGTGGACAAAATGATATAACTAATTTTTGTGGATATTAATTAAAAACAAAAAACAAACTATGAATACTAAAGTATGTGTTCCATATGAATATTAACTTTACTAATATTTTGAAAGAAGATTCCCTAATGTACCCCAAATGGGGGAGGGAGTTGGAGTTTTGGGGTACCTTGGTATACTAGTCTGCCAGCCAAAATGAGCGTGTATAAAGGTGGCCATGTTTTTTCCGGAATATTCACTGCCAGCGTTTGATATGAAAGACTGAAGAATTACGGAACAGCTGCTGGTAGTATTGGCGATATAGTCAGATTCAGTAGAGTGTTACGTACTGCGCTGGATTCTATATTCACAGACTGGTGAACATGGTCAACAAGTCTGGCATCCAGTTCTCACCCTTTCACTGTGAAACCTGTTAAATGTAGACCTTCTCTTCTACTCCAATAGCTTCATATCTCGCACCTCTCGCCTGTGGAACTCCCTAACCTATTCAAATGTCAATCGACATCTCCAGTTGTCTTGATCTATCCACTATCCTTCTCCTCATCATTTCCTCTATTACTCCTATCTGCTCTCACTCCAAATCTTCTGTAATCCCTTGCGTACTAGTGGCTTCCCGCTTTGCTTGTGGTGAAATGCTTAAAAAGAACAAAACAAAAAAACAACTGTGGCTCACATTTATTTTCAGTGGACGACGGCCGCTGTTTCACAGTAGATTACATCAGTTGTCGTCAGGCGAAATACTCTATAGTGGCAGCATCTCGATTTCTCCATGAAATTCAAAAGTCATCTTTACACCAGGCGAAATTTTTTCTTATGCAAATAAATAGCCAAACGCAAATGGATTTCTATCGATCTAATTTTATTATCCCCAGCAGGGAAATCGTGATGACTACTTATCAGTGACGAAAATCTTACACTGAGTGAATAAATTTCCGTGATCAATCAGTTCTTTTTATTTTATTTTGGACATCTAAACGCTACAAAAACACAATCTCATTGGAGAGTTTTAGAGAGAAGAACTCTTTATCTAACCCAGCAAAGCTCACCTTAACACGAATTGTTAATTAGTCAGTTCACGGAACAACGTAAAGTTCCCGCTACAGACGGATATGCAATGTGATTGGCCCTGATCTGTCATCTCGTCTGCAGTCGCTCTCTCACAGACGCTATGTTGCCTCGCTCTGTCTTTTTTACAAATACTTTCACGGTAATTGCTCCGAGGAGCTGCTTTCGCTTGTCCCTAGGTCTCATGAATTTAAACGTCCTACGAGGCTGGCATCCCGTTCCCGCCCCTTCACCGTTGAAACTGTTAGATGTAGACGTATCTTCTACTTCAATAGCTTCATGTCTCGCACATCTCGCCTGTGGAACTCCCTTCCCTATTACTGTTTCCCCTGACAAATACAATTTCCAACGGTTTAAGTGTAGCGTCAATCGACATCTCCAGTTGCCTTGATCTATCCACTTCCCTTCTCCACATCCTTTCACCTTTCATTCCTATCTGCTCTCGCTCCAAATCTTCTGTAACCCCATTGCCTTGATCGACCCACTGTCTTTCTCTTTCTCCACATCCTCTCCTTTACCACTCCTATCTGCTCTTCCTCCAACCCTTCTATAAACCCTTGCGTGATAGTGGCCTCCAGCCTTGCTTGGGGTGATACGCTTAAAAAAAAATAAAAATAAAACATTCAGCTACTTTTCCTTGATTCCTTCTTGCCAGACTTGTGAGCGCCAAATGACCCTGTCAACGCAGTCACATTTCAGAATGACACAAATCGTGTGGATATTTATTAATTATTTTTTTCTTCACATCCTTAAGCTTAAACTATTCTACTTTATCTTACACCCACAATGTTACATAATGAACTTAAATAAAGTAAAAGTGATTTGCTATTTATATTCGCTCTAAAGACTTTCATGAATGTTTGTAGCTCTAAGCAATTTCTTCCCCCTATAACATCACCCCTAATCCTTCTTCTGTCACCCAATTACACAAGT
Source organism: Acanthosepion esculentum (assembly GCA_964036315.1). Taxonomy (NCBI): domain Eukaryota; kingdom Metazoa; phylum Mollusca; class Cephalopoda; order Sepiida; family Sepiidae; genus Acanthosepion; species Acanthosepion esculentum. The sequence continues at coordinate 115,801,384 of OZ038481.1, forward strand.
TAATTGGATAGATTACTCAATACAGCATTTTGCACCTCTTGTCATCAGTGTCTGCAGTATATAACAAACTCTCCAAGATTTTACTAATTATATGCATGCCAGGAAGTTCAACTCATTCTTGATTCGAAGTGTCATTGATTTCTTGCTCCCATTTTCCTTACAATGTCTTCTTTTCTAACATGCTTCGTTCATGATAATCTCAGATTCTTTCTGTAGAAATATATCTCTGTTGCCTCGAGTGTCTACTTCACCGTGCAGGTACTGTCCAACTGTTACCACCATATAGGAGTTTTGATATTACATAGAATTTTAGTACCCATTTCTTTGTCTTTTTAACTTGCCTGCCTCCGACAGAAAATAGAAAAATATGCAAAGTATATGAAAATGTTTTTTTATTTACCAGAGCACTGCATTAGGCAATCATGTTTTCAGGTGGTTGGCCTGTTGCTACAGCGGCGTGAAAGAAGCTTTCGTTCCTTACAGGTCAAATAAATCATTATTTATGCTCTGAAGTTTTGAAATAAAATTACTGAACTGAGCTGAATCCTTTCAAACTTACTCTCCATCGTAAATTGTAGGATGTAGCAGCCAAGAAGAAAAATAACTGAATAAAAGAGAGATTTCTTCTCGTGTCTTATCGATTTTATCTAAATCTCCGAGGAGATTCTCTTATCAAAAGACCTTCTTGTCAGTTTAAAAAATAGTTAAACGCGCATAAATTTAGTAGCTCTACGTTTTTGTAAAAAAAAAATAGTTTTTCAATATTTATACACTACATCAGACTTTATTATACAGTCAATATTTTCATAATAAAACTGGTATTATATATAAAATCTTCATGACATATATTATATGAGCATTATAATTTATGAATGTGCTTCTAATAAGAGCAACTACCAAAAATATTGAGTAGTGTTTAGAAAATTAGTCTTTCTAATCACTGATACAATGGATATTTCTATCATCGCCTTAGGCATGATCGTAGCAGTCGTCTGCGAGATTAAATTAATTTTTTTTTAATTTAATTAAAACAATCACATTTCATTTGGACGCATTAAGAAATTATCAATTTGTCGGAAATGTTCCATCTCCTCATAGAAGCATTTGTATTAGACAAATATTTTCATGCAACCGCTCATTTTATATTTTATCTCTCCTCAGGGGAATGTCCCCCTTAAAGGAAGATTTCGAAATATTTATTCTCCCCGTATATTTCTTCTTTTTCTATAATGTCCAGGAACACGTTTTACGATCACACTCAATTTTCTATGGCGGCTAGCGAATCCATGTTGCAGGCACCTGTTCAGGCAGATTTCTGTTTGTTCAACACTTGAAGAGTCCACCTTATACTGCCATCTTAGTTAAAATTTCTTTGAGAGAGTTCATAATCTAGAATGATCAGTAGTTTGAACAACGACTGTACACTCAAAACCTCGGCCACTATATCTAGTAACTTTGTGCTAGCACAACATCGACGGCCTCGAAACACTTCCGTCTACCGAATTTTACACACAACAGCTGGGTCAAACTATGGTATAATTTTAGGGTACTTTCTAAATGTGCTGCACGTTTGAATCGCCTCCACAGACCTCAACATGTAACATCGATCACATGATTCGAAGACGTGTCTAGCGGTTCTAACGTTTAAGTTCTAACAAGTCCACGTATCTCTTTAACATGTTTAGGTCCCATAGCAGAAACCTTGCCTGAACACCATAAAAGTCGTTAAAATTTTATTTTTCCTGAAATGAAAGGGAAATATAGAAGGAGCAATTTAGAGATATTTTCACAATTTGTACTTGCTTATCTGAAGACAAAACTAATAATCTAAAAATAGGTTGTTAATCGTCTCGGCCCAACCAACTTGGAAAACCTTTACAAATATTGCAATTTTGGTTTAAAATATCAAGAAATCAAGAAATTAACAGCCCTTCATCAGATTTTTTAATTTATTGTTTCTTCTGATATATATTAATGGCTTCTTATTTTTGACGGGCAAAGGTAACAGCCATTTATTGATTAAATGTCAGCCTTTCAGTGTCATCAAAGTAACCCTTGAAATGCGTATATCAGTTCCTCTTCTGAAGTGTTTTCATGCAAAGCATTGAAATAATGAATACAAAATATATTATCTATTCACCGTTTCTCAGCTAAGAAGCCACGTTTACGTTATAATTTGATATTAACCTAACGGATATTAGGTAATTTAATTAGGACTTTTTGAAATTTATCCGATAAATAATCACAGATTCAACACATGAAAATTTACAAAACGTCTGAGAGGGCAACTCAACGTGGTGTAATAGTTAGCAAGCTTATCTTGCTAGAAACAATTACGACTGAGTAGTGAATTCGATCCTCACTGGATTCCCCATAATTTCGGCTTTGTCCCACATATAAGCTACGCTTAGAAAATCAACTCCCGCTAGATCAATTAAGAAGACACTTTCAGCCTTGTGCCACATCTAATCTACCATAGGAAAATCATAAGGGTACCTCGAGGCGTTGCTTGTTTCGCTAGAACAATTACGATTAAGTCCTTCGATCCTTACTGGGTGCCCCATAATTTCAGCCTTGTACTACATCTAAGCTACGCTTGGAAAATCTCTATAAGTATTACATCTTTAGCAAATTGGAGTGTTTTCACGTCACTTTGTTGAAATGCCGTTGGATATTTTGTGGCGTATATCTCATTTTTTGTTTGCCCCCGTATTTTGTATGTATTTTTTGTATTTATCGTCTACATTTTGCGTTTTGTTTACATTGTTTTGAATTGGGTGCTGTGACGTTGGTATGCCAACGTCATGGTGGAGCCCGAATCTCCTAATGTTTCGCCTACTGAAGTGAATCCTTCGGTATGGGCAAAGGATAGGCGCCACAAAAAGGGCCAGAGTATTACAAAAAACTTTAATACAAATTTGAACCATTTGTTAAAGGAAACGAGTGCCGTCTCTGTTGGATACGTTGAACACTCGTACATTTTTTTATTAACAACGGAACCCAAAATTCGGAAAGTAATTACAGTGAATAGAGACATGATCGAGGAGGCCCTGAAAAGCCTTTAAATGTCAGCAAAAATTTTGGCAAGGAAAAATAGGTCAATGTGGGACATTTTGGTAGCTACAGAAGATACAGATAAATCTTTGGTTGGCTGTAATCTAACTACTACTACATTAGTTATGCATGGGAACAAGAAAAGCAAAGTTGACTCTACACAGAGTCCCCCTATTCATATCCGAAGATCCTCTGAGATTTTTATTTTATTTTCGAAGTATGGGGGTTGTTTCGCATGTATCCCCTATTAAATGTAAAGCAGGAAAAGCCTCAGACGATTCTGAAATTGCTATTACTTTGAACAGAATAAAGTTTATGGAGATACCGAACACTTTAATGTGTGAACGAAGACTAATTTATATCGTCGACCTCTTTGTTGGGCTTGTGGGAGCGCAGGGCGTTTGTCGAAGGATTGCCCGGACAAAATCCAGAACCACAAACCAAAAAGAAAATTCAGGTGGGATCACCAACAGCACAGACAGCAGCACAAAATCTGTAAAGAAAACTGGAGAGTGGACGGAAGTCGTAAAAAAGGGTTTCAAAAGTGGCTACCACTCCCTTCAACAGGAGCAGAACGAGAAGCCCAAAATTAAGCAGGAGGACCAGCAAGTGGAGCAAAATACAGTAGAGCTAGACATGGAGGAGATACCTCCACCTCGGTCATTATCACTGGAAAGGGGGAGAAAGAAAGTAGAAGATAAGCGAGCAAAGGTTGGAACGTCGGCCCGGACTTGGCTCTGAAGGAGATTATCCTTGAAGTTTAGAGCTGAGTCATGTGCCACTTACGTCTTTCCTCTCTCATCCTTTGCCGCTTGGCTGTACTTCCTCATTGCAAAGACCATAGGAAAGGATCGTGCGCTTGTCATCCACCTTCTTGTGAGGTGGGCGCATGGGGACTGGGATTGCGACACGCCCCGAGGTTGCCTTTCCTACGCCGCGTTCTGAAAGAAGATTCGATTTTGCCGGGGGAGTGTTAGGGAAGACTTCCTTAGACCTACTATCACTCCTCCCATTTCCTGAACTAAGCACTATCTGGGAAATTGTCGACTTTTCTCAGCGAGTGTCGAGCGGCCTTGAGGGCTTTTCCTCGGTCCAGTGACTTTTCACGGGTTAGAAAGTTGGAGGGGTTCGCAAAGAACCGTCTCTGTGAGCAGCTCAGCTTGTCGTTGGCCGTGTTGTGCTCTTTCTTGTCTTGGGCGCCAGCGACGATTTACCTCAGTAACACTGAGCTGTTGCTTACCTGGCGATTGATTCGAAACGTGCTATTTCTCAATGTCATGGCTTTCAAATGAGACTAGGTGGATTTGCCCGACTGTTACCGGTGTTAAATCGGTTTAGAAGAAACGGCTTTGCACGCCTTCTACCATTGTCAACGGGTACGCACTTTCTGGGACTATGTTGAAGAATGACAGTTCGCATTTGCTCCTGATCAACTTGTCCTAATCGATCTCTCATACGCGTGTGACAATGTGTCGCCCCGCACACTGGAGTGAAACGAATGTTTCTAACGTTTCTGGTCGTCGCAAGAATAGTAATCTGGATGACGCGAAAGGGAGGAATCTTGCGACACAAACGCTATTCTCATCAGGCTCTGATCGCATTCTTTCAGCATCAGCTGAAAGTGAGGATGAGAACTGATAGAAAGCGTTCGGTTTCGACAGATTACAAAGAAAGGTAGATGAAAGTAGCGAGCTTGGTTCGTGTAAAAGGAGTTATACTTGATTGTCTTTATTAAATCTCCTTCGTCACAACGAGGCTGTTATTAGGTTGGTGCAAAAATAATGTCGTTTTCTTACATGAATTTGAACGTCAAAAAACTACATTATTTTTGCACCAACCTAATACTTGTGAACCCTCGCTGGTTAAGTTAGACTTTCTTTTGTGTACCTAGGTAATGAGTGAGTGAGTGTCGTTCCCGGTCTGTTTCCGTCTTCTTCTTTGGGTTATAAACCAAGTTGAGATTTCCAAACTCCTAAGTATTTTTTTTGTCCGCTTTTACTCATGACTGGTTCAGTCTTTGGTTTACCCACACCCATATTTATTTTATCCTTCCCATTCCGTAAGAGAGTTAGCTTCTTGATTCTGTCTGACGACAGAATACAGCGGCAACTATTATTTTTGTAGTGTGGACGGGTCCTACTAACATCTGTTTTATTCTGTTTTACTTTTATTATTTTTGTTTTTTGGGGGGAATTCATACCCCCGCTGATTTAAGAAATTTGCACATCAGGTATTTTTGAATCATGGGATTTATTTTGTAGAATCCTTTGTGCCTGGGGTATTGTGGTATATGTAGGAGTAAAAGGCGTAGGGTGTCATCTTTTGGTATATATGTTATTTATATTGAATGAATGGGTCGTGAATGGAATTAGTTAGGGATAGGATAGTTACCGACGACCAGACCCACTCCGCTCCGCACAGTTTTAGCCATACAATAATAAATATTTACCAAACGTCTGAGATGATTTTTATAATAATTATTTTCGGTTAGCACAATAAAGATTATGATAATCGAGAGACAGAAATGTGCCATGTTGATGAATAAAACAAATATTATTTATGACATTTTTATAATACCTGATAAATATTTGATAACAAATGAAATAGGAAAAATCATATACGTATTAGATAATGAATATATTTATTTCCTAATGTTTAATAATAAATACAAAAGACTATAATGAAATATTAAAGATAAATCTTACTGTGTAACACGATTTTAGTCCTTGGGTAGCAACCTGTATTTCTTATTTGCTTGCGCCTATAAAGTATTTTTGGGGGGGAAAAGTATACTGTTATTTCTGAAATTTACTTATTCCCATTGGAAGACTGTCGAATGTGAAAATTTTCTTTTCCGCAAAGTAGGAACAAAAGACATGGGATTCAAAAGTATAATTTATTTATTCTAGGATTACACAAGAACATTCTCGTTTACGCAAAGTAGGAACAAAACGACATATAATGCAAAAGTATAATTTATTTATTCCAGGATTACACAAGAACATTCTCGTTTACGCAAAAATAGGAACAAAAATGACATATGATTCAAGAGTATCATTTACTTATTCTAGGATTACACAAGAAATTTCTCGTATACGCAAAGTAGGAACAAAACGATATATGATTTAAAAGTACCATTTATTTATTCTTACATTATGCAAATACATCCTCGTTTACGCAATGTAGGAAAAAAACCGACATAGGATTCAAAAGTAGCATCTATTTATTCTAGGATTACACAAGAACATCCTCGTATACGAAAATATGAATAAAACGACATGATACAAAAGTATCATTTATTTACTCTTGGATTACACAAGAATATTTTCGTTCACGCAAAATAGAAACAAACCGACATATGATTCAAAAGTAACATTAATTTTATCTACGATTACACAAGTACTTTTTCGTTGACGCAAATTTTGAACAAACCGACATTTGATTAAATGTAGCATTTACTTATTCTAGGATTACACAAGAACATTCTCTTTCACGGAAAGTAGGAACAAACCGACATATGATTTAAAAGTATCATTTTTTTGCTAGGATTACACAAGAACATTCTCGTTAACGCAAAGTAGGAATAAAACAACACATGATTGAAAAGTGTCATTTATTTACTCTATGATTATGCAAGAACAATCCCGTTTACGCAAAGTAAGAACAAACCGATATATGATTCAAATTAGAATTTATTTATTCTAGGATTATGCAAGAACAATCCCGTTTACGCAAAGTAAGAACAAACCGATATATGATTCAAATTAGAATTTATTTATTCTAGGATTATACAAGAACCGTCCCGTTTACGCAAAGTAAGAACAAAGCGACATATGATTCAAAAGTATCATTATTTTTCTAGGATTACGCAAGAACATTCCCGTTTACGCAAAGTAGGAACAAACTAACATATAATTCAAAACTATCTTTTCTTTTCTAGGATTACACAAGAACATTCCCGTTTACGCAAGTAGGAACAAACCAACATATAATTCAAAACTATCTTTTTTTTCTAGGATTACAAAAGAATATGATCGATTGCGCAAAATAGGAACAAGCCGACATATGCTTCAAAGGTATCATTTATTTATTCTAGTATTACACAAAAATATTCTCGTTCACGCAAAGTATGAACACAACTACATATGATCCAAAAGTAGCATTTATTTATTCTAGGAATACACAAGAACATTCTCGTTTACGCAATTAGGATCAAAACGATATATCATTCAAAAGTACCATTTATTTAGTCTAGGATTCCCAAAGAACATTCTCGTTCGCTCAAAGTGGGATCTAACCGACATATGATTCAAAAGTAGCATTTATTCTAGGATTATACACGAACATTCTCGTTCTCGCAAAGTAGTAACAAACTACATATGATTCAAAATAATCATTTATATATTGTAGATTTACTCAGGAATATTCTCGTTTACGTAAAGTAGGAACAAACCGACATATGATTCAAAAGTTGCATTTATTTATTCTAGGATTACACAAGAACTTTCTTGTTCACGCAAAATAGGAACAAAACGACATATGATTCAAATGTATCATTTATTTATTCTAGGATTACACAAGAACATTCTCGTTTACGCAAATTAGGAAAAAATTGATTATTTTTCAAAAGTAGCATTTATTTATTCTAGGATTACACAAGAACATCCTCGATCACGATAAATAGGGACAAAACGACATTTGATTCAAAAGTAGCATTTATTTAATCTTGGATTACACAAGAAAATTCTTGTTCACTCCTAGTAATAACAAAACGACATACGATTCAAAATTTACTTTTTTCATTCTAATTTTACACAGGAACATGCTCGTTTACGCAATGTAGGAACAAACCGACATACAATTCATAAGTAGCATTTTTTTTATTCAAGTATTACACAATATCATTCTCGTTCACGGAATTTAGGAACAATACGAGATATGATTCAAAAGTAGCACTTATTCTAGGATTACACAAGAACATTCTCGTTTCCGCAAAGTAGGAACAAAAAGACAATGTTCACAATTAGCATTTATTTATTCTAGGATTACACAAGAACTTTCTCGTTCATGCAAAGTGGGAACACACCGACATATGATTCACAAGTAGCTTTTATTTATTATAGGATTACACAAGAACATTCTCGTTTACGCATGCAGGATAAAAACGACTTATGATTCAAAAGTATCATTTAATTATTCAAGGATTACACAAGAAAATTTCGTTTACGCAAATTAGGAAAAAAACGACTTATGCTTCCGAAGTAGCATTTATTTATTCTAGGATCAGACAAGTATATTCTCGTTTCCGCAAATTAGGGAAAAAAAGACATATAGTTCAAAATTATCTTTTATTTATTCCAGGATTACACAAGAACATTCTCGTTTACGCAAAGAAGAAACAATGCCACATAGGATACAAACGTGGCATTTATTTATTCTAGGATTAAAAAAGAACATTCTCGTTTACCCAAAGTTGGAACAAAATGACATAGGATTCAAAAGTAGCATTTATTTATTTCTTCTCGTTTTCTTCTCGCTTTACACAAGAACATTCTCGTATACGCATGCAGGATCAAAACGACTTATGATTTAAAAGTAGCAATTATTTATTCTAGGATTACACAAGAACATTCTCGTTCACGCAAAGTAAGAACAAACCGAGATATGATTCAAAAGTATCATTTATTTATTCTAGGATTGCACAAGAACATTTTCGTTTAAACAAAGTAGGAACAAAACGATATACGATTCAAAAGTATCATTTATTTTTTCCTAAGATTACACAAGAATAGTCTCTTTCACGCAAAGTAGGATCAAACAGACATATGATTCAAAGGTGGCATTTAGTTATTCTAGGATTACACAAGAACATTCTCGTTCACGCATAGTCGGCACAATACGACACATGATTCAAAAAGATTCATTCTAGGTTTACACAAGAGATACCACGGAAATGTTAGAAATAAAAGATATCTTGTCTGCTCTTGGACAGTTAGAAAATATACCAATACACACTCATTCAGACACAAAAATAATTACAAAATGACACACTCGTAAAACAAATGTGCCCCACAACAATTTCTGGTCACCTGATATGGGATATAATGGGGTATTAAACTAAATAAAATGAGAACAAGTATAAAACGGGCCAGTCAGCATACACCCCCTAGATAAGTTAACTTGGCGTAAAACAAATAATAAAACAAGGTTAAAGTAGCCGATTTTAGGCGCGGTTGCCAATGTTTAATGTCCAATATCCTGATGCCTAACCGGCATTATAATACCGCTCTAAGTTAGTTTCTTTATTCGACATAGCCGTGCAAGACTCACCAAGATGTTGCCAAATTCTGATGGAGCGAGTCGTTTCATTCCGTCTTAATTTTGATTTAAGGTGATATCTAAACAACAAGATTTGTTGTGAAAAGGTAATCTTCAAGTTTCCATAGAAATTATTCCGTCGCGTCGTTCATATCACGACTCGCGTAACACCTAGTAAGCACAAGAACACATAGTGCTCCGCTTTAGTCAACGATGAGACCACGTTGCTGCAAACAGTATTGTCCTCAAGGAAAAAGAATTTCATAGGCAGTATGCGAACCAAGATATCTTTAATAAACTTGCACAACAGAACTACGAACTTGCAGTTGAAGAAGGGGTGTCCCAGGATCGCTGACACCCAGCAACGGACACAGTTTGGAGTATTTCCCAAGCCCACTGATGAAAGTCTTTTGTCAACACAGAACTTTCACATCACCAGCCAGGTGAATGAGCCCTCATTGTTAGTGAGGCATTTCAACCCAGGCAGTCAAGGCCATATCGAACGAGCCTGCTGCTTCGTTATACCGAGCTCACCAATCAGATCAACTCGAAAGGACTCCCTAAATAGTACGTGATATAACGCCTTACCGCACAACGCCTGGGCGTCGCGTAAACGGAACTTGACAGCAATCCGACATTCACGAAAGAAGGAAGAATTGCCTGGGAGTAAACTTTGGGCATCTTCCTCACACAAGTGCACACTTCTCAGAGATGGGAAGTTTTTAAGGGTGTCTTCTTTCCAGTGTTCGCCATTCTCTTTCAATTGAGAACACATCCGTTCTAGGAAAGAGATGCTATGTGTATGTTAACGAATCTCAACGCCGGGCATAACCAGACCGCCTTCAGAAGGATGGAGGTAACAGATCTCCCGATATACATTGGGATCCTTATGAGAATATCGATCGTGCCACAAGATTTCCTCAATTCGTGTCGTCCTGATCACCATTCTTAGCAGGGTTAGCAGCGCCAGAATACGGGGCGACACATTATCGCAAACGTATGTGAGATCGACGAGCACGAGCCGATCGGGTGCGATAGGAGCGGTTAATTCGCCGACAATCTCAGAAAAGGTGCTCGTGAGGACAATGGTAGAAGGCGTGTGAAACCGTTTCTTCTAAACAAAGGTTACACCGATGGCAGTCGGGCATATCTGTCCAGCGCCATCTGAAAAATCTGTCGTTGAGAAAGTAGCACGTTCCAAATCAATCGCCTGGTAAGCGAAAACTCTCCCCCTAACTTGAAGTAAATTGAACTGTTGAGCTTACGTTCCAAGTATTTATAATATCATATATATTGCCAGCAATTCTTGAACCTTTTAGAAACATCGAAAGTTTGTGAAAATTCTAGAAACTTCAAGAAAAGTCTCATTTGGCCACTTAGCGATGAATCTGTCTGGATTTTAATGGAAGATGGATTAGTTTTAAAACATCGATGTCCAGATCGCAAAAGCAAAGTCTAAATAAAATAGTAGTAATTTCCTTTGGTTTCCAGACAAAAGAAATTAGAAAATCACTGGTATTGACCAAAGACCAACAGGTTAATTTTTTGTTACATAGTGTAATGAATCTTGTTTATGTGATAATATTTGTTACTAAATATAAAAGACAATCATTATGAAATATAAATTATGAATCTGTTTTTTCTTATTATAATAATAAATGGTTGTGCTCGTAGAAATTCCACGGAGGTTTATAACTCTGATTTTTATATTAAACTATGAACCTCAGAAAAATTAACGTGAGAAATCAATTATTTACGCACGCTTCTTTGAATTTTTAATTACTCACGAAAAAATACTTTTGAAAGGTAGCGATTAAAAACCGGGTGGTGTAGAGGAGGAGATTTAGTTATCCAAAAATATTTACAACGACAGCTTACAATTCTAAATATCCACTTTCGATATATATTCAATGAAAATACATTCATTTTATAAAGGCTGTTCCAATAACTTGGACCAATTTTAAATGTGAATTAAGTTTAAGCGTCTAATTATTTTTTCTTTTACTTTCAATTTTAAAAATTTTAGTCTTTCACAATTTCAACCATGGAAAGATTAACAATCAACAACGTGTTAAAATTATCGAAGTCTATTACGAATATGTACGTCCAAAAAGAAATGCATTTCGCGCACTTCGTGTTATTTTGGTCAACATAATCGACCAACTGAGAATGCAAATGGAAAAAAATGTAATGTTGTTGTGAAGAGATTCAATGACTGCGCGCGATGATGAGTAAAGGTGTCTGGATTTTCGGCTACATTCTCGTGCAGTGAAGCAATGTTTTCAGCTGAACTGCGTAAACGATCACGCAATGGTGTTTTCGCATCTGCCACCGACCCAGTTTGTTTGAATTTACGAACAATTTTACTAATTGCACACTTGAAACTTTAACACGTCGTTTGATTGTCAATTTTTCCATGGTTGAAGTTTACCAAATATTTAAGTTTTTAATTCTGAAAGAAAAAGAAAAAAAAATCATTAGATGCCTAAACTTAATTCACATTTAAAATCGGTCCGAGTTATTGAAACACCGTTTACTATAACGGTAAATGTTCTAATAAAGTTTGTATGCATTGCCAAAAAATTTCAATTTGTCGTGAACATAACTGTACTTATAAATATTTTTATATACTACTGTTTAGTCAGATTCAGAGAAAATAATTGCAAATATGATATTGCACCTTTATTCGTATTCTTTGCTGCACAAATAAATGTGACACCTGGAAAAGGAGCATAGTGTTTCAGAATGCAAGGGTAAAATTATTATACTGTCAATCTTCATCTTGAAACAGAACAAAGGCGATATGGCAGTCACTAGTAAATTAAATTGGAATTGTTTTAAATATGAATCGACCACATTTTTTAAAAGAATTAATTATAAATTAAATTAAACAATGAAAAATACAAATATGTAACTACAATTTAAAAATAAATAAAAATCAATTACAATTTATTTATTTAATATCGAATCAAAAAATGCCTTTACAACACAATTGTTTATAAAAAGATTAGCATTAATTTCGATGTTCGTCAGAATTCGAATTGAAATAGTTTAATTAAAATTTAATTAATCTATGGTGCAAGGTAAATTGCTCAGCATGAGGTACAGACGTTAATACAGAGGGTATTAATAATATTTTAAATTCAGATTTATAGAGGGTCACCTATTTAAGGTACGAATTTATAGATATTAAAAACACAAAAAGGGCCCTTTTCGAGGTATATTCGTAAAGAAAAGCAATGTAGATACTATACCAAGGTTCCCCAACGTGGGAAATATGGGCTACCGGTGAGCGATTTCAGTTGTTGGCGGGAGACAGTGGGTAAGAAACTGAACATAAAATAATGTATGATTGGATATTTGGGTGGGCGATATAGGATATTGAGTACTAAGAAGGTATTTTAACAAATGATACACCAAGAAAATATTCAAAAGTGATATACAAAGAATCTGTATAAAAAGCATCAAAAGCAATGAGGCTAAATTAGCATAACTCGATGACATTCCGAGATAAGATATAGATATCCTCGAAAACAATGAATATTTTGATATTTTCAATACTTTCGAGATGGATCATTAACATCCAAATAGTTCTTCAGGCGAAATAAATTTTTTTGTAGAATTTAATTTAAATCAAATATGGGAAGATCAAAGAACATCTACTGTTCCTATCTTCTGTGATTCTTACGATTTTGAAAACTCTCAATGCCTCCAGTTAAGAATGTTGGTCGTCAATATATCACTGATTATCTCTCTTCTAGGTTTGTAGCTTTATCTCAGAGAAATCAATTACCTTTGAGCAACAAAACTTTATGCAACGAATCCATGAAACATTCACGTTTAAACTATCAATTATATTTTAAGCATAAAGACCAGAAGGAAAAAAACGTTGTCATATTTCTTACAACTTAAGAAATCATTTCAAAAAACGAAATCAACTACACAGCAAAATAATAAGATAATTGTGTCGTACAACATCACATTACCGTGCGCAAAACCAGTAAGTTCCTTACTATGGTAGAAATATCACATCGACCTGTTACTGAAAATGTTCACTCAACTGTAATACATAAGGCTCTTGGCACAATTATCAATAAAATCATCAGTCATAACGCAATTTCTCGACGTATAGATGAAATACTTATTCTTCAGAGTTCTGAATTTTTCATACTAGTTGATTAATCAAGAATTGTGGAAAGTGAATGTTTGATGATGATATGTTTTTTTTTATATTCAACGTTGTGAGGAGATGCTGTTTATTGCTCAATTGTTGCTTAACTAAAAAGCTATGTCTATTTTAGATTTATTGAAGCTGTTCTTTAATGAGCATAACATCCCATTAAACAATATTGTCGTGTATCTGATGGAGCGACATCTATGGTATGTAGATGCAGAGGTATCTCTTCTCTATTAAAAGATGCAATTCCGAATGAGGCTTTAACAATTCACTGCATGGATCACCGGCAGTATTTATTGGCCACTAATATCAACGATTAAATTATTGATGTACAACAGTTATTTATTAAAACTGTAAGCAAGCTTAAATCCAATTTTTGGTCTGAACGTATTCTATGTCAACTGAACGTTGATAATGATGACTACGTGTTTTTGTTTCTACCGTAAGGAAGCCTGATGGTTGTCAGATGACAAATATTCGTTTTGTTGAACTGTTTAAGACAATAATATTCTTTTTCAAAACTTTCCATTATCCCCTTCTCTGGTTGCGTCAAAATGTGATGTTTTGTCTTTAGCAGCATATTAGCCAAACTAAATGATCTCAAAACGTTATTGCAAGGAAACTACAAAAAGCTTGTCGACTGTAAATCGCCCATTATAGCTTTCATTTAATTATTAACACTGTATAAGGTGAACAGTTAAAGATGACAACTCCGACAATTTCAACAACTGAATAGCTTGACAGATGAAATTTGTAGATGAGGATATCATTAAATATTACGATTATATGCAATCATTGCATGATGACATGGCAGAGCGATTTCAGGATATTGTCGTATTGACGATACAAGTTTGATATGACCACCATTTTGAATTTCAATCATCCGAATGTAAAGACGATGTGCAGGATGAATTGACAGATTTACAAAATCGTAATCATATTATAATGCAGTATCGGTTTTATGGTACAAAATGGCTTACGATATCATTAAGGTATATGGAAATCTTATCATAATTTATGGAAGTAATTAAAGTTAATTTTGCTTGCCTTCCCAACAGGCTACTTGGTACAAGCTGAGTTCAGTCATATTTTTACCTTGTTATCTATTGGCTTGGCGTGACCCGATTAGACTTGTATTGTGAAGAGCCTAACAATTCAGAGCAATCTGCATCTGATCAGCAGGATCCTAGAGGGTGTAAAAGAGGACGAGCAAGCCGCGCGGATCAATTTGTACCAGTTCAAGGCATTTGATAGGGTCGACCATCGGTGTCTGGCTGCTGTCCGCATTCTCGGTGTGTGGTTTTTATCCGACCTCCAACTGGACAAAAATTGGTCAGAAGTACAGGCAAAAGTCGGAGCGTCGGTTCGGACTTGGCTCCGAAGGAGGTTGTCCTTGAAGGGTAGAGCTGAGGCGTGTGCCACTTATGTCTTTCCTCTCGTCCTTTACCGCTTGGCTGTACTTCCTCTTTGCAAGCACCATGGGAAGGCGATCCAGCGCTTATTGTCCACCCTCTTGTCCAATATCTGTGTCAAGGGGGGTCTGGAATTGCCGCACTTGGTGAGTCATCGACACGCCTCGAGTTTGGCTTTCCTACGCCGCCTTTTGACAGAGGATTCGATTTTGGTGGGGAGTGTTAGGGACGCCTACCCTAGCCTTACTATCACTCCTCCCATTTCCTGGGCTAAGCGCCGTCGTAGGTCCGGGAAATTGTCGACTTTCCTCAACGAGCGTCGAGCGGCCTTGATGGCTTTTCCTCGGTCCAGTGGCCTTTCACGGCCTCGATAATCTTGTATCGGGACTTAGTGGAGGGGGGCGTGAAGAACAGTCTCTGTGAGCAGCTCGGCTTGTCGGTTTTTAGTCTTGGGCGCAAGCGGCAAATTACCTCAGTATCACTGAGTTTTTGCTTACCAGGCGATTGATCTGTAACGTGATATCTCTCAACGAGATGGCCTTCAGATGGGGCGGGGTGGATTTGCCCGATTGTTACCGGTGTGACCTTGGTTTAGAGGAAACGGCTTTGCTTTGCCTTCTACCTTTGTAGAAGCTGACGGCTTGTATCGCTCCCGATCAGCTAGTGCTCATCGATCTCGCATACGCGTGCGACAATGTGTCGCCCCCGTATTCTGGGGTGAAACGAATGGTATTTCTAACGTTGCTAGCCGTGGCAAGAATGGTGATCTGGATGACGTGAAAGGAGGGGATCTTGCGACGGGAACGCTATTCTCATCAGGTTTTGATCAGATACTTTCAGCATCAGCTGGAAGTGAAGAGCAGAACTGATAGAAAGAGTTTGATGTCGACAGATTTCAACGAAAGGTGGGTAAAACTAGCGAGCTTGGTTCGCGTGAACTGGGCTATCCTTGAGTTCCTTTTTAAGTCATCTTTCGTCACAACGGGGCAGTTTCTTGCGACCCCTCTCTCTGGTTAAGGTAGACCCTCTTTTGTGTACCTAGTTAATGTGAGTGAGTGTCATTCCTGGCCTATTCCCGGCTCCTTACGTCTGTCATGAGCTAAGTTGAGATTCCCATCCTCCCCAGTTTGTTTTGGCCCCTTTTTTCATCTCGACTGGTTCAGTCTTTGATTTCCCCACGCCCTACATTTATTTTTCACCTCCCCCATTCCGTTAGAGATTTAGCTTCTTGATTCTGTCTGATAGACTACGGTGGCAACTGATTTTTTTTGTGGGGTGGTTGGGTCCTACTAACATCAATTATTATCTGTTAGGTTCTGTTTTATATATATATTTTTGTATTGGGATTTAGAACCATCCCTATCATCGTCAGATTTATATATATCATGAAGATATGTACATAAGAAATTTTAAATCATGGGGTTAATTTTTAGTTTCCCTTTGTGTATGTGCTATTGTCGTATATGTAGGAGTAAAAGATGAAGGGTGAATTCTTTTGGTAAATAGTTTATTTGTATTGAATGAATGGGTCGTGAATCGGGTTACCTAGATATAGGATAGGTAAGGATGACCAACCTCAACCCCTCTCCCCACTTTGTAGGCCATGTGTCACAATTATTGTATTTTACAATAATATATATAATCTATTGGCTTGGTGCATAATTATCAGGCTTTCATGTTGGCGACTTATTTGATAATAAGCATGGCTGTTTTGTTTACTTTTTTTTAATAAAAATATTTTATTTTCAGGTTATAAAAATGCGTGTCGATAATCATACGCTCCGGAATAATCATTTAAAGATGTTATTGTAGAATTATGGAGGTAAAAGTTGAATAATTTTACGCACAATATCTGTCTATATATTCGAGATGAGATGTTATGTGCAATATTTACATTATTCGGCCTGTTGGAATGTCGAACTGAACCCTTTATTTCGCTCACTTGGGTAGACTGTTCTAGTTCCACGTGCCATGTCTAATGGATGTCAGTTATCTCCTGTTAATTTCCCTCTCAAAATACAGGGTTCATTTCGACATTCCAACCACCTGAAGAAGGCCGGAGCGTACAACGGCCGAAACGTTGTAATAAATATGGGGACAAAGATGAGGACAATAGTCCGAATAATGTAAATAGTTTACGCCTAATGTTATGCACTAGCTATGTTGCACCAGGCACATGTGATGAATTGATGATATATAAAAATGATATGCTTGTTCCAAAATATTTTGATGTCGCTACTTTTAACGTTATTTTCAATAGAATCTTCTAATGCAGAAATTGCACATTTACATTTTTCGTAAAATTTTTAATCGTTTGTAAACTAGTTTTATATGGCGTTTATACTTTTTCATGCCCGGAAAAGTGGCTACTAGGAAATCAGTCCTTGATTTTATCAAGCTTGGAAAATTGCCCATCAAACCATAATTTTCTCACCATTTAATTTCCGGGCGAAAGATTTTATATTATTTTATTAAACTTCCTTTCATGAATTCTCAGTACTTTTCATTTTTAATTATTACAAAAATGCTTTCCTTTTTTTTCCAACTTGCCCATCATTATTAAAAACATTTGGTACAAATTTTCTTTTTCGTTCATTAATTCTTTTATTTCTTTTCATTTAATATAAAATTGTTTTACTTATTTAATCACATTGTCCGTCTTGAATTTATCAAGGCGGGAAAATTGCCCTTCAGAACATAATTTACCCATCACGAAAATGTTATAAGATTTTATTAAAACCTTCGGCACATCTTAGACATGGTATTACCGATTGGAATTCTGAGTAAATGTGGAATTAAAAGAAATAACCAGAGACAAAATAATTTATTCAAGCAATGAAATTATAATGTATCTATCTGTAATGATGTGGAACTCGAGTTATATTTGGAATTATTTACTTTTACCCCACCTCCATAAAACTTTCAATGAATGGAAATTTGAATTTTGCTTAATCTTTAGCAGCATTTTTCTTTTCTTTTACCAGCCTAAATAAACGATATAACTCCTTTCATCGCTGTATTTTCTGTTCCCACGTCCATTTAAAGAACTTAAAATCTACCTATTATTAGTGATATTTGGTTTAAATTATTTTTCTTTTTACGTTGTTTAAAAAATGTGCTTGAAAACAGGGTCGCCTCTCGTAATAACTCCTGTTTTCACATTCATATTTTTCCCCACACGCAGGCTCTGTCGGTGTTAAAACATCGCACAAATGTTGTGCACTGGTTTAAAAATCGAGTGAGTAATATGGCCAATTTTTACAAGTGCTAAAATAAACTTACGTCCGTCAATATATTAGACATAAAAAATATTGGCTGAAATTTTAATATTTGCTGGTGATGCATATACGGTTTACTTTTATAATTATCAACAAAAATTGATCAATTTTATTCAACACTTGCAACGCTAACTCTAAACATAAAACTAAGTTTGACCATAAAACTAAATTATATATATATATATATATATATATATATATATATATATATATATATATATATATATATATATATATATATATATTTTTCAATGATCAGTTTTGCTTTTGTTTGTACGGTAGTAGCATAGGCAACATCCACATAAATCAGCATTATTTATTACCTCTCTTTGGTATTTTTTTAATACCAAAGTAATAAATGTTTACGACCCACTAACAAATATTTAACAAAATTTTCGTATGCTTTTGAAATTTTCTATAAATGTACATGGTGGAATATTTTTCGATGTAAAAGTGGGCGATTACGCAAAAAAGTTTGAGAATCATTCTACTATTCTCTATACTGAACGTAGAAAAGGTAGAGGGATGTAAGATCATAAATAAAGTTTTAATTATTTATGTAATTGAATTAGAATATGCATGTTTACAGTTAAATTTGCATAAAATCATTGTTTGAATGCAATTTAAATGGACATCTCTTTCGTGAGTGTTGTTGTGAGGTCCGAATGTCGATATGAAACGAACACCGCAAACATTAATATTGAAGATGTGACAGTGGCCAATGTAAGGATAACGAGAATAATGAGTTCAGATAAAATATTCGAAAATTTATTATTGGCAGAAAAAAAGGAAAATACAATGGAAGAATACGTATTCCCTGGGTGGTCATGTTGGTAGTTGATCTTTGGTCTTATATGTGTCAACATTTGATGTCGACCAGACCAAATTGAGTGTTGACGAAGATTGATAGGCAATTGGTTTATTAGTTAGTACCAGATGGCAGATCTAGCCAGATGTTTATTGATAACCAGTACATAAAGACGATAGGCAGTCAGCGAAGGCTGCGCTGAGCTGTTAACAGCTGACATAATTAGCCAAGTGTAGGTGGTTGAAATTACGGTGATACAGCGAGCTAATGAGTGAAACTTGAATCGGGGAATGCATTAATAGATATGGTCGGCAGGAGTCAGTTGGTCTCTGGGGATCGCTGCTAGTTGCTGCTCTGGATACTACACCATCATCATCTGTCCCCGTCCCCTCTTTGGAGCAGATGATCGCTACTGGTTTTTATGGCATCGAATGTGTTACAACAGCACAGGGTTTTGACGCTACTTTCGTTTATAATAAAAATCATAAAAATAATTCAAAGTTATGAAGTATAAGGCCATTACTCATAATAAATCTACGAACAGGAAGAGAAGAGACTTAGTTTGGATAACCAGCGTAAAATATCTCCGAAACTATGTATAGAATTAACAAACTCAAACAAAAATGTCAGGGTTAAATTGAAAGAGTGTTTGCAGAAGAAAATGATTAGCATGACGCTAAAATAATTATAACATCTTATTCAGTCTGGTAACAAACCATAAGTAACTGGAAAATCGCATATGTCTACCATTTGCAATAATTTTTATGATTCCTTCTATATTTAAATCTAATATATTTAATAATAAATGTTGTATTTTAAATGAACAAACAATTGCGTTTCGAAATTTGATCAGCTTGCCTTCAGCGAAATGAGTGGTACCGAATTAGTAACTATTTATTTGAGATATGCAAGTTGAAAATACATGTGAAATAAAATTCCATAATGTATCGGGAATATCTATGATATTAGCGAGTCAAAAGAATTTTATTTTTATCAAGGAGAAAGTGCTAGATATTCTCGGGAAGAGAATATATTTGTTCATTTACTGTAGTTTGAATTCCCATTAACGCAGTACGCAAGGAGATACACGTTTGAATATATAGCGGAACGAAATAGAGGACCTGAAAAAATCTGACTTTTAACACTCCCATCGTAGTCGTCATCAAAGTTTAAATTAGCCATGCACATTCCCCCTGTTATAAGAACCAAACAAAGATTGTATAAACGATGAAGACTTCAACTTGACTTTAGTGCAGCTGATTATAACTTCATATCGTGGAAAGTTAGTCTGGGGAAAAGGAGGAAGTGCATGGAGATGCCACAAATAATTAATCCAAGTGATATCAACAAATAACTTCGATTATCGAAGCCGGCAGTCCAAGTCAGCATGAAGGGATATGATTCTTTTGAATGCGTTTTGGATAGGAAAATCTAGTCATCCTTTGAAAATAGAAAAAGAGATAAAATTATAATATTCACGTTATCAATATATAATCCAAATTTAATGAATGATAACAGTATTACTTATGACAGTTTAGAAAATAATGATATTTCGTATAGATCTAGAACAGAAATAAAGCATTATTTATATATAGGATCTGTCTCTTCAGGTTTGTTTTATTTTGTTTTACTGCATATCATCCACAATGAGATATTTAATGCAGACAATTGTGTTAGGATAGGTTCGTATGAATAAAATATGTATTCTTTGTAAGAAATGCTTTCGTAGATCAGGTTCTATTGACGTATTTTTAGTTTCGTTCGGTTTATGTGTTTTACTGCATATCATCCTGAATGGGTTATTTAATGTGGGAAAGATTTTTAGGGTATGTTTGTATGAATGGAATATGTATTATTGTTATTTATACAATTATTGCTGATTAATATTTTTTCAAAAAAGTATTACGGGTATTTCTTTTCAAAATCTATTTCCGGTAATATTTTTTTCAAAAATGCAACGCTAGTAATGGTTTATTTTTCATGAATACATTGCTAGCAATATTTCTTTTTTTTTTTTTTAAGAATGTGTTGCTGCTACTTTTACTATAGAGATACTTTCATAATATTTTGACAACAGTTTGCGGGTTAACCATTTGGCTATACATGGGAGTCCTAACATTATGCTACACATTGGGTCACGGAGTACGTGGAAACAACAGCAATTAAGAGGTGGTTCTACGTTCCTCAAGACCTCCTGAGCAGAAATCTTGCTGCCGGATGTAGTTTAATGTCATACCAAGGACGATCTGTTATTTTTATTTTTTTTGTTGTTTTTTTTTTTCTTCAGATCTTGGCGGTCATTGCTCTTTATACATGTCTATGTAGCTCTTAGCAATTTTCATTTTTCAGCATCATTCCTAGTCGCTGTTCTACTATCAAACTACAAAAGCTTCTTACGTAGGTGATTCACTGCTTCCTTCTGCTCATCTTGATCCTACGAGTGTCAGATTTTACAAACCTTTTCCTCATTATGTGTCCAAGATATTTCCACCCTCTCCTGATTTTATGAAAGATTCTACTTTTAGTTTGTATGTTCTGAAAACTTTATCGTTTAATCCATGGTATTATCGGCATCATTCCGTAGAACCCCCATTTCTATTGCCTAAATTCTCTTCTTAATCTCTGAGTAAATATTCCACCACTCACCGCTATACACGACAAGTGATATTCCATAAAAGTTCAGTATTTATCTTGTTTCTAATTAAAAAAATATCCTATTTATTAATACTTTGGTAAGGCATATTTTGCTATTCCAATGCGACATCCAATTTCGATGTGACATTTTTCGACCACTCATAAAAGACTTTCCGGATATTTAAGATTTTGTTCTTGCTTGGTTTTGTTGTATCCGATTCGTAGAAAGCGAAATGTACATAGAGCAAGTCGAAAGGATGAGTCATGATATCATATGCTATCGAACAATGAAAGATAGACTACAGGGATATTTAGTGACGATATTCTAATACAAGAGGGTGTGTCTCAAATCTTTTGCTACAAGTGAATTTCCAAAATATACAACAAAGTAACATTCAATGATGGAAATCTAATAGGTTAGGGCTACATAAAAAATAAATCAATGAAGCAAGAAAGATGATAAAAATCAATGGTATAGAGAAACGTGAAAAATAGATTACCCTGTTAAAGTAAACTTGTATTTAAAACCAGAAAATGACAGTTGGAAATTGACTGTGGCTTTTTGTCTTCTATAATTGATTTTCCAATTTCCCTGTAAAAACACTTGATGTCCGTTTGCAATGTCTTATTTTGTCGATAGAACCTACGCTTTTCGTATCGACTTTTTCTACAGGGTTTAGACAAAACAATTGGAACAGGTGCATATTCAACTCCTATGTATCTATTATTAAGAACTTTAACTAAAACTTCGTAATTGCCTGTTATATCTATTTTAAATACGTTATTTATCTAATTTATACTTTGTCTTATTTATTCTTAGAATTTAGTAAGATTTAAGCTAAATGCGTGACCTCTCTGAGTTCGAAAATAGGCAAATTGTTTGAGCTCACATGGCAGGAGCCTCGATTCCTAAGGTTGCTGAACTGTTTGGGTTTTCATGAGCTAGTATATCAAGAACTATGACGCAATTCGAGAAACAGGGAGAAACCTCTAGCAACCGTAGCAATTCGGCTCGGACTTGCAAACTTACTGACAGGAACTGATGTGCATTGAAACGCAAAAAAAATCATCGGACTACTGGGGGTGACTGCTGAGTTGAATAATCATCTAAATAGTCCAGTTTCTTCTAAAACTGTTCGTCGTGAACTCCATAAGGCTGTATATCATGGAAGAGTCGCCGTAAGGAAACCTATTCTCTAGGTTGAAGTGGTGCATAGATCACAATGTTTGGTCTGCAGGCCGATGGAAGCAAGTCATTCTCAGACGAGTCAACTTGTTCTCTTTTCCCAACTTCAGGGCGAGTTTATGTGTGAAGACATCCCAAAGAAGCTTACAACCCTGACTTCCTTCTTCCAACAGTGAAGCATGGAGGTGGATCAGTGATAGTTTGGGCCGCCATATCATGGAAATGTCTCGATCCAATAGTTGCCCGGCATGGTAAAATCAGCAGCAAAGATTACCTGAACATTTTGAGAGATCATGTTCATCCAGTTGCCCAGACTTTATTCCCTGATGGTGACTGCATCTTCGAAGACGATAATGCTCCAATACACACCGCCCGAGTGGTTAAGAATTGGTATGAAGAGCATGAAAGTGAGCTAGAACACATGGAGTGGCCTCCCCAATCTCCAGATATAAATATTATTTAACATTTGTGTATTTTGGAGCGACAAGTTAGGAGCCGCTATCCTCCACCGTCGTGTCTTAAAGAGCTGGAGCAGGTGTTAATGGAAGAATGACTGAGAATTCCTCTGGATTAAGTCAGGAAGCTGTATGGTTCCATTCCCAGACGTATTATATTTATATGTGAGGCTAAAGGAGGACCAAAGCCATATTAAAAAATTTTCTTTGAATTTAACGAGTGTTACAATTATTTAGTCCAATCCCTGTATGTGCCTTTAATTGCAATTTCTCTTTAAGAAATAACAATAATAATAACAACAGCAACAACAAAAACAATAAAGTGGGTTTGAAGAATTTATACATGACATAATTGACGCTATAAACGCAGAGGGTAAACAGCGAATAATGTGCTTGCGCTAATGGATGACACAACGGGGACAAGAATGGATAGCAAGGGACGAATATTGCTTATAATAGAAAGTTGGGGGATATCTTATCACATACGCCCTGAAGATACATGATAGAGAGAAGAAGCTTTCACCTATTAACGTTCTGTCTATATTTCCGGAGATTCTTTAATTATTCACGTTATTTACATTGGTCGGGCTATTCTCCGCATATTTGCTATCACATTCGCGACATTTCGGCTGTTGTAGATATGGCGTGGTGAATAAAAGAATGGTTTGTTTGATTCAAAATATGACTTGACACAAAAAGTATTAAGGTCAATCGCTAGCCTCTGAGGAGAGAAAAGATTTGAGAATTGTCAAGTCTAATTTACTAAATTGAGAATTCCACAAGCATGGTATGTTTAATTAGAAAATAATACGTGAAATTTATTAAGAAGGCGGTTCGAAATTCCAATATCACTTAGAGAAGGCTAGAGAGTTCACATGAATGTGACAGTAAAAGAGGAAAACAGAAGTCTGAACAAAACGCGCAATATGCACTGACGATATTTCAGGTATGTTTATATTTCATAGTATATTGGACTGGGGATCAAATTCGTACCAATGCAAGACATAGTAAGTACCAATTTTAAATGATAATAATCCTAATTATATAAATATATTTAATGCTACGTTTTCTCTAGATTTTCATTATTATTGCTTGACCAATTTTCAGCATTAACATGGACTCAGAACTACTGTCCTGAAAGATAAATACTAATCCTGATAGTAAATTTCAAATACTTACAAGCCTAGCAAGATTAAAGAGACTGCTTTCTTTCGCTATAAGGCTCATATCTTTCGCTATAAGGCTCATATCTTTTGACTCGATACATTAGCATTCTAACAATTTAGTGTGTAACAGAGTATCGACTTGCTTTCTGTCAAGGAACTATTACGAGAATTAGACAAAGCCTACTCTTACTACTCCTCTTATATAAACTGTCTACCACATCTGCTTGATTAAATGCTAGAGAGCGCAGACTCTTGACGACTAGCGAGGATCATGATTTTGGAATTTTCGATGTTAGGGACATAAAGTAGACTAGAGCGGGCACATACAGTCGCCGAGAGAAAAAAAAATACAGTTTCATTTGAGAACGAAATAGTATTCACCCCTATGATGGAAAATCATAACTACCTTAGAGATATTTATAACTTAAAATAAATAAAATGTTCGCGGCTATGGGAATACGTGTGTGTGTGTGTGTGTGTGTGTGTGTGTGTGTGTGTGTGTGTGTGTGTGTGTGTACGTTCGTTTGTTTGTTCGTGTGAAGATCTAAATATAAAATCATACAAACATTCAACTCCAAAGATACATAATAATCATGATACACTCACATATATGTATACATTGTTTTTTGTTTCAGGTAGACATGGAATCCGTTAATTTCTTGGAGCTTTGAAGGAAGGTGTCGTCTCACCTATAATTGGGAACGCCATAAATCATAGTAACGTTGTTTAACAAGTCAAATGTACAGAAAGTCTGATTAACGAATGAAAATCAAACACAAACACAATACAAATAACCGAACACAAATAAAAATAACCGAATGTCTTATTTCTAAAGATTTCAGGCTCTGATTGAAACTTTAACAAAATTGAAGCATGTTAGATTCAGTAACTTTTTTTTAATTTATCCTATTATACATAAGTATAAAAAAATATTTTTCCGGGACAATTTTACCGACCTATGAATGTGAACAAGTCATTAACACTAGACAAATGATTCTTTTACACAAAAATGAAGGTGACTATGTTTCGTGCTCAAATATGAAGAGCGAGATACATTCTTTTTTTAAATTTTTATTTTCAAACCTTTCATTTTTCTCGTCCTAACTACTCATTCCAGATCTGCCGCTTCAGGCCGTTCGGGTTGACTTCCCGAATTCTCTGCCTTCGGGCGGAGAGGAACCCAGACGATACCGTGCCGAAGGGCAGAGTCACGTATGGGGAGGTAGAGAAACCTAACCACTTGTATGCAGCGTCTACGGGGAAGATTTTGCCAGAGACTGCAGGCTCGGAAATGCCCCACATAAAAACGGCCTTGTGTCACATCCTGCCTTGTGTGGAGGCTAAGGTAAGTAACCTAAAAGCAACTTCAGATATTTTCTGTCTATTTTTTTCTTCATACTCTCCTATAACAAACCGGTTCTTATTACAGTTTCGTCTCCTTTTATCCGATATTTTCATGTCTATCACTAATTTTCCCAAATCACGCACTCTAGTGAACGCCACTTTTTTCTCCACCGACGTTGTTTTAAACTGTGGTCGAATTAACAAGTACCAGACTCAAGTAATTTTTTTACGGTTGTCAAAATCTTTTGACAGAGGTTTAGATAAATATAAATACAAATTTCAGAATTGTTATGCATGCATGCAACTTAATGTGTGTGTATTTTTAATTGAATCTAAGGGTTTATCCGTATTTAGTCTCTGACGTGGGAGTTTATATATCTGTCTCTTAGGTCTCGGCAAACACTGACATCGGGTAAATTTCGGATATCTGTCTCAGGCCATAAAGTCATCCCTAACGTCAACACTGCAACAGGCTTCTCTAAAGGATAAAGCTCTTAGTCTTTTCTGATATGATCTATAGTGATGCACACATTCGAGATCGGTATAAAAAGTTATACATTTTGTTTATCGGAAAATATTGATTTTGATAGATCAAGTTTATCAGAATAGCGGCATTCATACATGTCTTGGGGAACTGTCATATTAAGATACTTCCGGTTAAGAATATACATTTAAGTTACGAAAAAATAATCTGGGACATATGTATATCTCGAAAAATAATTTAATTTTTTTTTTAAATTTATTTTTATATATTTTAGAACTATCTTAAAGGGAACTCTGGTATGATTAAATCATTTTTATATAATTTTGAACATAAAATACAATGCTTACTTTATTTAATTGGCCTTGATACATGGTTCTGGCTATAAAACATTTTCATTTTAAATCTTTCAACTTTCAGAATATGTTGTTTTTTATCATTTTACTTAAGTAAGGCGGAAATACTACTAGTACTATTGTAATGCCACTAGTACGTTGCAGAGAGTTAAATTGAGAGAAAAGACTGAGTATAGGGAGGATTGGGCCAAAAAGGGCCAAAAGATATACGGGGTTTCAAGAAGATAGAAGACGTTGCATTTACATTTTAGATGATTGTATCTATCAAGGGGGCAAGTAAACGGAAGGGAGCCTCAAAAAAGAGGAAATAAACTGTTGAAGAAATGACGGCGGCATTTGCTATTTCAACCAAATGCCAATCTAGTAGCACGATTATTTTCATGTGGTCAGTGCACCACGGTAAAAAGCTCATCAGATCAGTTGTGAAAATATTTGTAGAAAATACCGAGAGAATCCACACCTCATCGGTGAGAAATTGACTGAAGTTGACGTGTCATGTCAGGGTTGATTTGGTTACAGTGTTATTGGTAAATTTTCAAAAATTAATCTTAATTTTCATTTTACATTATTTTTTTCGAGTACTTACGAATATTGTTCCATTTCTATCAATGAATGCTTTGTGTGTAGTTACGAAAATGATTTTTTTAATTTCGGCCTACTCTGGCGTGATGGAACCAGTTTCATGTCTAACTAAACACAGAATAATCCTTGATAAACGAATGGAGACTCATTCGGAACTATTCGTTAAAAATAATATAAAATAAAAGTTAATATATATATAACTTATATCATTATCATCTATCTATATTATTATTATTATGTGTGTGTGTGTCCTTGTGTGTGTCCTTTGTCAATTTGCTACGCGTGAACATAGCAGTAGCAGCAACTATGATCGCGAGTTCACCTGACAGTGTCGCCGTTGATATCGGGTGAAATGTGGATCTCAACCTTGTGCCTAGGAAGTCATCCATCAGGTCAACTCTGCACCTGGCTTCTCTTAACGACACTGAGTACATACTCTATTCTGTGTCATCATCTGAAGTGAGTTACATATTACAATGTTAAATGCAACATAGAATAAACAAAATCTCTTTACCATATATATCTATGATATATTCAGATTTTCGTTGAGGTGAGCGGTGAGAGATGGCATGCTTCCTTATCCAATTTTTTTTTAATCTGTTACCTATCTATTTATCTTTTTTTTTCTGCCATCATCACCTAACATTTTTAATCATGTTATTTCCCAATACGGAATCGTTATATGAGGAAATCTAATCCGAGTTTCTTATGATTTTATTTTTCGCCTCTGAGTACTAGAACGCGCCAGACAATTTCCCTCACCATAATCCATCTTGCACGTTTATAAATACACGATTCCTTCCTATATTGAATAATGGTCCCTATGAACCGTAGTAAGTACAGAAATATGAAAAAAAACGATTGAACTAAAACCTGAAGTCGCATTTGAACAGGGCCAAATGTTTTCCAAAAGCTAAATTAAGTAGTAGAAAACTGGAATAGTTCGTTGTAAACAAACATAGTAATGTTCAGCCGTTATTTAATGAGATTCCTATATGACACTGAATGCTGAACAATATCATCACGAATGGAGAGGTAACTTGAAGCAACGGTGATGTGGTTTTAAAAATGATCCCAACAATACCATCGAGAGAACATGTGAGCAACATGTAAGTTTAAATAAAGATGAGAACAACTATAGTTATATATACTAAAGGGCATGCAATTGTACCCTTGCATGTCTTTTGATCAGCCAACTAGAAGGTCTACTTACATTTAAGAGGCTCGCTCGAAAAGTTGTAAGCCTCACCCAGAAGGAGTTGGAGAAACAAAACAATTCTTCCCAGGTTTTTAATATAGTCTCCCTTGATATCAACGGATTTGGTCCAAAGTTGCTTAAACATTGCAATCCCATCAGGAAAGTAGGTGGCGTCCTTGTCCTCAAAAATCTCCTCCACTGCACACAGGATCGTATTTTCGTTTCCAACATCGTGACCACGCAGGTGGGATTTAAGTTCAGGAAGAAGTCAGATGGAGCTAGTCAGGTGAGCAAGGTGAATGGAATAGCAATTCAAAGCCACAGTAGACTGATTCAGCTACTTCAATTTGAGTAGTGTGAACAGCTGCATTATCTTGGACCATGAGCACACCTGCTCTCAGCTACCCCCTGCGTTTCGTCCTGATTGTTACCTTCAATTTTTTTTTAATTCTGATGCATAGTACTGTTTAATAATTTTTCCCTTTTCCAAGTAGTCTACATTATTACAATTTAAAAAAACAAAAAACAGATGGCATGACCGTGCCAAAAGTCTCTGCTTGGTTGAATTTTTTCAGGTGCAGAACCAGTGACTCCACTATTTGCTCTGACCCCAGGTTTAAAGTAGAGTTACTAATCTACGATATATATTCTCAGAGTCAGACTGGAAGCGAGCCAGAAGCATCTTACAAATGTCAACCTTTCTCAGCTCATGCTCTGATGTCAGCATTCTTGAGATCCATCTTGCAAAGACCATGTTCATCCCCCAGACCTCAATTAAAAAAGCATGGACCAAACCAGAACATAATGTCTATGGACTATATACTGAACAGTAAGACGTCTGTCATCCAAAATCAGACCAATAAAGTGTCAAGGGTTAGTTGATTAATTCGCTTTCTACGGCTTATCAACATTTTTCATTTAAAGCTAGAAATTTTTTTTAAATTATTAAGTAATTTTCTTGAGATAATAATGGTTTAGTGATAAAATCCTTACTATTTAACCCATAGTTGAGAGGAAATAGGTGGAGTCATATTTTTCCCAAGGCTAATTGTGCGTAAGTAAATATAACGAACCCAATGGAATTGAAACTCGGCTCTCCGATTAAAATTCCCAAGCCATTATACATTACATGAACTGCACGTTCAATCTTCAAGCACTTGGTATTCTCAAGCAGTTCTCCATCTAGGTATTGACAGGGGTCGACGTTACGTAGTTTTAGTAATCGTACGAGAACCGGTGTTTCAAGTTGATGTGAACGCAAGCCTGTGAATGCGAGGAGAAAGTGACACTCACATGTAGCACAGCAGCGAAACCGGAGCAATGTGAAACAGCGGATAACATACATAACGGCCTTTTGTAAATGAACAGCACAACAGGGACTTAGCGGGATAGTAATGGAGAAATATTGCCTTGACTTACGATAACATTAAAACGCTGATCGCCGAAGTCATATAGAGACACAACGTATAGATAGAAGACTGACCATAGAATATGTTTTAATCTCCCTATCCCATTCCCAATATAGACTAATTTGTACCCCCCCCAAACCCCCAAAAACAAAACAAAAAAATCAATCCTACAGAAGTTAGAGCGTAATTCCAGCAGATCTCATTTCAGAGCTTCTCGAAAATGCATATAAGGAACACAATGGATCCTCAGGAGCAATGTATTATTGATGAGCTGGAATTGAAACAGATGGCGACAATTCTCCGCTCGTACGGATCATGGCAACAAGACAAACATGGCAAAAAAGTTAACAAACGAAAAAGGAAATGAAATCACAGCGTGTTGCGGGCTTCAATAAAGCTTTCTCGATTAAATAAAAAAGAAACAGTAAAACTGTTGTATCTAAGAAAACTAAAAAAAATCAAATTTGCAACTCAGAAACTGGTTCTGACTTTTAACATTAAATTGGTATCCGTCGGTCTCGAGATCTGGATCTGGGAAGGGTTAGTTTTATGAGTGATCGGCAGTTGCCATGTTTCCCCTCTCCATGCGACCAATGTCGTCAAAGGGGAAGGAAAATACACCTTTTCCCTGTCATTATCGCAGGAGTTGCCGGAACGAAAAATGGCATTGGTATTTTTATGGCCACCGCTCCGGGTTTGAATTCGGAATTGTTCTTCTCCTGGTTTGGGTGCCAACCATGGATAAAGAGACCAGACATCCCTGATTTTGTCACATATTTGGAGGTTTTGAATTTAGAAGTCTTCCTACTCCTACAGTGGTTACGAAACAAGGCTATGAAACCCAATTCCTCTTGCTATTTACCGACAGCTAAGGGGAAAAGAGATCCGTTCATTTCCCAATGTAATTGAACATAATATACTCGATTGGCATTCAAAATCAGCCCCCCGACTCTTCAGTTCGAGCCGCAAGACATTACTCTACCGTGCTTCCTGTCTTTTAATATTGCGTTACTATTAATAACAATTATAATAATAATAATAACAACTATAATAATAATAATAATAATAATAACTATAATAATAATAATAATAACAATAACAACAACAACAATTATAATAATTATTATAACAACAATTATTATAACAACATTATAATAATCATTATAACAACAATTATTATAATAATCATTATAACAACAATTATTATAATAATTATTATAATTATTATAATAACAATAACAATTATAACAATAATTATAATAATAATAATAATAATAATAATTAATAACTTTTTCTACATGGCTAATATCAAATTCATTGACAAAGACGGCAATGAGTTCAAAGGTCTCCTCACTGCTGTAAAATGCTTTAGATTACTGTAAAGCCTTCGATAGTGTACCCAACACCTGGAAATTTGCAAGTAGATAAAGTCATCATAGATGACATAGCAGCTTCTTTGGATTTTGTCAAGAATATTTTAAGGAAAATACTCCTTTTTGTATCAGAAGTAAAACTTTTTAGAAAATCTTAGAAACAATCAATTCAATATTTAAGATAGATATTTAATAACGTTATATGGTTGTGTTAATACGTCCGTAATACAACCAATGCCCAAAATGATTGGTTAATATTCACTGCAAATTTATACTAATTAAAAGAAAATTAAGAGAAAAGACAACAATGGCAGGATCTCACTTACAAATCTGACATTTGTAATTAAAGACAGGATACAGAAAGCCATTCAAATGCCACGGATACATTTGACATTACATTTATGCTACAAACAAGAACTCTGATATAAAACGACAACAAAAATCAATATTTATCGATTCTAAAAAAAGTTGTTCTTAGGTCAAATTAATACTAATCTAAAAAACAAAAATAGTCACCAAATGTGTTCCCCTTTCTTTTTTTTTTAAGAGCGCCTTTAACTACAAATCACGTGTTCAGTTTTAAGATATTATTATAATATTAAAATATCATATTATAAAAACTATTGAATTTCAGGCTCTTCCGTGTAGGCTCGATATTAATTTTCTCTCGGGAGGTTAGGTAAACGGAGACTGGTGTAAAATACGAATGCAGTTTGCGGAGGATGAATAAGAAAGCACGAAGAATTAATCGATACTATTTAATGAAAGACTGTCGATAATCTTAGCAACAAACTACCTGCTAAGATCAAGAGAACATCAAATATTGAATTAACTGCAGTGTTTACAATAGTATTTGAATTTACAGTTTTATCAACACATGCTTCTGTTTTCATCAATTCAATTAGAAACATTTTAAACAATTTTGTAATGAAATTAAACTTAGAAACGACAATATTGTATTATCTTTGGGTGAGAAGGTAGCACCCTCAAGAAAGGGACTCTGGGATAAGACCAATATACACACCATAACAACCACTTTTATAAGAGTATACTAAGGACGTGCATCGCAGCCAGATATATGCGAAATGGTCAGATATTTTAACAAAAGCGGATCATTACTTTGCAAGTTAGGTCCAATGAGAAATATATTCAGTCCGGTTTAGCAAATTCTGGCGGCAGTCTTTGATAACAGAGTGTTATCAAATATGTACATGTGACTCCCACCCAATTTGCTAATCATTTCACCCCAAGTAAGGCGATAAAAAAGACTAAGATACAAGAATTACATGAGATTTAAAGAAACAGAGAAGCTATAAATGACAAGAATACAAGGAGACAGACCGTCAAGATTTAAATTGCATATGAGTTTTCAAAGATCGTAGTCGAGAGAAAAGCAAGAAGCTCAACGAAATTTGTACAAGGGAAGAAAAACAAATAAAAACGAATAAGAACTGAAGAATTATCATTAGGATTATTAACTTTTTTCTTATTTAAAGCTAATTATTAGTGAAATACTAGATCAGATATAAATGTTCGGCCTGTGGTGAAAACAATCCTACTATTTTACTATAAACTTAATGCTCGAAAATCACATATGTGTAGTGATTAAATTTCATTGAAAAACTCTTCATTACAGGCTTAAATGGTCGTCTGCTTTTCTTTAAAATGAAAAAAAAAAAACAGTAGTATAAAACAAATCACATCAGTTGGCTATATTTAAATATGAAAGATCATCTGTCTCCGTAGAAAACCCATCATCATCGTAATCATCATTCTCTTGATTGTTACAATCGCCGGAGGGTTGGGAAGCCCTCATAACTGAAGAGATAGACAAGATTCTCCAGGATGATCTGTTAGAGGTGACTTTGTCATGTCCGTCCACTTTTTGATATTGTCTCACCAGCATTTGGGTTGCTGTACCCGCTTGCATCAGCCTTCACTAGTGACTTGCATGATGACATTGGAGAGGAGAAATTCCTGTCGGCCCACGAGACTTTTGACTTTGCTCTGTACATCGTCGTTGGTTTTGTGCTCCTAGCAGAAGATGGCGTCGGCGCTTTCTCCTCATTAGAAAACTACGATGACTTTAATGAAAATTATGCAAAATATCCGTGAGATTATATACGATAATAGAAACGCGACAGTTCCTTTAAACGAAGACATATATCAATTGAATGAATAATACCGTCTAAGAGAATAGCATACGCTTTAACTTTAAGTATTTACAGCTGGTTGCGAAAGTATCTGTCGTAAAATAAAAATGGAAGGAAATGTATTATATTCAGTGAGTCACTGGATATAATACAGGTTGAACGCTTTAAATAGCGGAGGACTAAATACATGTTAATAAAAGAACAGATTTTTTTAAAAGTCCCGTCCAGGAAAAATCAACTTAATGCAGATTCCCGAATATTCATATAAATATAGATTACAGGACTGGAAGCAATTCATGAAAACATCTTCTTTAGTCATGACAATGAAGGACAAAGATCTATAAGAAGACTTTTCAGAATATCTACTTCCGACAGGTTAGGGAGATGATTATATGAATAGAGGATGAAGAACCAGAAGATGTCCAGCAGAATATTTACTTAAGGCAGAAAAAAGATTTCAGTGATAAATCAGCGAAAATGTGAGTGAAACATCTACTTAAGACAGGGTAAGGCCCAGATCATAAAAATCAAGTAAATACTAAAATTGGTTAACTGGAACAAGAAATGGCTTGTGAATCTAAACACCTCCAAAACAAAACTAATGTCATCTAATCGATAGGGAGAAACTTTTCTGTCTGATGCTAAACTCCAGGAGAGCAACATATTAGGCCTTCTTAGCCTCATGTTTTCTACTGGCGATAAGTGGTGGGATATATATCTAAATAATTGCTACGTCTATTCCAACGAAGGAGTAATGGATAGCGGGTCGGATTGAGGAATCGGAGAGCCGTGTTCGAATTCCTGTCGAATCCATTACATTCAGTTATGTGCTAATACGCTTGGGAAAGGTATGAATCATTTCCTTCTCCCCCAAGCTAGGGTAAGTAGCAGGGAAGACTGGGTTCTATAGATGGAAACTGGTCTACCATAGAAAGAAATGGCAAACTACTGCGAGAAAAAAACTAACTAGTCAGTTATGTATCGAAAGATACATGCTCGCCTAAGCGTGTATGATGGATGGCACATAACTGACTGTGTAGTGAGTTCGATCCTCACTGGGTGTCTCATTCTTTCGGCATTGTGCTACATCTAAGCTACGCTTAGAAAACCCACATATTTAACGAAAGATTTTTTTTTAAATAGGAAAGGTATGAATCCTCTTCTCCCACCAGCTATGGGTACATAGCAGGGCAGGTCAGTTTCTATAGATGGCAACTGGTCTACCGCAGAAAGAATTGGCAACCTCCTGCGGGAAAAAGAAATCTGCTTAGACAGTCATGTATCTTTCGATACATGATCGCTTAAGCGTGTATCACGTATGACACATAACTGAGTGATTTCAAGGAGGGTTCAATGTTCCAGTTTCTTTTCTCGTGAGAATCTATCTTGCACAAGATAACAAATGTACAATTTGTCCGTGCATTGAATACTGTTGCCATATTTGGCGTGGTGCTGCTGCTGCTGCACAGCTCGAGATTCTTGACACAATCAAAAGAAGAGTGTTATGAAATCTATCCAGTCTCGTCATCTCGACTCAGTCACTTTCTCATCAGCATGACATCGTTTCTCTATGTCTTTCATGCTTATATGTTATTTCAATTTAAGGTGTCAACGGTTTTTTCCGTGATGCCCCGTCTACCTGAATTTAAGCGAGATTGGCAACTAGGTCTCACCGTTTTAATACTGAACTAGCTAAATGCATCCACCACTTCTCTAATAAGAGAAAATTTTTCTCACTTCCAACCAGTCGAATACACATCAGATTCCTACAATCTTCAAAACATAAATGCAACCTCAGTCGCCGTATTCTGTTTCCTTAAACACTCTTCCTTTTCGCCCTTTCTTCAAACGTCCCCGTTCTCATGCTTCCCATTGTCTTTCACTTTCATTCCCAATAGCCCTTAGCTTGTTATTGTCATTATCTCCTTGCTTGATGCGAAAAGATTTTTTAAAATAATTGTGGTTGAAGTAATAAATGAAGTACCACAGGATATGTACTTAATACGGATTTGGGAAAAATAGTTGAAATTACAGGAGAAAAACCTAGAAATTCTCGAGAAAAGCGTATACTGAAGACGTGTGATAATATTCAAAATCATCATGTAAGTGAAATGAAGAATGTTTAATTCTTGGGTGGATTGCACCTAAAAAAATATTACTATAACGGAACGCATCATTTCCATATGCGTAAATATAAATTTTTGTAATGAATGCATAATACCGACTATAATGTCGTAGTGTAAAAATGGTCGTTAATAACATTGTATTAAAATAAGTTTAAGAACGCACGCACAACAGGAAACTCTAGCAATGCTAATTATACCTCTATGATTTGGAAAGATGTTAGACGTAAAATCATAGAACTGATTAAATGAAAAATAGTATGAGTTTTGATACAGTGCTCGACATGATGCTATGATACGAAGTAAATGATTTTTGGACTGGTGTCAACCGGGTAGAAAAGTCGTTATAATAAAACCGGACAGAAGGTCGTTAAAGGAGAAAAATATTACTGACAATGCGTTGCAAAGGATAGCACTGTGGTTATCGTCAGGGAAGAATTCCGAAAAAAAAGTATCTGGACAGCAGCAGCCTCATAATTGCTGTTGTAAATGAGGATGATGTACATGCTTTCTCAAACGGTTGGTCATTGCGTTTCATATAATTATGGTGTCAATGAAATATTTCTGCTTCTAATAATTTTTATATTCTTTTCTATTGTTTTTTACAGTAATAATTTATTTCCGATGAAATTTATTTAATTCAGATTTAAATGAGAAGCCTTAAGAGAGAGAGTCACTTTTTTTTTCTTTAAATTCAAGTTAGTAACATAAACCTAATTTTAAATGTAAAAAAGACTCGGGAGTCAATTCTAAATCAATATTTAATGCAGTCATGTTTATCTTTTTATCCGAGGTCCGAAATAAACAAATAAAAGTTAGAAAATTATTAATATGTAAAACAGTATTTGTTTAACATCTGCCTATATATCTGTTATAAGGTATTGTTACAATTTACACTATTTACATTGTTCTTACGTTTGTCCTTATCTTTATTGCTATATTCACCTGAAGATTACCGGAGAGTACAACAACCGAAACTTTATGAATATGGCAATAAAGATTAAGGCAACAGTTCGAATAATGTAAATAGTGTAAATACTGTTTGATTGGACGAGTCTGTTATATGATAGCGGTCATTTATCTTTAGTCACATCTGGATAATAGTCACATTTTTCATGTGCATGATTATTAATAATTTAATATTCTATATATTTGAAGGCGAGTTTGACACAAACAAGGCCACTAAAACACAAGGGGTTAAAAGGTGTGTCAGAATTAGAAATAATATTACTAAGGGTCAGGAACAAAGGAAGAGTAATCAGGAGGACAGCAGATAGCAAATGACATTGCCTATGAATATTTGAAGATCAAAGTTGACCGGAAAGCATGGAGCCTGAAGAACGTTCCACAGGCGAGAAATGCGAGAAAATAAACTACTAGCATAGAACTCCTCGCAGCTGAAATTGATGAGAACTTGTCAGTTCAGTTCTGCACTTAAATTCATTCATTCTAGTTACCATAGCGAAGTGCTCATCCCAACAACTACCAAGAAAGTAATTATATAAAAGGCGCTGGGAGGTAACATTACGGCGGTGGGAAAGTGACTGAAGCCGAGCCACCAGATCAGGGTCAGTAATATTGCTGATTCTTTGGATTTTACCAAGGATCTCTAGGTATATATTAGGAGTTCCTATGTATGGTATAATATTTGTTTTTATACAATATAGATTTTAATCACAAATACAACCACTCCTCACTTAACGACTAACCTGTTTAACGCCCCTGGACCTACGACGAGCGATAAAATCTCATAAAATAAGAAATTTAAAAAGAAATCCAACCAATCGGCATTGTATGTAGCACGAAAACTTTCATTGGCATTGTTTCTTCTTTATTTTCTCTTCAAACTGAATGGAAAAATAAGAATTAATAGAGAGAAAAATAAAGATTTACTTGTACTGTATACACTGTATACACAGTTGGCAACCCATAATAGTTTATCAAATACAGAACTGATTATCTGATTGGTTTATTCAAATTTATATAGAGCTGATTTTCATATTTATGTTTACTGTTCAGTAAACTATTCAACACTATTAGAAATGTTACAAATTGTGCAATTGGGACATTAATACAATCTGATACCCCAAATAGTGGTCACGTATAACTTCTC
This sequence comes from Acanthosepion esculentum, assembly GCA_964036315.1. NCBI lineage: Eukaryota > Metazoa > Mollusca > Cephalopoda > Sepiida > Sepiidae > Acanthosepion > Acanthosepion esculentum. Next base: position 115,839,004 of record OZ038481.1, read on the forward strand.
ACTTAACGAACAAACCGATTAGCGTTCAAGTCTTTGGAGAATAACACGTTCGTAAAGGGAGGAGAAGCTGTATCAGTAGTCATGAGTGTATTACATTGTATAAATTGATACTCCAATAAGTAGTATTTAAGAATGCCGATTAGGTTATAACAGAAAATTTGCGACGACACATTAAACCTCTACATGATTATGGCGGGCATTAAAACTGAACAATTAAATAGCAAGCAATATACTTGTTTCCAAATCGAATACGTATCTATTACATACATGTTGCGAATACTTAACTGTTGTTAAATGTTATATCTCCTCAGATGATTGACTCTTCGACGTAGATTATTATCGGAACGAGTTCAATGCAAAGTTAATCTACAATTATACCCAGTTTTCCAAAGGCAAAATGGACAGGTCATATGTCAGTAGCCTTACAATGAAGTCATATATCTCCAGGGAGTCAGGTATTGAGACAGTTACACCGGTGATTACAGCTCCGGAAAGTTATTTCATACTTTGTAAGTAACGTATATTTGTTAAATGCAATACAATAATTTTAGAATCTGATGAATACAAAACGTTTGTCCAGCATGAGTATATTTTGAATCTGCAAGCCATATATGTAAAATGGTATTAACAGCGCTTTAGGAATGGTTATTGTGTTATGCTACATTATTATTAGAATTATTATTTTACTTCCTTTGATTTCTGGTGTGTACACATTTCGTTCCGGGTCCCTATCAGAGACCTAAGGTTAGAAATGGCATTATGACATTTTCCACTGACAAAAATATATAGAAAGAAAGAAAGAAAATATTTTACATAGATAAATCCCTTCGTAAAAGGTGGGCTGTACTCGTGCGAAAAATTCTTTGCATTTCTTTATGAGTCATGGAAGCGAACGCCGGCGGATCGCCGGTCGTCATCGTTTACGATCGAAAGTACGACGGTATCTGATCGTCTTCTAACCTCCGACTTTCGCTCTTGATTATTATTATTATTAGAATGATTATTTTATTATACTACATTATTATTACTATTGAAATTATCATTATTATTAGAATTATTATTTTATTATACTACATTATTATTACTACTGAAATTATTATTATTATTATTATTTTATTATACTACATTATTATTACTACTGAAATTATTATTATTAGAATTATTTTATTATACTACATTATTATTACTACTGAAATTATTATTATTATTAGAATTATTTTATTATACTACATTATTATTACTATTGAAATTATTATTATTATTAGTATTATTATTTTATTATACTACATTATTATTACTATTGAAATTATTATTATTATTAGAATTATTATTTTATTATACTACATTATTATTACTACTGAAATTATTATTATCATTATTATCATTATTATTATTAGAATGATTATTGTGTTATACTACAGGCTAATAACGACGGTTCTACATAAAATATATTAAGACATTATGCCAGATTTTTAACAAATAATATATTTTATAACGTGTATATTAATTATTGTATGTTCATAGCTGGATCTCAGATCTTCATCAAAAACTCAACAAAATCTGAGATGTCCATATCTCACAGATGAGGTATTATGATTACTTACATTATTTACATTATTCAGACTGTTGTCCCCATCTTCACTGCCATATTTCTGCCGTTGTACGTTCCGGTAGAGGCATGGCACATGGAACTAGAATAATCTACACCCGGTGGATGAAATAAAAGGTTCAGTTCGAAATCACAATCACCTAGAGAAGGCCGGAGATTACAGTGCCCGAAACTGTGTCATCAAGACAATTAACATAACAGTCGGAATAATGTAAATAATGTATGTAATCCTGTGAGATGTTTTTCAAGAAATATGACGCAATATAAACATTTCCAAAACAGAAACTTTGATCTGGAAACTGACTGAAATAAATGACTGTACCTACACCGAAACCGACATAAGAATTCAGGATGGTCAATTAGTAAATAGTAAACACTTTAAATACGTCAGTGTATAGATAGATTTTAAATAATAATAAATTAATTTCGTATAGGGAATAAGGAAACTGAACAGAGAAAAGCCTGCACTAGATCAATTTCATTCAAATACCAAGAAATTCAACAAACTCAAAATGTTAACCTAAATCAAGTCATGTCCTTAAATAGCTTCGTCAGATTGAGATTTTCAAATGGATGTCATGCATGGCGCTAAACCATTACAGAAATATCTAACTGCATGCAAAAGATTTCTCAGATCGATGGTTAAAATGTTTTTTGCTAATGACATTTATAGGTCTCAGCGTGGACCATCCTTCTTTTAACTTTGCGGACTGGCGCTGCAGAATCACAAAGAACTTTATCAAATAACAGAAACCACATCATTTCACTGCAACAACAATTAAAATTGATAGCATATGTAATTCGAAGAGAAAATAATGACATAATCAAGAGGCTGACACTATTCCAAACAAAAGGTTAGGAAGGAACTCGCTGTCAACACTGGAAAGAACGATACCAGTGAACGTGAGAAAACAACTTTCCTGATAAATTGATTTAATATAAAGATTTTATTAATTTCAACAGATAGCAGCACCGGATGCTCGATCAATGAATGACGAACGTTTCCGTGTATTATTTACATTACCATTGTTGAATTTCTAAAATCATTTAAATGTGGAAGTTCTGATTAAGTACTTATGCACAAGGGGAATAAACGAAGTGCTGACACGGAGTTATTAGGATAAGTTTTATCAGAAATGTACATTCTATAATGTTTTGCCCATATGATTAAAATCCACAACTGAATTAAACAGGGGGAAATTATCATGTTAAAAACAAACACAAGGTCCTTGAGTTACATCTGACCCGACGTACGGTGTTTCGTGTTTACGTCGCCATCTCCCATAATATAATACGTCATCACACGGCGTTATATGAGGAAGATGGCGTTGATTCTTCACCGGCTGTATGCCATAGTGGATTCTACTACATTCAGTATCTCTCGTCTGTGTTTTATTTTTTGGGAGGGGGAAATTTCCCTTCATTATGGCTCTTAAGCGTAAGTCAGACTCATGGGTGTTTAAGTAGCAGAGTTCCGATCTACGTTAAAAATCATGTTAAGTGGCGCCTGACCTCTGACGTAAGTCGAGGACACCCCCGTATTTGTTACGTAAAATATTTCTGGCGCCATCACATAGCACAGGGGTAGCAAAACCGGGGCACGCGAGACACATGAGTCTTTGACTTTTATATGCGGCAAAAGGAAAGATGTTGTATGAATTCCTTTTTTCATCACATTAAAAAGAAAAAATTCAAGTTTTAAAATTATTTACTGGATATAAACTGAGACCCCCATTGGATTAAAATGTAAGTTTAATGTTCATGGATATTAAACATAATTAATAATTTTAAAAAACTAATTTTAATACTAGATCTGTGCGAGGCATTTTCCTTTTCTGCTAAGAGAAATGATGGTGGGAGGCACACAGATTAAATAAATTTCCGGTCCAGCAAGGGTTACAAAGAAATATCAGATGACCGAGGTCATGGGTAAGTGAATTAAAGATTTGAGTACGCCGAGGTGAGTGAAAGTGGTCATATGCGTATATAAGAAAAACTTATGTGCAATGAACCTGTATATTTAATAAGGAATGAGCACGTGGCCGAGTGGTTAGAACGTTCGATATTCTGGCCATGAGATTAGGGTTCGAATCTCATCATGTTCGATATATCAGGAAGGAAACTGCCAGATGTTATCGGACTGGTGGGATCAATCCCAGCGTGCGGCACCTTTGGAAAGTAACTGAAAAACATACCACGGGGTGACCCAAGCAATGTGAGTGGTAGACAGAAGCCTTGCGGGCTGTCGATAGCTGTGCTAGAACGAAGACACAGATCATCGTGGCCGAGGGCTTAAGCTGCTGGCCTTGTGCAATTTGTTGATCACGCTCGATAACACACTATCCCAGAAACTGTAACTTGGATCTGCACAGTTGCAGCATAAACCACAACTGGGCTCAGTGTGTTGAATAAACACAATCGACTGCAATAGTCATTGGCTAGCCTCCTTAGTAGACGGGTGTCCTCGAATACGTGGGGCCAATTATATATATATAATTACTAATGAATTGCGTGTATCAAGAATAAACGGAGACTATGCATAATAAATGGTTTCGACGTCGCCAATTGTCACATATATTGATGTAAGTATATACTCAGGAACGAATTAAGTGCATCAGCTAGAAAAGAGATTATGCTGAAAGATAATTTTGTGTCATATAAAATGAACGTTTTTGCGTTCATCCAATGTCAGACTAGGCATGTAACTACATATATTATTTATGTTTATTCATCGATGAATTAAGCGTATCAAAAACGAGAGTGACTACGCTGAAAGATGAATGTTTCTGTATAAGCTAAATATTTTTCGCCGCCAACTTAAACCACTATTGATGTTTCTATACATTAACTGATGAGTTAATTGCGTCAACAAGAAAGGAGTTTTCTTTTGAAGAATAATATGTTGTATGAAATAAATGTCATGGCAATATCTATTTGCAGATTCAGTGATGTACCTACGTAATTAAATAAGAGCATTAATTAAAATATTTTTAAGATCTTCAGCGAAAAATAAATACCTGGCCTCCCAATGACAGTAGTGCGAAAACTTATGAATTGTAAAATGTTTAAAGAAATAAAGAAACTAATTTACAGATTCTCATTGTGCAAATATTTTATTACATTAGACAGTAATATAATACGTCCTTAGATGAAAATCGATGTGTATCTGGATTATATATTAGTGCGAATTAAACTTACACTTTCCCGGATATGAAATGTACTGTTATACATTCAGTCTCTCTCTGTCTTTTAATATCTGTTCAAGGCAGCGACCTGGATTTATTTTTGAATCCACAGAGGACTTTACTGGAGTTCAAATAAAATTGCATTTGATAGAATTAATCGAATAGAATTCCATTCCATAAATTTAATGTATCATGATTTATTTATGATGTAGAAAATAGCGCTTATGAAATCAAATGAACCAGCAAATTCTCAGAAAAAAGGTATGGTTTCATATGTGTGTCAATTTTCGGATACTGTAATGGATAGCGACTACGAATGAGAACTCCGAGAGCCGAGATTGAATTCCAGTCTAATTCTTTATATCCGCTTACATGAAAATATTCTTGGGGAAAACATGAATCCATTTCCATCCCTCATCTCTGGGTTAAATAGCAGAACATGAATCTGGAAAAAAAATTGTTAACGCACTATTCACTCGCATATTCTTACAATCTAAAATGCATTTATGAATTAAATAACCTACAAATGTTTGATAAACCGTAAATAAAACAAATCATTCATATTCTCTGATCGCGTTATTCCTTAGGAGACATCTCAAAGTTTTCTTTTTGTTTCAGGAATATATATTTAAATGTGTCACTTTTTCAATATCCCTAGCAAGGCATGTACTTCAAAAGATCTTAGATGACAAATGCAACAAATATGCATGTATATATTTCAGACGTATTTGCTTAATCACATAAATACTTCGAATAAATGGTTAGCTCCTCTTTTCCAAATATCCCTGTCTGCTAGTGTGGCTAGGTAAGACCTGATGCAAAGGGCTGGAGGCACAGTTTTGTTTCCATCGCCATTAAAGAAAATGTGTTGTTCATACCCCAAATATGTTGAGCGAGCCTAAGTTATATTTTCCTTGGGAGAAATGCATCTAAAATACTTCGTAATTGAACAAGGCCAGTTTTTATCAAAGCCTCCTTCCAGGGAAATTGGTAGCACAAGCACCGGCTGTTTTATCCAGCCAATTTCACAACAATCAGAGATAGATACAGAGATAGATATCATCGATTATTACATGCCATTTTGGGTACCTCCACTTATTCGCAATAACGAAGGATTAAAATTATTTTGTTTAATTAAAAAGCTTTCTCGAAGCTTTCGTTTTAGCTTTAATTGAAAGCTAAAGGATTAAATTAACGATTTCCAGTCAGCAAAATACTCTACTGTATTTGGATTAAATTAACGATTTCCAGTCAGCAAAATACTCTACTGTATTTGGATTAAATTAACGATTTCCAGTCAGCAAAATACTCTACTGTATTTGGATTAAATTAACGATTTCCAGTCAGCAAAATACTCTACTGTATTTGGATTAAATTAACGATTTCCAGTCAGCAAAATACTCTACTGTATTTGGATTAAATTAACGATTTCCAGTCAGCAAAATACTCTACTGTATTTGGATTAAATTAACGATTTCCAGTCAGCAAAATACTCTACTGTATTTGGATTAAATTAACGATTTCCAGTCAGCAAAATACTCTACTGTATTTGGATTAAATTAACGATTTCCAGTCAGCAAAATACTCTACTGTATTTGGATTAAATTAACGATTTCCAGTCAGCAAAATACTCTACTGTATTTGGATTAAATTAACGATTTCCAGTCAGCAAAATACTCTACTGTATTTGGATTAAATTAACGATTTCCAGTCAGCAAAATACTCTACTGTATTTGGATTAAATTAACGATTTCCAGTCAGCAAAATACTCTACTGTATTTGGATTAAATTAACGATTTCCAGTCAGCAAAATACTCTACTGTATTTGGATTAAATTAACGATTTCCAGTCAGCAAAATACTCTACTGTATTTGGATTAAATTAACGATTTCCAGTCAGCAAAATACTCTACTGTATTTGGATTAAATTAACGATTTCCAGTCAGCAAAATACTCTACTGTATTTGGATTAAATTAACGATTTCCAGTCAGCAAAATACTCTACTGTATTTGGATTAAATTAACGATTTCCAGTCAGCAAAATACTCTACTGTATTTGGATTAAATTAACGATTTCCAGTCAGCAAAATACTCTACTGTATTTGGATTAAATTAACGATTTCCAGTCAGCAAAATACTCTACTGTATTTGGATTAAATTAACGATTTCCAGTCAGCAAAATACTCTACTGTATTTGGATTAAATTAACGATTTCCAGTCAGCAAAATACTCTACTGTATTTGGATTAAATTAACGATTTCCAGTCAGCAAAATACTCTACTGTATTTGGATTAAATTAACGATTTCCAGTCAGCAAAATACTCTACTGTATTTGGATTAAATTAACGATTTCCAGTCAGCAAAATACTCTACTGTATTTGGATTAAATTAACGATTTCCAGTCAGCAAAATACTCTACTGTATTTGGATTAAATTAACGATTTCCAGTCAGCAAAATACTCTACTGTATTTGGATTAAATTAACGATTTCCAGTCAGCAAAATACTCTACTGTATTTGGATTAAATTAACGATTTCCAGTCAGCAAAATACTCTACTGTATTTGGATTAAATTAACGATTTCCAGTCAGCAAAATACTCTACTGTATTTGGATTAAATTAACGATTTCCAGTCAGCAAAATACTCTACTGTATTTGGATTAAATTAACGATTTCCAGTCAGCAAAATACTCTACTGTATTTCAAACATAAATTTTATTGGTTAAAATCGATTTTCTTTCTTTTGATAAAATAGCTGAGTAGTGCCCTTTGTTACTCGTCTTTCATCGCAATATAATTCTTTTTAAGGAAAAATCTTCCAAAAATAAAATGTTTCTTCATATAAGATTTCTGAAACTTTATTTATTCACCTATATTTCCTTATTCGGTTATATATATATATATATATATATATATATATATAGTGGAATAAAAAGGGAAATAATCCGGAAGAGGCACGGCACGTGGAAATAGAACAATCTACCCCGGTGGACAATATAAAGGGTTCGTTTCGAAGTTCCTATCACCTGAAGAATGCCGAAGCATACAACAGACGAAACGTTGTGTATGTGGCAATGAAGATGAGGATAGCTGTCCGAAAAATATAAATAATGCAAGTAATCATAATACCTCATCTCAGAGATATAGACAGATAAAAAAAAGTGACGTTCAAATGCTTAAGTAATTATTTTCCAGATTATTTTGTCTTCCAGATTATTATCATCCAATTAAAACATTTTGGCTTGCTTGCACTCTTTAGCACATTTACTAAGACTTTTCATACAGAAAATACGTACGTTGTTTTTGGCTTTTCTGTGATTTTTCCTGGGAACGAGAATTGTAATATATCACACGGTTTGGGGTCCGATAACAATAATCATCATCAATTATGATCAAACGAGCAAGAGTTAGGAGTATAAATCGCATGTTAATTGCATACAGCAATTAGTAAAAAAGAAAGTCTTATTGATTCGAAATCTTTTTTTTTTCTCGTCAACCCCATTCTCGGTATGTTATTTTTCGTTGAACCAGTTTCTCACCAAATAAATTATCTGCAAAAGACAGAACTAGCGTCAACACTGAATAAAGCATTAATGATTTCAACTCTAAATTAGTCCTCAGTACGCGCTAGCATTAAACTTTCCCGAAATTTGGATAAAAAAATTTATCAAAATTCTTAACCTCATTATCTTCGATAGCTTTCTATGACGTTACACTGCTGTTCAGTTATATAGTATATTCCATCATAAAAGTGGCTAAATAAAATTCCTAACACGCCCTCATTTTTGCGTACATTATGGAATCTTCTTTCAAAGTATTAGTAAAATCAATATTTATATGGAACAAATACTTCAGTATTCATAAAAGAATTTTTTTCTTTTTTTAAAAACTTTTTTTTAGCATTCATAAAATAATTTTTTTTTTTTTAAATGAAAAATTTATATCCACAAAAATTAGTTATATCATTTGCCCACTGTTAAGTACTTCAGGCTAATAAACATTAACAACAATATTATAAATTTAGGTTGTGATCACAACACAAAGTGAAAAAAGTTATTTTACCCATAGCTGGGACCCATTAAAACAGACACTATCACTCCTGGTCAGAGTGATTGTAAGAGTCATTCAGGGGGAGGATTGGACTAAAAGTAGGACTATTTACGTTTATACCCCAATATAAGACAATAACTAATGGATGCAGTTTTACGTCTTACCCAGGACTATAAGACAGTAAGCAATGGACGCAGTTTTACGTCCTATATTGGGGTATAAAAGTAAATAGTCCTACTTTTAGTCCAATCCCCCTCCTGAATGAATGTTCTATTAAAAATTAAAAATTCCTTAAATATAAGGTTTAAAATGACGGATTTGGGTCGACTATCATGGTTTCTTGGTATACAGTTCGCATTTAAGGATAACACTATTACAATGAATCAATGCAGATATATCGACAAACATGACAATAAGAATTTTAATGCAAATGTCCGCACATTATGGTATGGATATACACCATATGGATGTTAAAGGAGCATATTTAAATGATCCGATTGACTATGAAATATACATAGAAGCGCCAGAAGGATTTGAAAAAGGTGACAATTATGTATGGAAACTCAAAAAGTCACTATATGGGCTCAAGCAAAGCGGAAGAACGTGGAATAAATTACTACATTCCTATTTAATTGAACAACTTTTTGAACCCTCCCTAGTAGCCCCATGCCTGTACACAACATTTAATAATGAAATATTAGCAATTCTGATTATTTGGGTCGACGATATATTAATTGCTTCAAAATGTAAAGCTTCTACTAGATATTGGTGTTGTTTCATTGAACAAATTGCTTACTGTGCTGCATTCTACATTCAGACTATGGTAAACATGTATAACATTGGTTATGAGCCCAGGTTACGACTGTATTTTGACGAGGACAAATCGAGGTTTGAATTATGGGAAACGAAATTCTTAGGCTACCATAGGATACAAAAACTTCATGACATCATTCCTTGCCAAGATGACCAGAAATAAGACGATGATTTTATGGAATGAAATGCGACCGTGTTCGCCGAATTAATACAATGCCTGGGTGACAGGAGTTTGTCTTTAATAATGAGAGAAGCCAAGGATGACGGATGTCGAGCCCTACGAATATTGCGTCAACATTACTTGTCAAAAGGTAAGCCTAAATTTATTGCTTTATATACTGAACTAACCGCGTTAAGGAGTCGAGAAAATGAATCCGTAACAGATTATATTATACGAGCTGAGAATGTCACAAATGCCTTAAAAATGGCAGGTGAGACTATCTCAGATGGGCTGCTAATAGCCATGGTTTTAAAGGGATTACCACCGACATTTAAACCATTCACGATAGTCATAACTCAAAAAGATAAAAATCTAACTTTCACCGAGTTTACAATTGCGTTATGTAGTTATGAAGAAACTGAAAAAATATGCAACCCCCCAAATCAAGGAAAAAACGTAATGCAACTAAAAATTCCGAAAAGTAGTCCCTCCAAACTACCAGACCAGGAGTTACGATATTAAAAATAAGGAACCTAAAAATAACAACAACAGGAATAATAATAATAATAGAAAATCAAATATCATCTGCTTTCGTTGTGGCAAAGTCGGGCATATACGTGCGAAATGTTAATTTTATAAAAGGAGTGATTTTTGTGAAAATGTAAAAGCTTTTTCGAATGAGCAAACATATGCCTTTTCGTTTGGGTTGGATGCTATACCCAATAATAATAATTCTTACCTAGTCGATACGGGTGCGACAAATCATGTAATTACAGATGAAACAAAATTTATTAATTTTGACCCCTACTTAGAGCCTGATTCACATTTTATCGTGTTGACTGAGGGAACTAGAGCTAATATATAGTTTTAAAAAGAGGCGATGCCTGTATTTATTTACGAGATACTAAAGGAAATATTTGTAAATCTTTATTAAAAAGGGCTTTATATATCACTAAATTTAAACAAAATATTTTCTCGGTTCAGTCTGCTGTTAAAACTGGTGTTAAAGTTAATTTTCACCGAGACCATTCAAAGTTAATATACCCAGACGGAACTGAATTTAATATACAACAAAATGGACGTTTATATTAAATGAAAAGTATTAGATCTGTGAAAACAGCCACCCACGACTTAAGGATTTGGCATAAAATATTAGGCCACTGTAATAATCCGGATGTTAAAAATTACAAGAACACGTTACAAGAATGAAAATTACATCTCCAAAGGGCTTACAACATTGTGACACATGTACGACAATATTCTAGTGCCATTAATTACATCAAACATCTCCAAATTTATAGTTCTAGAATGCTTCAAATATCTTCATATTTTGGGTAGTGATGACTTGAAAATTGATGTTTAAGGAAGCATTTCAAGCCTAAAGATATCGGACGATGATAAGGCCAGGTGTGTTAGTGTCACCATCATGTTTCTGGGTCGCATTCACTCCAGAGATGGCGTTGGCGTGCGTTCAAAATTACTACTTGACATTCTCAGCCAGCCTTTGTTTACTCTTTAAAATGCATCATAAAATAACTAATTGATCTCTTGAGTGATGCACCCTGACAGATTGTTCCAGTAGATTGTAATTAGAGTATTTCTTTCGATTCTACCAAACAGAGAAGAACTTATTCTTCCGTTATTGATTCTCGTTAGGTTCAAATATGGATGTATTCAAGATTTGTTTTTCTTTTTACTTATTCTATTAAATCGATCATTTATCGCTAGTGGCTGTCACGCCTAAAATCATGATTTGTTTTTTTTTTTAGATAAAAAGGAATGACAAATGTTTAAGTATTGATCAATATGCCTTTCCTCCACTTCCGGTGGAATACAATTTCCGTGTCTGATTACATTATTTTTTATTTCTAAGATAAAACGTTGTCATTTATTAGTTTTGTCGGAAAATCAATAATAATCGACAATATTTCATATAGGATATTCAGAATAAGTATTATTTCAACAAATTTCAATGCAAATAAAGGTGGAATCTTCTCATTAATTTAGGAAAGATAAGGTCCATATGGTGAGATTTAAAAAAAAAATGTAGACTGGAACCCTCCATAGTTTAAGCGGTATGACAATGTTGCAATAAAACAGGCATTCTGAGAGAAATGTTAATTCAATCTATGCATCTTTATTTCGGATCTATGTGTCTTAGCAGCCACAGAATGTGAGACTTGCACCAAAAAGTTGTTGCGATCAAAATCAAAGAAATATTTCTTGAAAAAAATAATATTTACGTAGATTCTGGATTTTTTTCTTTTCATTCCAAGGCTTTTAAATAACATACGACCGCTGAAGAAATAATATAAACATCAAACAAAACAACGTTGATTTCCATATCGTACGATGCGTTAGACAATGTTCTTGTTTCTACTTTTCTAAAGGTCCAAAGATCATTTGTGAGGAAACTATGATAACACCTGTCTATATTTCTCAGTTGATCCATTAGGCTATGTTTTCCCAAGCGTTGGTTGAGTAATCCAAAAAGTGACTTGACACAGAGTTATGACTTCAATAACTGACCACAGCAGTGATTAAAAACTTGGAAAGGGAATTATCTGAGACTAAGATATCAAAACAAACAGGCATGACACTTCAGAATTTGAAAATTCTGCCCCAGTTGACTAAACAAAAGATTAGGTTTGAAATTCTAACGTATATCAGCTGAAGAATGTCAGCGTACAACGGCCGAAACGTCGTGTCTAAGGCAATAATGATGATGGCAACAGCCCGAATGATGTAAATATTGTAAATAACTATGATAGTATTTATGATAAGGGTAATGGACGGAATATTTAGTTTTAGTGTCGGTTGAATTTTTTTTTTTAGAAGTCTATGAACTGTTATCTTGTAATGTAAGCAAAGTCTCTTCGATTCGAAAACACCTTACCGATTGTTTACCTGAAACTACGGGGTAGTAGGCAGAGATTGGAAAGAGACAGGAAGTAACAAAAATAAAAGGGACTCGAAAACCACAGCAACTTGCGGAACAAAAGGCCCGCGGAACCGACTTCACGAGACACCATGTCTTGCTGACTGTTGGTTTTAGTGGTATAAAGCATCTTGCAAAAGACCCGAATCTTGATGAGTTGCGGAGAGGCCCGTATCTAGACATGCAAAACTGTCCCGCTGCTCACAGGGAGAACACAGACTTAACTGGTGTTGACAAACATATCCCCATATGACCCGAGGCCACTTCAGCGCCTGTAATGACGCGCGATCACCATAGATCTTTTCTATACGAGTTTCCGTTCACGTCTTGTTTTTGCTAGTGTTGAAATTTAACAACTTTATTAGTTCTTTATTTTATTTTCTAGCTACACAATCATTTATTCATTGTTATGGGCCCGCTATGTCCTTCTATAACAAAGGAGCAGCTTATACGACTCGGGTACTACTGATATGCCGCTATTTAACTATAGCTGGGTGAGAACTTGATCCATGTCTTTGCCAAGAGTTTTAAGAGAAATGAATACAAAATATCCCGTAGTTTGAACCCCGGTTGAACGGACCCGTTCTATTGCCGATAATCGGAGAACTTTCACGCAGAAATAATAAGGAACTGTATAAACATTAAACACAGCTCTCAGATTCTCTTAACATTGTACACACGGTGACGCCTGGAGATTATTCATTAGCTTAATAAAAATCTGTCGAATAACAGAAAAAGACAATCCGAAAATCAAGAAGTACCTTTTGACGTGACATGAATTCGCATTGCACACATGCGCGCAAGGGAGTCATTTTCTACGAACATCGCTTCATCGATTCGCCTACTAAAGTATCGATAATTAAACAAGGCACAAATCTGTAATCTTTCTACACCATCTTCTCTTTCCTTCACCCTCTTTGTTTTGCTAGCTGGCACTAGTAAATTTGGGATGTGGATGCGTAGTATGGTTGTCAGCACGAAAAATCGGATGCGCGCAAAGGGTTCATTTCTCTGCTGATGACATTGCGTACGCTTTCATACCACTAACCATTGGAAAGGTATGAATCCATGTTTTCTCCCTTCTGCAAATGGAGGTTAATGGTAAGTTACGCTGAACTCGCTAGATTTCTTTGTCAATTAGTTTAGGTGTAGGACTACTCTGAATTTAAAACAAGTTGGATGTGGAGCTAGAAACTTCATCGCGCAAAAACACGCTTGCTATAGAAATCACACAAACAACCACTAGTGTGGTGAGATTCGATGAACTTCTAACAAAAAATAAAAGACGTCTTATTGCTCTGTATATAAATAAAGCACAAAGAGGAAATGATTATCAATCTGATATGTTTCACTCTTCTAATTGTTCATCAGAGAATGAGATGGAGAAAAAGAATAGATATTCACATATACTCTGATGAAGTTTTAATAAAAGTGAAACATGTTAGATTGATAAACGTTTCTTAATTGTTTTTTATCATTCTGTCAGATTCCGATCCATATTTTATCTATATTTGATCCCAACTCACGAAGCACATAGATTAAACAAAGTTTCTTAAACTTATTTTTAAAAAATCCCTAGTTAAATAGAAGAAAACTTAGCTACATTAATATAGAAATTTTTAAAAATATTTTTAACGTCTTCACTGGCAACAATAGGTCTGCATGCGGATAGACAATGAGTTCAGTGATTCCATGAAAACAGAAGAAACCATTAAGACTAGGATGCGTTTAATAAGCGGATTTACTTAAACTATATGCGAAACAAGAGATGTTGATGCTAACTAGAATAATTACCAATATTTATTATCGGCGGATATTATACTAACAACATAAGATATGCAGAGGACACTGTTACGATGGCTGACTCAGAAAAACAGTTGAAATATCTGAAACTCAGGATGAGGAGGGAGGCGCTGGAGAATTTCAAACTCATAAGATCGAATGGAAGCGAGAGAAATACACGGCGAATAACTTAACGTATTTTTCTGAATAGCTTGTGGAAAATGGACTAAGTGGGATAGTAAAGAATCAGAAACAAAATCCACATGTCATGGAGAGCCGGGCAAGGCCAAATCCTGATGAAATATGATAACAAGAAAATAGAATCGAAGAAGAAGAGGATTGAGGTGATAAGCATCTGGTTAACGAACATGGAGTAACAGGTTAGTTTTAAGTAGAATTGGAATGAAAAGAACACTTAGAATCAGAAAAAACTGTAGACATTTCTAGGAAACACGAGTAAGAAAGAGGGCTTGGGAAACTTGAAACTCACAGGGCGCAATGAAGTCAATCGAGGCAAAGCAAAAAATTGATTAGAAGTGACTATAGAGGATAGTAATTTGAAAAATAAAAATTGTAGCTTGAAAAGATAGGAAATTGTGGAGGGCCATAATTTGCCCAAAATTGCTATTTACTAAGTATTTTCCGCAATGTAGAAGATTATTTAGTGAATAAGAAGAACAGAGAAATCATATTCTGTAATTTACGAAAAGAAAATCATTTCTCTTGAAAATCAGTTTTCAAAATTGCTGCGTCCTAGGTATGACGATAAAGTACATCCGACAGCAATGCATCTGATTGGGAGCTTATGAGGAGCGTGGAACCACCTCTTAATTGCTGTTGTGCCCAAGTTCACCATGACCGGCGGTGTTAGTACATGTTAGGGTCAGAACAATGGGCAAATAGTTAACCCCCAACCTGGTGTGAAAACACTATGAATGTATAGAAATAGATTTTTATAGTAAAAATACGAGCAATACATTTTTGTACAACTAATTATAAATTCTCCAAAGAAAATTAAATTTCGGCATTAAATGACCCCCTAAAGAGTTGGTATGACGCTAAACAAAAAAATAATTTATTCTAAAAACCTTGTCAGCTTAGAGACTCGGGTACTACTGATATGCTGCTATTTAACTATAGCTGGGCGAGAACTTGATCCATGTCTTTGCCAAGAGTTTTAAGAAAAAACAAACCACGAAAGGTCATATATCTGCAGATTCGAAGGCTGTCCTCCTTAATCAATGGTAAATACACGACGTTTGAAACCTAAAAGAAAATGAATTAATTGCTACACTAGTGTAGAGCAACGTCGACATACAAATCTTTTTGATAGTGTTGATGAAATCTCTTAAACTGAATAAAATTTAAACAATTTATTCTCATTTTCAAGTATCTAATAGCCACAATGTCGACTATTATTTATGCGTTTCCTCTGTTTGAACATTAAACCGAGTCAGTTCTCACTTGAGGCTTCATATTATTGGCCGTGTGGCAAAATTAAGGTAAGACTAACATCAATTTAATGAATCATTAGGCAAATTGGTGGAAGTGTGATATTGGCCGTATTCAAAACGAGATTGTCACGATTATTTGATAATAAAAAAATATTGGCATTTATCGAGAGTTGGACTATGAAATCCGACATTGTTTCGTGTAGAGGCGGAATACACGCCATTGTCCGCCGTAAAACAATTTTTACAATAATTATTTCTTTCGAATTGTATTATTCAAAATAACTCACTCAGCAAATCTTTATACATTGAAATTCCAGATATCGAAGCCAATTTAAGTTTTACACAGACTCCTTCATTCTCTATCTCTCTCTCCATTCAAATCAGGAAATTAAATTAACTTATGGCTATTCTGAGGACGATAGAAGTCAGAAAACTATCGAAAAATACTTCTCTTTAAAATAAATTATTAAATTAGGTTGATAGAAATATTTTTGTCATTTTTTTATAGTTCTTTACAGTTCATTCAAAAATTAATTATGTTCACTGAAATAGATCGGAGGCATTCTTTGACAGGTCATATGTTATATGGAATCTTACCCTATACGTATCTTTAAACATTTCATCACAAGCAAGATTATAATGCTACTAATATGCAAGGGTGTTTTACGAGTGAAAGAAAATGAGAGAAACTTATTGAGGGGAAAAACAATAACTGAACATGATTTGATTCAGAAATACAGAATATGGCGATTGATGTAGTATTCCAAAATTATATATATATATATATATATATATTATATATATATATTCCAAGTTACGAAGGATCCTTCTCAGACATGAACATTTCGTCAGGAATTGTCCGAAGTTCATTTCAGATGAAATATTTATTTGTTTTAAGTAAAACAAATGTGGCACAAAGCCAAAGGGGAAACGGAAAGAGGTTGGTCGACACTTTATATCCTTGACCTAGCTATTCTAATTCACGACCCATTCATACCTCACAATATTTGCTCACTCACCACAAAACCATCCCTCGTCATTGAGTACTACATATACCACAAAATCATAGGGAACCTAAAATAAACATGACATAAATTTTCAATATGTACAAATAGTTCAAGTGTCTTTTTCCAATTCTTTTTAAATATATAAAAATAAATGCTCATGAAATATAATAGATATTTATTGTATATAAGAATACAATTATGGCAGAAGACTGAAAAAGGGGAGGGATTGAGGCTGGCCTTCCCTAACTATCCTATACCTAGCTAATTCGATTCACAACCCATTCACTCATCACAATTTGCACATTCACCACAAAAACTCGTCCGTCACCAACCAAACCTCCATACACCATAATACAACATCATCTCAAAGGTGGGGGGTACACAAAGAGCTTCATAGCATAAAAATTTAATGATCATAAGTTATATATAAAATTCTAAAGATGAAAAATTAGAGAAGGGAGATGAACGCAATAACAAACTAAACATGAACACAAAGTAAACTGAACATAACTGATGTTAGTAGGGCCCGTCCAACCCTCAGAGAGGCTGCTGTATTCTGCCCATTGGACAAAATCAAGAATCTCTCGCTAAGAGAGAGGGAAAATGAGAAAATATACAAGAATGTATAGTCCTAGCTTTTAACTTATCATCAGGTTACCTCGAGATAAACGCTGAGTTGATGTAGGCAAAGAATATTGTGACGTAAGCAAAGAGTATTTTGACGTGAAAGTTTTTATGTGTGTGTTTTATATATACATATTTTTTTTTACATGGCGAATGTATTTATTGAACAAAGTAACTAATAATAACAAAACAAAAGTCAATAAACAAAGCAAGTTCAGTCGACCAATGGTGACAATTCCATAACAACGTAACTATAAACAATTTTTGCCAGCCGCAATGATGGAGAAAGCATTACCTCGAACCATCGCTAGTGAGACACGCTGCAAGAGCCAGTCAGTTTCGCGAGGCTCGTTCCTTAATCGAGACGTAATCGCGCCAATCCTCCGAAGGAACACCATCGAACGAGGGCCAATAACCCCTGAAGTCTCCACTGCCACAGGAGTAAAAAAAAAATCTATCAGCAAGAGAAGAATATTTAACTATTTTTTTCATCTGTGTCTAGGGCGACGGACCCCGGCTCAATCGGGGAACTGATCAAATTATCGGCCGAAAATGTATCCGCACAGGTCGCTTCCCAAATCAACGACTTACCCATTTAAAAAAGGGAAGATGGTAATGCCATACGGCCGTTTTTCCATCACCACGGTCGAGGCCTACAGGTTCGATTTGGGAAGGGAACCCAGCTGCATCCAAACCCCTTTTGATGATCTATTTTGAGGAATGGACGGGTCCTACTATTTTAGTTTTATCTTTGTTTCATTTTTAGTTTGTTTTCTTGTTTCGCCCTCCCTTCCCCCATCATTTAATAAGTCATGAAATTGTCATATAAACGAAATTTATGGACAATGAAATGAAATTCTTACCCCATGGGATCTTCTGTATGTCCCCTGGGAATATGCGGTATTATGGTATATGCAGGATTGAGTTGTGATGGATGACTTCTTATGGTGAATGGGAAAATTGTAATGAATGAATGGGTCGTGATTCTGATTAGCTAGGACTAGGATAGCTAATGAAGACTAGCCTCGTCCCATTTCCCCTTCGGCCTTGTGCCACAATTTTGTATTTTTACGAAATAAATATATTTATAAATGTCTATTTTATTGTACGAGTATTGTCTCAACAATAAACATTGTTTTTACTATTTGATTTGGCTAGTATTTTGGTATTGTTTGTATGTATCTAATTTTACTATGGTGATTATTCTGCTTATTAAAATGTTGTCTAGCACACAGTCTCGATAGATAATCTTGTTGTGGAACGTCGGAGAAATGTTTTGGTAGATTAATTAATCAGCAGGGTATTTGGTAATTAGACCTTGGCTGAATGCGTGTTCAAATTTTCCACAAACAATTTTAGAAGAGATGTTAAACATATATCATGCAAACAAAGACAAGACGAAAATAATGACGTCGACGATATTTTGAACAAGAACAATTCCAAAATTATTTATATACAAATATATACAACTTGTGTGAAGTACGTAAGATTGATTGTTATTTAGGAAGATTAATGTTCATGTGTTCGCATCAAGTTCGTTTGATCAGTTCTTCGATTGGGAAGAATAGTTTGAATTAGAATTAAATCAATGACAATAAAAAACGACAATTTATCTATTTTGCTTAGAATGTAAAGATGTATGCTTGAGAAGGAAAAGTAAGTTGAACGGAGTTGCATACCTTGTATATTGAGTTAATATTTCTTGGTAGTTTGTTAGTAACAACTTTAATATATATTAAATGAAGATGTTCGTTGAATTTCCAAGCTACTGTTGTTGCTGAGTTTGCTTTATCAGGATTGAGTTTTAGTTGGAGAATTCAAGTCCGGCTGGAATTCTTGAAGTAGCTGGTGGCTGAATAGTTTCGAATTTGTTTAGCGGAGCAACGAAAAAAATCGGTTGGTGTCAAAACGGTGAATCGTGCAATCTAACTGAATATCGAAGAACTGTCTGTTCCAAAATTCGTAGTTTTGGCGGGAACATGCAACGAACGCTATGATTGGTTTATTTACATTCTACGGATTTGATTCGTTAGCGTCGATGATACGAGGATAGTTCATTACAAGATTGGGGGTGTCGTCTCGTGTAGACGATCACAATAGTCTATGTGATAATGTAGTTGTGGTATACTCTATTTAAAACGTTCTGTGTCTTTCTAATTACAGAGAAACATTCTCCGAGTGGGTAAATATATTCATCCACAACGTTGGCATTATATAAGAGGTTGAAAGATTGGGATATATTTTTTTTAATAACTAAGTTTATATTTTTTTTATTTCGTTTTGTAGTAAATAATGATACTGATGTATTTATATATAGCAAAAATAAATGTAAAAAAATAGATTATTCAAGGAAACATCTTCAATGGAATATACGTCTAGGTCGGTTTCACTTAATATTTTACTGCAATTCTACAAGGTTAAATAAAGTGAGACTATTGAAAAAAAAAATTAATTTCTGTTAAGAAAATTCCGTACATTTTTCTTACAAAATATTATTTGCATAAATAATTTCAGTCATTAATAAATGTTATTGAAATTGTATAAGTATTTGATTACTGGTTACTTACAAATTTCAGAATTATCTGCTTGGTGATCAATACTGATCATTAAACAACTGTATACCTTTCATCAGGTTCATTTATATTTCAAAAAACAAAAAAAAACCCTGAACGATTATTATTACATCTAACAAAAATCTCTTTTTGTTATATTAATGATTTATTCATCTCTAAAATTATTCATGACACTGGAGAATGGCAAAATGCGTTTAAAACCCAGAGGAAGCATATTTGATTGCACACATGGTTTGATTCACCTCTCTGCGAAAAAAGATTGATCTACTCTAGCTGTAATATCTGCATTCCTCGGTACGAATGTCGTGTGTTAGAAAAAGAGGTTTTGACGATGAAGATGAAACTGTTTCAAAATTAATCAAAGCAATCATGTATTCTTTTCTTTTTTTTAAATATTACATCCACTTGAAGAGAAAAATGCAGTATGTATAATTCCACATTATAAATATCTTTTCAAACGCTAATATATATATATATATATATATATATATGTGTGTGTGTGTGTGTGTGTGTGTGTGTGTGTGCGTGTGTGTGCGTGTGTGCGTGTGTGTGTGTGTGTGTGTGTAATTTTGGGGGTATTACATCGAAAACATCTAAAAATCTCTACACAATTGCAGTCGTGTCCGATGCATATCAAATGCATCTCATTAGGCGATTGTAAATTAATGTATTATTGCTCTATATTGTATTGAGCCGTCTTTTACGAAGGTTGGAATCAAACTCTATTCGTTCTCATTTCTTCAGGAGGTGGACGATCCCAGTGTCTGGAAATCATACCACGGGGGAGTGAATTTGGATAGACCGAACACTTAGGGGCCGTCGCTAGCACGAAGTCACAAATCATCTTGACCGAGGGTTTCAGTGCACTGGTGTTCTTCAGATTGTTGATAATTCTAGATAACATGCTCTTTCATAGAAACCATAACTAAGGTATGCTCAGCATAGTTGCAGTATAATGCACAGGCGGGCACTGTGGGTATTAAACAAACGCAAATGTCCCTGGGCGAGAGTCTGCAAAAGGGATTGGCTAGCTACCTTTGTGGTCGGTTATCCTCGAATACGAGTGGCTAGCTATATATATATATATATATATATATATATATATATATATATATATATATATATATATATATATATATATATGTATATGTATATATATATATATATATATATATATATATATATATGTGTGTGTGTGTGTGTGTGTGTGTGATGCATGTTCTTTTTTTAATCGTTTCAACATTTCTAATGTTTTCTGATTTCTGGTTCATACTGGATCATGAACTTCCCATATATATATATATATATATATATATATATATATATATATATATATATATATATATATATATATATATATATTCTGTTTATACGTTATTTTAGTAGATGCAATTAATTTAAGTAGATGTTCTGTTTTTTTTAAATAAACAGTTATTAATTAAATTTATCGGCGTGAATGTTCGAGAAATTATCTAGAAAATATGCGTTCCCCGATTGAAATCGAACCAGGTTCCTATACGTGACGAAGAACGCATATTTCCGCGATATTTCTCGAACATTTAGTCCGGTAAATATAATTAATAATTTTTATTTAAAAAAATTGTATCTGTTAAAATAAATTATACACTGAATATATATTAAATAGTTGTAGGACTGACTACATTTCATAATATATATTAGGAATAAATCGTTCAAAATATCTCATATACAAAATAAAGTGATTTATCGATAAAACCTACAGGGGAAATATTGTGTAAATCTAAACTGATGAAAAAGTTTGTCAAAATAAACCAATGAAAATCAAACTTAGTCACTTTAAAAAAAATCCTATTTTCAGATTATTTTTTTCTGTAGCGGAGAACAATATGTAAAATACAATGTTAGGACAAGAGTAAAGAAGAAGAAAAAACTAAATAATGAAAAACTGTATATTCATATCTAAAAATATGAACTTTGCTCCTTCATACACATTACTTATTACCACATAAATCAGATATTCAGCAGAAATATTATCTGTAGTGAACTTTATTTCATAAAAACCACAATGGATGTACATTCATTCATCTACTTGTAATTTTGAAGAAGATATCTATTCCTATGCCATACAGGCTTTTTGTTATTCTCGTGTCTCTGTTTCTAATAGCAGCTAATTGAATCTGAGACAAAAATGTCATGGAATATTTTTGCCATAACTTACGAAGTGAATGAGAATGACAGTCAGCTTCTGTATAGGATGAGTAATGTTGAGGTATCTGAAATCTCAGTATGTTTTTATGAAATTGAACAATAACCACTGGCGTTGCTATTGCTCTATAAAAAACGTATTATCAAATATCCACATTACATTGGCTTGTTACAATGGTATCATTGTTCACTGTCATAGTCTCGACTTTTCGGCCGCTGTATATTCCAGCCTCCTTCAGGAGATATACGTTTAAATTTCGAACCACCCTTTATTTCGTCCACCGGAGTAGATTGTTCTAGTTGCACGTGCCATGTCTTTTCTGGATATCTTGGTTCAGTTATTTATCTTTAGTATCTCAACTCTCCAAATTTTGTTCTTTACCAAAGCTGTGGCCAGGTATTGAACTCACGACTCTTTGGGTTCGATCAAATCACGTAAAGTCAAGTCACTGGATTACGGCAACCAATATGTTTATCTACTGTGCGATGTGTCCTTGGAGATATCAGTGAATGATTTGTTGGGACAATAAAGATGAGAACAGCAGATCGAAAGTGTAAATAGTTACAATAGCTCATCTCAGAAATATAGACGGGTATCAGTGTTATCCTATTATGATTATTGATTGATTTAAGAGCCAGCTGAAAGGGACCTATATAATTATTCATTGCCACAATTTATAGAATGCTATAATAGTAAATAGGAAGGAAAATGTCCTGAAAAAGCCACGATCAATACCAGTAATATATTATGAGATATTAGATCAGTGATTCCAAGAGCCGTGCCGCGGCACACTAGCATGCCGCGCGATCTTTTTAAGTTTCCCTCGAAATATTGTTATGGCATACATATATGTGTGTGTGTTGAAGTTGTAATGGTACAGCGTTAGTATATAAATAAATGATAATATTAAACTTTTTCAAATAATTCTTTTCACTACGCTTCATACATTTTCAATACAAAAAGAAATATTCCACATTAGTTAAAAAGGCTTTATCAGTTTTATTGCAGTTTTCTACTGCTTATTGATGTGAATTAGGCTTCTAAACACTAAATAACATAAAAAAACAAGAAGCAAGAAGGACTACACTCAACTGAAGAAGAAATGAGTGTCTGCTTGTCGCACATCCAAAAACAAAATGAAGAAATCACGAAAACACCCAGGGCACAAGGTTCACACTAAATAAGCTGCACAAATAATTGAATAGAAATACTGAAATAAATTAAGTTCATATTTGTGTGTATTTTAAAAAAATCTATGGTTTTATTTCACAATATTTAATTTTATACACTTTACATTTTTTAAGTGTGCAGTGATATATTCATTTGATCCTAGGTGTGCCGTTCTTAAAAAGTTGATAAAGACTGTATTAGATTATATAATTGCAGAAAGATCGTTTTACTGCATCTAGTTTTGCAACATGTAAAAAGATGGGATATTTACTTTCTAAAACCTCTGATATTTTATATAATAGTCGGATACTCGTTTTTGAGTATAACTATCTAGCTAGGGTGACGGTCCATTCCTTGTTGCACACCCCCGGTCAGACAGGTTTTTGTTTGTTAACCACCCACGGAGCCCAATTGTGATTTCCACTGCAACTATACTGAGCAAAATTTAGTTAAAGTCACACAAAGTGATCAAAAGCTTCAACCAAGTCATGAGGCTAAAACATTCAGTTACAGTGATGTGTGACTTCGTGGCAGGACAGCCATCTATGACTGCCGAGCAGCTTGGACAACACATTTAGACTACAAGACATTGCACAAATCGTGTTATGTCTTTCAGGTACTTTCCAACGTTTTACCGCGCTGGGATCGCCATTCCCCGACGGATGATATTAAGAAACTACCTTCCTGACAAAGCGACCATGGTGAGATTCGAACTCGGGTGTCATGGTTGGAAAGTGAACGTTATAATCAGTCGGCCACGCACGTTAGTAAGCACATATATACGAATGCGTGCATAGGCACATGTATTAATTCATTATATACATCTATAATTATCTCCATCGTGGCTAACTACAGCAGCTAACTCGTTCCGACACAGTAAAATGTCGACAAATAAACAAATATTATATTTGGGGTAGCAAGGTGTAATTGAGCTGGTCGGGAACATTTCTCCTTATCGTATGTTGGGACATGTTATTACCTGTTTCTTTCATTTTTTAAATATGTAAATATAGTTGAAAAGATATATGTTAATGTTAGGCATGATGAAATGTGTTCAGCTATCATTGATTAATAACATCATATTTTGCATACAAGCTATGGTCATTAATCGTGTCGACTTTTCTTTCCCTCGTTTTCGATTCTTATTTCTTTCAACAAAGAATTTCTAGAAAAGAAATCCGTTTATTTATTCTCATTTTTTTTGTGTGCTGTTTAGAAACTGTCCGGAATGGCTAGAGAATTCATCCCCAAGCCATTTTGGAAGGACAGTCAGTAATGAGGTGATCAGAATGAAAAGAATAAATAATACGATAGACCCATTCTATCTGAATGTTAATCATGAAGAAATTACATATGTATATCACAGACACACACAAATACACACACACATGTATATATATATATATATATATATATATATATATATATATATATATATATATATATATATATATATATATATATATATATATATATATGCATGCATCAATATATATATATATATATATAATGATAGATTGCTATGAAGAAACTAACACAGATAAATAGATAGATAGATAGATAGATAGATAGATAGATAGATAGATAGATAGATATACATTGTATTTAGTTTTGTTGACTTCCGATATCTCAGGCTAATGTTTATTTGAAAGTTCCATCCATTAAACGCTATTTATTCCCTGTTAATAGATAGCAAATGAGTGATACTCTGACAAAATTGTGTCTGAGAGGAAAGTGTGTATGTATCAGATAATATCAAAATCCCTTGAGATGGAAAGAATTTTACACCGAGTGATACTTATAGACGCTTGTTGAAGCCTTATCGAAATCAGCTAGTGAATATGAACACAGTTATGCGTCGGGTAATACATTTCATCAGTAGCAACCATGATGTGTACGTAACTTCACAATATATAAGATTATTCAGACAGTTTTTAAATTATTTACTGAAGGATATTCTCATGGCAAGTTCCCTCATGTCGCAATCATTCTCCAACATT
Source organism: Acanthosepion esculentum (assembly GCA_964036315.1). Classification (NCBI taxonomy): domain Eukaryota; kingdom Metazoa; phylum Mollusca; class Cephalopoda; order Sepiida; family Sepiidae; genus Acanthosepion; species Acanthosepion esculentum. The sequence goes on from OZ038481.1 coordinate 115,864,552, forward strand.
CTAATACCGAGTGTGATGATTTAATTGAATTATATTAGTACTGCTATCTTAGATATTCTCAAAAGTTTTTAGATTATATTCGTCACATTCGCAATGAGTTATATATTTTTTTACTAGTGATCACAGTGTACAAGGCTCAAGAGTACCTCGAGTTATAGAGTTATAGTGCGTGATATGAATGCCGTAATAGAAAGTAAGAACTGATGACTAGGTGGATATGCAGCACAGCTGAGGTTTCAATCTGGACTTTTAAGGATTGTGGCATTCAGGAAGCAACCAAGCGGGATTCTGCTCCACATAGTTAATTTGTGGAAAATGTCGGTCAGAGTAGAACTTCCTCGTTACATTTGAAATACAGAGTATTGCGACGATGTGGATGCAGTATGGTATACCTTAGTACTAAAGGTCTTCATTGGTAGCACTAAGGATGGGTTTTGTCCGATATTTTGCCATACGGATAGTTTTGGGATGGTTCGAGGTACGAAAAGATCTGCAGGGTAGAAAGGACGCTTCTCCCAATAAGGTAGTGTAAAACTGCAAATAACTCTACAGAAGCAAATGTGTATTTTGTGTCCATAGAGTAAGCAAGTGAAACAGATACTTTAAGTAACCGGACTTGAAATGTCTCTCTTCATGTGTCTGAAGTTCAGTATTATCTTCTTTATCATTTCGATATAATTTTGAGAATACTTTGTATTATTATTATTATTTTCTTGATATTCCTCTCTCCAGACTTTATCTATACACATTATAAGTCTACCATTCTTACATGAATGTAGTATTAATGCAACATCTGGTCTGGTGCCTCTGCTATTCATAAAATTCAAAGAAATATATGCCATGTTTTTTGTCTTGACGTGCCATAGCGGCTTCAATCTCTTCCCTACCACCGTGACGTTGCGTCTCTATGGCTTTTCTATAAATATTTTCATGATAACTGTTCTGATGAACTTTGATACATTGACTTTACTAATTTAAGCCTAGTCCGAGATTGGCAAGTTCGCTTCATCATCTTAAAGATGACATTGGTAGATGTAATTATCAGCCTGAACTCCTATATTAACCGCTTCTTCTCTCGCACTAGCCACCTGGGGAACTCTCTTCAGACATTTCACTCTCCCGTCAACTTTGATCTGCAAAAATTTGAATGCAATTTCAATTGCCTTCATATTTCACATTCAATCCTTTTAATTTATTGTACCCGGTCCTCAGTAAACTCTTGTGACTCAGTGGCTTTATCGCCTTGCTTGTGGTGAAATGAAAAATATTTGCTCGAAATTGATGTATCAGACCATAGTTATAGTTATGTTATTATTATCTCTTGTTTTTGTAAAGAAAACCCTGGGTCCCGAGAATGGATATATCATGTAACTTATCCCATAAATGATTAGCGCACTCATCTCATTTTGAGCCACTGCGCTCGGGTGACAGGGATCTCCACCCTTCTAAAATGTAAATTTAAAGGCATTATTCGTCTTGTTTGGGTCTCTAGGCTCAGTATATTCATAATGAATACACGGCTTTACCTTTTTTACAAAAGTTGAACAGAGCGAACTTTTGTTAGTGTCTCATCCTTCTATAACATGATCAATTGCATCTTCTTCATAACATCAGAGAGGACGCAAGTAAATACCACTATACAGACAGGGTATTTGCATTTGAAAGTGACATAAAGGGTTCAGTTCGCTATTTAAATCACCTGAAGAAGGTCGGAGCGTACAACGGCATAAGCGCCGTGAATATGGCAATAAAAAAAGAAAAGAATAGAATTAACTTATGAAGATATATGAGGAAAAGAAGAAAATATTTTCCCGAAAATATGGTAGATCTTTATGAGAAAAAGTAGGAAAAACTTTCTGATACAAATAATGAATAGTTTATTATGTAATTGCTTAAAACTTTTAATTAAATGAATAAACATTGTTTAATTAACTGATCCCAAAACTGATTCGCGCACTCATTCCTGACAAAATGTTGAGCCTCTGCGCTCGTGTGACCCTTCTAAAATGTAAATTTAAAGGCATTATTCGTCTTGTTTGGGTCTCTAGCCTCAGTATATTCATAAAGAATACAGGCCTTTACCTTTTTTAAAAAATTTGAACAGAGCGAACTTTTGTTAGTCTCTCATCCTTCTAAAACATGATCAATTGCATCTTCTTACCATCAGAGATGACGCGGGTATATACCACTATACAGACAGGCTATTTGCATTTGAAAGTGACATACTTGTCTCTTTGGTGTGGAGCTGAATATAAAATACAACCATTGTATCTGTTTGTGTAAGCATCCTATGTAAATCATTTCTCATCTCTGTAGATAATTATTCCAGAAAAATTTTTCAACTTATGCAAGATGATTTTCGCTCTCTCTAATTTTCTATCTTTCTCTCCTGGAGTAAAACGGTGCTTCACATGTAGGATTTCATTTTCAAGTGTTTTGTTTTTCACTGCTCTTTGGACTGTCATAGGCGAACCTGCACCCTCACGTGCCAGACGATTCATAGTTTAAGTTGGATCTTTTCTAATTTATCTTTTTAGTTCTAATTTGAAATTATGATCCCTAGTCTTGTGACTTCCTTTTCCAGGTTCCCTCTCTACTGTTCTCTAATTTTTAAACTTATTTGCCATTCTCTTGATGGTGCTTGAATAGACTTTGAGGATGGAAGCCAGATTTTAAATGTTGAATGCCTGTGCAATTTTATTCTCTCACCATTGGCCAGCTCGGAAGACAGTGGGTCTGACACAAAGCGATTTTAACCTGTTCTCTTTCTATCTAAATAACTTAAAGTATTTTTCAGTTATTCTTACGACAAATGGTATCATGATGGATAAATGTCTTATCTGTAAACATGGAAAGTGTAGTGAGTTTTTAGATATAAAACATTTTGTCGGATAGTCAATTATGCTGTTACACTACATATATATATATATATATATATATATATATATATATATATATATATATATATATATATATATATATATATATATATAAAGTGTGTGTGCGTGTTGAAGCGTAAACCAAAAAAATTGTGTACGACAAATCTACTAATAAAATAGACAGAGGCAACTATAGAAAGCTGAAGGATTGTCGATTGCAGAGACAATGATTGACTAGCAACACCGAACATCAGGATGGATTAGTTATGAGATTGCCCACTATGAACAATAGAGGCTCGGCATAGAGCTTATTTAAAAAGATAGAATTTACATTATTCGGACTGTTGTCCTCATTTTTATTGTCATATTTCCAAAGTATCGGTCGTTGTACACTCGGTTCTTCTTCAAATGATTACAATTTCGGAGTGAATACTTTATTTCTTCAACCGGGTTAGATTGTTCTAGTTCAACGTATTATGTCTGTTCAGGTATCTTAGTTATCTCCCTTTAATGCAACTCTCTAAGTTTGTTTTTTTTCATCACTGCAGTAGCCATGCATTGAAATAGCAACTCTTTAAATCAAGTCACTGGATCCAACCAACACTTTTATCCATTGGTCCATGTATGCTTGAGGACATCAGCATAGGTACTTTTGGGAATTAGAATCTTAATGTTTCAGCAGCGATTTTTACCAGAGCTCATATTACATTTTTTTTATTATTGTTTTTCTCTAGCACTCCGTGTTACTGGTTCGCATATTGTATGTATTTCTATCTTTGGCCGGCTTAGGAGATTGCTGATTCCTTAAGTTTTCGTATTTGTGATGATCTCTTTCTATTATTTCAACCTCATGCCACAGCAGGCGGCAATCTACTTTTCATATGTGGTCAGCTACGACAGATATTTCTATTTCCCCTCGTGTTACGGCTTACGATCGTCGATGTAATAGCAAAAGTGTCCCAGCTGTTTGGCTACTGCAGTGGTGAACAAAATCTTGGATAGTTGAGTTAAAGGGAGATAACTGAATCCGGAAGAGGCAAGGCACGGAACTAGAATAATGCACCCTGGTGTATAAATTAATGTGTTCAGTTCGCTATTTAAATCAGCTGAAGAAGGTCGGAGCGTACAACGGCATAAGCGCCGTGAATATGGCAATAAAAAAAAAGAAAAGAATAGAATTAACTTATGAAGATATATGAGGAAAAGAAGAAAATATTTTCCCGAAAATATGGTAGATCTTTATGAGAAAAAGTAGGAAAAGCTTTCTGATACAAATAATGAATAGTTTATTATGTAATTGCTTAAAACATTTAATTAAATGAATACACATAGTTTAATTAACTGATCCCAAAACTGATTCGCGCACTCATCCCTGGCAAAATTTTCAGCCACTGGGCTCGGGTGACAGGGAGCTCCACCCTTCTAAAATGTAAATTTAAAGTCATTATTCGTCTTATTTGGGTCTCTAGCCTCAGTATATTCATAAAGAATACAGGCCTTTACCTTTTTACAAAATTTGAACAGAGCGAACTTTTGATAGTCTCTCATCCTTCTAAAACATAATCAATTGCATCTTCTTGCCATCAGAGAGAACGCAGGTAAATACCACTATATAGACAAGGTATTTGCATTTGAATATGACATAAAGGGTTCAGTTCGCTACTTAAATCACCTGAAGAAGATCGGAGCGTACAACGGCATAAACACCGTGTATATGGCAATAAAAAAAGAAATGAATAGAATTAACTTATGAAGATATATGAGGAAAAGAAGAAAATATTTTCCCGAAAATATGGTAGATCTTTATAAGAAAAAGTAGGAAAAACTTTCTGATACAAATAATAAATAGTTTATTATGTAATTGCTTAAAACATTTAATTAAATGAATAAACATTGTTTAATTAACTGAAAATTGTTTGAGTAAATTCGGAATTTTGTTGTTTTGTTACTCAATATTCATTATATTTCTTAACTTTTTATGTACAGTTAATAAATGTAGGTGATGACATCATAGATATCGGAACGGGAACCCGGAGATCTGAGCTCGAATTCCAGCCAGGTTCATTAAAATCACTTATGCGCAAATACCCTTGGGAAACATATGGACCCATCTAGTCTCTTCCCAGCTATGAATTAGATAGCAGGACGGACTGGATCCTATAGTCTTGGTTGACAACTGCTTCATCAGTCAGGAATCGAAAAAAGCATAAGTGTCCAAATGTGTTTTAAACTTAAACTAAATGTGTTATGGTCTAAAAAACGAAAATTAAAATAAAAAGTTAAACATTTTTGCTTATATGCTAAAGAGAATGATAGTATTTTAAAAGTTAATATTTCCCGCGTTAATTTACAAAATCATTTTCAGAAGATGAACGCTGCAAAGGAAATTCGATGAAGTAGCAGTGGATGGGAAAGTGATGATATGTGAAACTTGAATATCAATAACAACGCGTATAACTTGCCTCGAGTTACTCACTTACGAACGTAAATTTCGCAACAGGACAAGAGAAAATTTTGCGATAATATTTCTATGTATCGATTCATGTTTTTTTTTTCCACATTTTCCGGCGTCGAAACACAAGCTAGAATCGAGTATCAGAAAATGGGCCAACGAATGAGAACTAATCATCTTCGTAAAATATGAGGCGGGAATATTTCAAAGAATCATCAACATTTTATTTTAAAAAGGAAAAATAATTAATATTTTAAGTTGGGTGTCCGCCGAAGTAGTTTCTTCAATTCGTTCCTTTTAATTCTTTACTTGAAATTCATATGCTCCATAAAAAGAAAGAAACAATTTATCGCGATTCAAATATAAATATGTATATATGTTTGTGTATTAGTCAATATATTGTCGTCATTCTCTCCCCCATGTATGTCAGTCTGTAGAAATCTATCTATCTATCTATCTATCTATCTATCTATCTATCTATCTATCTATCTATCTATCTATCTCTCTCTCTCTCTCTCTCTCTATATATATATATATATATATATATATATATATGTGTGTGTGTGTGTTTGTGTGTGTATGTATGTATATCACTTTAATTTAAAGAACACTCATTAAGCTCAGATTTAAATGAAAAAAGATGTATTTTTTTATATTTCTAAGACATTTCTATTATCATTATCTATCTATCTATCTATCTATCTATTTATCTATCTATCTATCTATCTATCTATCTATCTATCTATCTATCTATCTATCTATTCTTCACTACAAATTGTTTAACACGCAGATTAACTCTACACCTTTGTGACAATAGCTCAATTAGATCTCATTTAAATATTCATGGAAACCTACCGGACACTATTCGGAACATACTTGTCGACAACACTAATATAATAGCATCATCCACATGCAAAAAACGGCTAAAAAAATGGAAGCCTTATTAATAAAACAAACAAACCAATACTTAATAATATTAACTTTGAACATGGACATAATATCTTAACCGTGTTTTGAATAAAAAAATGAAACATTTTATAAAACATACATATAAAAAACTATTTCTAATTCTAACAGTTAAAATATAATCCTTGAAAATGGCTAAATGTATAGCCGAAAGCGCTCGAATAAAAAGTACATTCGGACAGTTTTTATATAATTTTTCATCCGAAAAGAAAAACATTATTAAATCGCATGAGAAATTGTATAAAAAACTAAATAAAAGCACCTTGTCAGTCGTTTTTAATGAAATATGCATGAAAGAAGGATTGTTGCCGAAATACACAAATATATATATATATATATATGTATATGTATGTATCTATGTATATATTTACGTATGTATGTATATCACTTTAATTTAAAGAACCTTCATTAAGTTTAGCTTTAAATGAAAAAAGATGTATAAAACATGTTTTTAATTTCTAAGAGATTCTTTCTCTATGTTAGAAAATACACACACACATACATGTATATGTGTATATATATATATATATATATATATATATATATATATATATATATATATATATATATATATATACATATATATATATATATATATATATATATATATATATATATACATATATATATATATATATATATATATATATATATATATATAGTGAGAGAGAGAGACAGAGAGAGAAAGAGAGATTTAGATGATTATATACATATATGTGTTTGTGTTTATGTGTTTGCATGTCTATAAATAAGTACATTTTTTGTATATGTATGTCTGTACATGAGCGTATACACATTATGTAATATATGCGTTCTAACGAAGAAATGAATGATGGTCTCAAAAAATCATCTTAGGAACATAGACGCTGAAACGAGACGGAAGTCATTATCTATCGATCGCACGCTTTAATTAGAAGAAACTCCATTAAGTTTAACATTTAGCATTTAGGATCTCTACGCAACATAACACTTTACAGTAGTTTGAAAGAAAATCTTCAAATGTTCGATGGATATGAACAAATCTTTTTTAAACGGACTTCAGTTTATTGAAAACGAAATGTGCAGAGAAAAATGATTCCCCTGAAAAATGAATATATCATAGAGAAATAAATGCTTTCTTTAAAATCCAAATGTGTATATATTTATTCCTTACAGATATGTGCGTGGAGAGGACATACCTTTAAATTAATATGACTGATACATATAAATGTTCATATTTAAAGACGAACAATTAAAGTTTAATATATTAATTTCAAAACGAACTGAAATATTATATGGATTTCACCATTCCTTAATTTTCAGAAAATGGAATTTGATTTAATGTTACTTATTCTTGAGTTTGGATGATAACTATACTTCCGGTTTTTCAGATCGTTGACGTTAGAACATTTTTATGTCTTCTTCCTCGTGTTGCAGTGAATAAAATATTATTTCATTTGATACGAAGAGATAACACTTCTTTTGCGCTAACCAAAAAATAATCATTAAAACTTCTACAGATATAAAGATTGATTTAAACATATCTTAAAATAAGTAATACGCTACTTCGAGTATAAAGATACTAAATTTGGAATAAAAATATAACTATTTTTTAAGGCCATGATTCTGCAGGAGTAGACGGTTTACATTGATTTGTTTTCTTTATAATCTGGGGAGTGCCAGGACTTAATGGCACAGATACTTTAGTTATCTCTCTTATCAGCCTTCTTCACCTTTTCGTTTTCTGAGTTGTTTTTCTACTTGATTGAAAGCCAGCACGGTCGAAAAAGCCCAGCCTACTTTGTAATTTAATCCATAGCTGGGGAGAGAAAAATATGGATCCATCACATTTCTTGAGGGATTTAGAGTGAAAGTGAAAGCAAGTTGAATTTGAACGTAGGTTGCCGACTCTCCTTACTCGAGGAATATTAAATGAACAAGGAAAATTATTATTAAACTTATGAACTGTCCCAGAGAATCATTATTATTCGAGTTAAAATGATTACCCATTAATTTCCGATCAGTTCTTTGGTGTAAATGCTGAGAAGGAAAAGCTTTCGATTTCTATCATAAGCATGCTGATAAATGTCCAGAATGTTAATGTCCGCTGTTTTATATCTCTTTCTACCTATATTTCATCCATTCACGCATGTATGATAAGTTATTTATATGATCGTCCCTTATGTACATAATCAAGTTTATTTACTATTACTTATAGAATGCAATTCAAGAGGAAATAATAGCGTAACGGTTTACGAGGTGTTTTTCTGATACCGAATTACGAGCCATTATTCTTTTCACAGGCTTACAGCCCCTGAGAATCTCGAGCAATCGTCTTTCTTGATACTGACAAGACTAGACTTTGCTTTACTCCGTTGACCGTAAGAAAACCGTTTTTTTTTCCAACATAATATGGCTAAATGTCTACGGAATCTAAAACATTAAGGCATATTGCGAGTTTTTTGTAGGCGTATACTCAATAGGACTGTCTACAAAATTAACACGCAAACGTATTCTGTATCACTTACATGATTAAAGAGACAAAGAACGCGAGAGAAGGCTTAAATTAACGGATATGGGAATCAGATATCAATTATGTGTACATAATGATAATATGGCTTTATTTTAATTTTTAGACTTGGTCTTTACACTATGTTTAACATTACTAATGACTTCGTGTTTCATCAATATCTAAACTCAATAGATATTAGAATCAGAGTATTCATTAAGCTGAATGATGGTCACTTTCAGCTGCGGAATTAAGATAATAGAAAGTTCGTTCTGCGCATATATAAGCAAATTATACCGGCTTGTATGAAATGTTCTAGGATTAGTACTCTAAAATAGCTTAATTGCAAATTTGAATTTTTCAGTCTGGTTGTAAGACGGATTTAATGGCTTACGAGGAATTATAAATAACGTTAGACTTTGAAGACATTTTCAGGTATTGCAGCAGCAAAGACTGTGGAGAAGCACAATTTTGTTCAAATCGATTTGTAAAACATGAAACTAACCACTATTCACAAGCATAGGCTGAATGGCAACTTAGGAAAATTGCTCTCATATATTGAGGCATTTAAAAAGAAGAGGTCGTTTGGTGTTTTGATCTGGCATTATACGTGGAAAATGTGGTGATCCCGTGATGAGTGCCATATTATGTAAATAGCTATAGCATGGAGTTTTGTAAAACCCCATATTGCGCAATGGTTCAAGAACAAAGCAAGAAATATTTTAGAAAGATGATGATTTTTTGAACGAAAGTTCTTTATCGAACGTGGTGAGGAAAAATAAAAAATTTCTTAACAAAATGACTTTCAAAGAAACTCCTTCGAATGTGTGGCCGGCATGTCCGCCCGACCTTAATGAAATAGGAAATTTATAGAGCTTCTTGAAGAGGAAGGATGAACATTCGGTAGATATCAAATTTACCAGCACGGACGAAATAGTGCCTGCCTCTTCCATATGAAAAATACAACAGCTCACAAAAATCAATAGATGAAGGTCGTCTGAAACTAGTTGCAGAAGAAGAGCATACCAATCAGATTGTGACTGTTTTTATGATTTGTTATTTTATTATAATCGTAATGTTTTCAGTTGTTTTTTCTTGTTCAAGACGTTGAAAGATTTACACTCTTTCTCAATTTTTTAATCATTTCGACTTAAGCAAGACGGGAACGCCAGTAGTAACGCAGACGTATGGGTTACAGGAAATGAAAGTGAAAGAAAAGACTGAATATAGGGACGATTAATAAGGACAAAATTTAAACGGAATTCCATGTTACAGAAGATGGTGATTGACGTTTGCATTTAAATTTTTGAAGATTATAATTATCACGGAAGCATATAAATGGAAGGGAGATCCACAGGAGGGAAGTGCGAGAAAAGTAACTGCTGGTGTAGAAGTGGCGGTTGCATTTAACTATTTCACCTAATGGGAACTCGGTTCCAATACAGTAGTACGCTGAAATTCATGTAGTCGTAGCACCATGGAAAAGAGCAGGTCAGAGCAGTTGCCATGAAAATATTTGTAGAAAAGGCAGGCGGAAGCCACATGAAGTCGGTGAGTAAGTGACTAAAATGGACATGGATTTCGCCAAGAACCTTGAGATGAATATAATGAGCACAAGACCAAAAAAAATGTTGTCAGTCTCGTTACGATGAGCAATTAATTCATAGGATGTGTCGTTTTGGAAAATATAAAAACAAATATCCTTAAAAAATTCATTAAATTAAAATTCCCAGCATCTCTCGCTCGTGCGCATGTGCAGTCACATCGACGTAAACATAAACTTAGTCCTAATGAACCAAACATGTCACACGCAAACCTTTTCTATTTTGTCATACATCTTTCGACCCCCCACCTCAAAAACAAAACAATTGTTTTTGATATATCATCATCATCATAATCCCCTTGACTTTTATAATCGTAATGGGGATCCGAATGCAGAAGTCACACTGAATCTTCTCCACAACGGTCTATCAACCGCAGATTTATATATCTTTATAACATACTGTTGACATAAAAAGTAACAATTAAAAATTATATATATATATATATATATATATATATATATATATATATATATATATGAGTGTATGAGTGTAAGTTTATGTATGCATGTTAGTAGCATATATAATCGGAATTAATGTCGAAGTATGGGACAAAAGTGAGAACGCTTTTTTAATGACAATGTCTTTCACTTTCTGTGGTAGGATGATGTTTTCATGTCATAATTCTAAAATAATAAAAGATATAGTTGGGAGTAAATGAAATAGCAACAATGAGAGGCCATATATATGTAAAAATAATATTGTACAAGAAATCCCGACAAAATCATATATTAACATTACTGAGGTAATCTGCATAGCAAGACTTTGAACTAACTGATAGTTCACTCTTAGATATATGGCCGCAATTTCGACTCGATAAATGCCAGTCTGATCAGGAGAGAAAGGCATTGACTAAAAAGAAAATGTACTGAGAGTGTGCTGACATCAAATTCCCGACGATAAACCTATGACCAGACTCATACATTAAGTATCATTGAATGAACAATAGTACCACAATACAGGGGGAATAAAAGAGGTCTACTCGGAATGGTTTAATTTCATATGTAACTGATATTAACAGCTTTAATACAAAAGCAAAAGGCAGTTTCTTTTATTTTATTCCAATCAAAAGACGCCAACCTAACATAGGCGCCAACAACTTTAATACAAAAAGCAAAACAACGCGCAGTTTGGCGTTTTGATCGTTCATTACGATCAGAAAAACTATATAATACGATAGCGGTTCAAATGGTTCTAAGCCTCACCTAGAAGCAGTTGGAGAAACAAGAGTTTTTCATCTATTTTTCAATATAGTCCCCCTTGACATACATGTACTTGGTCGATCGATGCTTAGAATTTCTGGTCCTCCAAAAGCTAACCCAACTGCATATATGATCTCATGACAGTTTAAAAAAATGGTGACCACTCTGGTGGGATTTGATTTTAGGAAACAGGACAGAATCAGATGGAGCAAAGTTTGGTGACTATGGGGTATGAGGTAGTAATTCAAAGCCCTATTTGACTAACTCAGCTACGGAAAACTGCCCAGTGTGAACAGGGGCATTTACCTGGAGAAAGTGCACACCTGCTTTCCTCTTCCTTCTGTATTTCGACTGATTGCTTCCTTCATTTGTCTTAATTCTGAAGCATAGTACTTTCTATTAATGGTTTTCCCTTTTTCCAGGTAATCATGATTACCATCACCTTGCCCACAGACGATTCCTGTTGGAACTTCTTTAGAATGGATAACCAGAGTATTTCCACTGTTTTTCTTTTAAATCTTTGATTCAAATTCGAAAACAGGTTTCATCTTGAGTTAGTAATCTGCAGTGGAAATAATCAGGGTCGGTGTGGAAGTAAGTCAGAATTGTCTTGGAAATGTCAACCCATTTCAGCTTCTGCATTGATGTCAGCATTCTTGGGACACATCTTGCAGGCAGCTTGCTCATCTCAGTATGGACTGAACCAGAATTGATATCTATGGACTTAGCTATCGGCTGCACAGTTAAACGTCTGTCACTCAAATCCATACGATGAATGGCATCAACTTGTTCACAGTGAATGACGTTTTTGGGCGACCTGTCCGAGGGTCGTCTTCTGTGCTCTCCCCGCCCTGCTTGAATTCAGCAGTCCACTTCTTCATAGTTGTAGAGGAAGATGAGTCATTAGCAAGGGTATGTACCATGTTTTCCTGGATTTCTTGGTGGCCATGCCTTTCTTCTACAGATACTTTCTGATTACTCTTGCTTCTGTTTCGTCGATTTTTAGATTTGTCGTCCAACTCTCACATTTGTATTGGCATCAACTACACAAAAAGTGAGGCAGAAATCTGAATTAGTTGTTTCTAATTATATAATCAGTGATAGTGTATTGCCACAACAAAAATGTTCAACTATGGCTCTTCTTTCTCGAAGAGGTAATCGTAGGAGGGATCTGAATGCAGAAATAACACCAGAATCTCCTCCACAGCGGTTTATCAACGGCAGCCATCAGCAGTTCTCGTATAGTCATACTTCTCCTTTGTTTGATATTGTCTAACAGCTTTTGCGTTGGCGTCTTCTCCTATGTCCAACTTCAACGATGGCTTGCATGATGGTCTTGCAGAGCCTGTCGTGTCTTGTAACATTTCCAAACACACCATTTTTCCGTTTGAAAGTGGCGAGAAGTGCTTCCTCGTGGATCACAAAACGTTCAACCCTTTTTTCCGCACAAACTCATTGATTCTGTGTTCCCAATACAAGATAACAAGGAGTTTTCTCATGCATTTTTCCTCAAACGTTTGGATTCTTCTCTCTTTTTTGTCAACATATCCACCTTTCACATCCATGCAGAAGAATGGAGACAACCAGCGATTTGTACAGTCTGCTTCTTTTGAAAGCTGATTTTGCTGCTCCAAATTCTTGCAAATTTGGCCATCTCTGCCGTCGCTGTGCCAATCCGTGTGGAGATTTCCAATTTGCAATTACCATCTTTAGACAAGATTGCAGCCAAGTATTTAAAACTGAAAACTCCCGGAGACAATAAGGCGAAACATGGTTGTAATGAAAAAAACTTTTCCTCTTGTCTCAGTATATATGTATATTCACGAACATATGTAATGTGATTAACACAATTTATGATATTTATTATATACCTGTTCAGGATAATTTTGATACAGGTGTTACTGTTTGTACTATTCAACATTACTTTGGATTTCTTGGAGGTGACCTCCATTCCATATGCTCCTGAGCTTTAAATAAGTTTTATTGATCATGTCGTGGAACTCAAGGTTACAATCTCCTCTGAAGTCAATATCGTCAGCAAAACGTAGGTTACAGACGGGTTTACTACTGGTAGAGATTGAAGGATCATGATTCTCTCTAGAAATATGTTGAACAATGTGGGTGAAAGTACGCATCCTTTTCTCACACCGACAGTTGACCGGAGGAATCCTCCCATTTGTTTTTCCAGAAAGATTACGCTGGTGGAATCTTTATGAAGGGCCTGGATGTCTTGGATAATTTTGTTATTGAATTACCTAAGGATTAGTGAAAGACCGTAATGCCATACACGATCTAACACTTTCTCGAAATCAACAAATTTGTGGAACACGTCCTTCTGATTTTGCAGGTGTTTCTCTGGATGTTACAACTGAAGACCTGTTCATTGTACTTCACCTCGTTCTAAAACCTGCTTGTACATCTGATAGCAGTTCTTCAGCCTTGGATTTCAAACGATTCAAATTGATACGGAGCATGATTTACTATGATGACTGACCAGGTTTATTGTCCTATAATTCCGACACTCCCTGAGGCTTCCTAGCTTTGGTAGAAGCATTACAAATGGCTTATTCCACTTAGGCCAATTTCTGTTCCAAAGTCTTCTGGCATAATGCTGTTATGGCTTTGATAGTTTCTTTACAAGTTTAATCAGCTGAGTAGGAATATTTTTCACTCAGGGTAATTTGTCTGGTTTCACGCTTCTTACTGCCGACTCAAGTTCCACTTTCACTATTGACGGACTGGACTCGTGTTCTTCTGTCGAGTGATGGCCAGTTTTCAATGTGGTGACGTCTGGCTAGAACTGGAAATTGTATGGACCATAACAGTATTGCGTCCATCTGTGGAGAAAGTCCTCACTGTCCGTCAATAAATTACCATTCTCATCCTCTACGAACGTTGCTCCCTGTTGGTTGCCTTTAGTGGAGGATTTGAGAATATTGTAGGATTGTTTGTTGTTGACAGTAAGCATATCCTTCTCAACGGCTTTGCACTTATTTGGTATCCAGTCCCCTTTAGCTGCTAGCATTATTCTCCTCACGTCACTGTGCACTTCCTGATATTGGGTTTAGACCTTAGCACTTGAATGTTTTGGTTTTGCTGGTATTAACCCACTAATGGCTTCAATAATAATAATAATAATAATAATAATAATAATAATAATAATAATAATAATAATAATGATAAAAAAACAACGTGTAGTTTTGTTCTTTAATTCCGACCAGAAGACGGCAACCTAACAAATAGGCACTAATGGCTTTAATAAAAAAAAGCCCAGTAATGGTCTTTCATTCTGGCCAGAACACAGTCGTTAACAGCTTTAATGCAAAAACACATTGTTTTGCCAACCGGAGACAATAAGGCGAAACATGGTTGTAATGAAAAAACTTTTCCTCTTGTCTCAGTATATATGTATATTCACGAACATATGTAATGTGATTAACACAATTTATGATATTTATTATATAGACACAATAATGAACATCACAAAATGAATGAAAATCCTAAAAGTGCATTTGTGAACGAAAAAATAGAACGGCCGGTCAGTCGCTCTTAAAACACTGCTCGGAAGATGTGATTGCACGTAAATCTATCTTGCTTAAAATGTTTACCGATTTTCCATAATTTTCGACTGTATTCACTTTGACAGCAGATTCTATTTCCCTCGAGTATGACTTTCGTAATTTCATATTATATTCGTTGCGTTCTTCTTCTGGAAGGCGTTTTACAGCGCATATACATAATTCAAGGCTTTTGTTATGCATTATCCGGTAAAAAAATAAAAAAATAATTTCCGTAAACATATTTCATGTCTTTATCAAATAAGTTGTTTTGTGTTAGAAGAACTATATTAGTAATTACCTAATTTTTATTGTTCTTATATTTTATTCTTTTCTGGACATAAATTATGTAGAAATTGTCTGAATGTTCTGTATGTCCGAGGACTTTCGGCAATATTTTTAGATATTATCAAGGATGTTTTTATTCGGATTTTTACTTTTAACCGAATGTATGGATTATTTCTCATGTACGTCTCCAGAGTTATAGGTATGTTTTTACTGACAAAACACGATCAGCAAAGTGTTACCGTCTACATAGTTGATGTTTTTGAGTGTTGGCCTTTACATTTTTATTAAAAATGCTTCCATTATTTTTAGCTTTTCTTACATTTGGATGAGACTATTATACATGTATTGTCTACGCGAATGCTGTGGATAGAATTTGCTAGGTCTCTGTGTGTATTTAAATGAGACCTAATTGAACTATTGTCAGAGAGATTTAATGTGAGTCTTCTTATCTGACATGTAGTGGTAAATTCAGTATGAGAATTCATGAATTTGGTTTGTTTAAGAGTCACGTGAATTCATAAATAATATTGTTTCTCTGTAATTTGGATCTTGCGGGTGACTTGTTTTTGTTAACGATGAGGTTAGCAGTTTTATATATTTTATAGTTTATCAATTTTCTTTTTTGTCAACATTTGTGTGTATATATGTGTGTGTGTGTGTATATATATATATATATATATATATATATATATATTCGTTGTGTCGTGAATATACATACATACATATATATAAATATATATATATATACATATATATATATATGTATATATATATATATATATATATATATATTTATATATATGTATGTATGTATATGTGTCGTGAATATACATACATACATATATATAAATATATATATATATATATACATATATATATATATATATGTGTGTGTGTGTGTATATATATATATATATATATATATATATATATATATATATATATATATATATATATATATTTATTTATATTTATATATATGTATGTATGTATATTCACGACACAACCAATCAACATTCATTGCATCTACTGCAAGGAAATTTGGTTCAATATGTCGTTCCAGTAGAATCTTCTCGTCAGAGTCCATCTTATATATCTAGAAATCTACCATTCGTCCGCGCATTGAATACTTTTGCCATATCTGGTCTGATGCACCCGCTGGTAATCTCGAGGTTCCCGACAAAATCGTAAACGATGAAATAAATATATCTGCTTTTCACGGAAGAGATCCTGTTTTTCACGGATTTCTCTTCGATCACTGAAGTACTGAGAAATAAATTTTTTCTCTCATCCAAATCTTTCCGAATTTTATGATAATATGTAACAATAATGTTAATGAAATAAACGAAGTATAATATAAAAATCGTCAACATTTTATATATTCAGCAATATGATCTTCGTTGATGATTTTTGTTCAAAGGAACATTCCAGTTTCGTATATGGTCGAATGAAAGCAAAGCACGTAACCGAGTACTTATGCACGCACTGTTATTTGACTTTAACTATGAAAACTTATAAGATCAACCCAGCAAGACATAAGGATTAGCAGAGAAACAACAAGCAGAGAACTGTATATTTCGATGGTTGTATTTTGTTAATCCGTAACCGTCAGACGAAATAGGTCACTTCTTCTGAAGCAGCATCCTTATCCTTAGCTCGACCTCACATTCTCTTCTCAACGGAAATTTCAATGGGAACGAGAAATTGTTGGCAAATCTAAAGACGTTCAAGTTAGATTTCTCCAGTCGGACAACTTTGAAGATTATTGCCGTGGATGTGAATCCGATTATATTACATTGCTTAAGTTAAGCATAAACAACCATTGTCTTCGCTTTCTTTGATTTATTTCATTGTAAAGAAGACAGTCGCAAATTTAGTACACACAATATAAGACAACGAAACTTTTGAGATGTGACCTCATTTAAATCATTACGCTGTACAGGATGCGGTATAAGTAATCCCCTTTTTTAATTACTAACTTTGTAGATTAAGATGGCTTCAGATACACGTTCCCGAATGGTTAAATCTTATGGAGTCTACTGCGTCAAACCGAAAACAATTCTTGATTTAGAACAAGCAATTTCTCAAATTAATGCTGAAAAGTGTCAAATATTTTTTTTTAGAAGTTTTGCTAATAGCGTTCTATTGAACATGAAGAGGAACATTTTAAACATGTTAAATGGTTTGTTAATCATAACAAAAAAATCTGTGACATTTCGACGTGATGTTATGATTAACAAGCTTGTCTAGCTAGATCAATTACGACTGAATAATGAGGTGGCTCCTCGATGGATGCCCCATACTTTCGGCCTTGTGCCACATCTAAACTGCGCTTAGAAAAATGACTTTAGATAGATGCTGTGTGGAACCGATACAGCATAGTGAAGGACATTACTCAGAAAACCCAAAGATGAATCGGCAATATCATCAGTGCTGAGCTATCATCTCGGACTCTGTCACTTCCATCTGATTTTACGCATGAATTTAAGCGTGCTACTAGGTTGGCGTCACGACGCACCCTTTCACTGTCGAAAAGGGAAAATACAGTCGTCTCTTCTACTCCAACAGCTTCTTATCTCGCACTTCCCGACAGTGGATGTTCTCTTACTTGCTTCCCTGGTAGCTATAAACTTAAAATATTCAAATTGTGATGTCTTCTGATGCCATGATTCTGATCCCCGTCCATCTCTATATCATTTTCTCAAACACTCCTCTTCATTCTTACTTTCACTTTCTGTAACCCCTTGCGTGCTAGTGATACTTCCGCCTTGCTTGGGGCGATATGCTTAAAAATACTGGACTCAGGAAAATATTATAATAGCAGGAGCACCAAACCAGATATGGCGGCATTGAATACTGCTGCCATGAGGCTTAGAACCATTTGAACCGCTATCGTATTATATAGTTTTCTGATCGTAATGAACGATGAAAACGCCAAACTGCGTGTTGTTTTGCTTTTTGTATTAAAGTTGTTGGCGCCTATGTTAGGTTGGCGTCTTTTGATTGGAATAAAATAAAAGAAACTGCCTTTTGCTTTTGTATTAAAGCTGTTAATATCAGTTACATATGAAATTAAAGCATTCCGAGTAGACCTCTGTTATTCCCCCTGTATTGTGGTACTATTGTTCATTCAATGATACTTAATGTATGAGTCAGGTCATAAGTTTATCGTCGGGAATTTGATGTCAGCACACTCTCAGTACATTTTCTTTTTAGTCAATGCCTTTCTCTCCTGATCAGACTGGCATTTATCGAGTCTAAATTGTGGCCATATATCTAAGAGTGAACTATCAGTTAGTACAAAGTCTTGCTATGCAGATTACCTCAGTAATGTTAATATATGATTTTGTCGGGATTTCTTGTACAATATTATTTTTACATATATATGGCCTCTCATTGTTGCTATTTCATTTACTCCCAACTATATCTTTTATTACTTTAGAATTATGACATGAAAACATCATCCTACCACAGAAAGTGAAAGGCATTGTCATTAAAAAAGCGTTCTCACTTTTGTCCCATACTTCGACATTAATTCCGATTATATATGCTACTAACATGCATACATAAACTTACACTCATACACTCATATATATATATATATATATATATATATATATATATGTATATAATTTTTAATTGATACTTTTTATGTCGACAGTATGTTATAAAGATATATAAATCTGCGGTTGATAGACCGTTGTGGAGAAGATTCAGTGTAACTTCTGCATTCGGATCCCCATTACGATTATAATAGTCAAGGGGATTATGATGATGATGATGATACATCAAGAACAATTGTTTTGTTTTTGAGGTGGGGGGGGTCGAAAGATGTATGACAAAATAGAAAAGGTTTGCGTGTGACATGTTTGGTTCATTAGGACTAAGTTTATGTTTACGTCGATGCGACTGCACATGCGCACGAGCGAGAGATGCTGGGAATTTTAATTTAATGAATTTTTTAAAGATATTTTTTTTATATTTTCCAAAACGACACATCCTATGAATTAATTGCTCATCGTAACGAGACTGACAACATTTTTTTTTATGTTAAAAATGCTAATTAAAAGAGAAAACGATTCAAAACGACAGAAATGTTTAGAAAGAATTTAATCACGAGATAAACCCGCAGCAAACTTGCATCCAATTCCGTACAAGGTTTTTTTCCATACTGGGAACATCTTCTAGTATCACAATGTGGGATATTTAATACCAAAAATGATGGAAACAAAAAAAGTATCTAAATGAAATCGACTAGATTTTATACCCAAAACACAAGGGGAAAAATTCCTAGCGTTTGTTGTTCATGCGTCGGAGCAACTTAAACAAACTTAATCAAATGAAGTATAGGACAAAGTGCGTGAAACTAAAATATCTTCCATTTGTCATACACCATTCTCCTGATATATATATATATATATATATATATATATATATATATATCGAAGGTGGTAGATCTGAAAAGCTCAAGTACTCCCCTACCCGCTTATTGTTGAAAGGTACATCGCTACACATTAAAAGCCACGGTCCTGACACCGAAATAGAATTAAAACTGCGTATGTAGGTATGCCCGGGCGCCATGATATGTATCTGCGCTGGTCTCAGATTGTTTATATGGGTAAAGTTGTTTCTAAAATGCGTAGAGCTGTATGTATATGCGTCTATATGCATGGGAGTGTCACCCCGAACAAGCATAGAAGGAAATTCCTCCTCCCACAACAAAACATTGTAAAACAAGCATAAATCGAAAAACTAAAATACCAAGCATGAATTTAAAAATAAACCAGTTTGTCTGATGATCGCAAACCCAAGGACACAAAGTCATATTCATACAACTATATATATATATATATATATATATATATATATATATATATATATATATATATATATATATATATATATATATATGTAATTAAAAAAATAGACAACCTTAGAGGGCCGTTGATTATATTTGATTTCCCCAGGAAAGTAATTTTTCCTGGTTCTTCTAATTACATTTCCAAGCAAAAAAGAAAATTGTTTAAAAATTTACATATTATTATTTATACGGATTACCAAACATTTCAATACATAACTATATATTTTAAGACATTTTTGTAAGTTTATACGTTCTTTTATTAGATACAAATATTTAAGTAGATCCTCTGTTTGTAATAGACAGTATTAACGACATTTACCGGCCTGAATGCCCGATAAACTTTCATAGGAAATATGCGTCCTACGACAGGAATTGAACCTGTATCCTATACGGAACCGTTATATATATATATATATATATATATATATATATATATATATATATATATATATATATATATATATATATATATATATATATATATATATATATATATATCAGTATGCATATCATGGAAGAGCCGCCGTAAGGAAACCTCTTCTCTCCATTCGCAACATTCAGAAGAGGTTGAAGTGGTGCAGATATCAAAATGCCTGGTCTGCAGGCCAATGGAAGAAAATCATATTCTCAGACGAGTCCAAGTTTTCTCTATTCCTAACTTCAGGGCGAGTTTATGTGTGGAGGCAGCCCAAAGAAGTTTTCAACCCTGACTGCCTTCTTCCAACAGTGAAGCAGGGATGTGGATCAGTGATAGTTTGGGTCGCCATATTATGGAAATTCCTCGGTCCAATAGTTGCCCTGCATGGTAGAATCAACAGCAAAGATTTCCTGAACATTTTGGGAAATCATATTCATCCAATGGCCCAGACTTTATTCCCTGATGGTAACTGCATTTTCCAAGATGATAATGCTCCAATACATACTGCTCGAGTGGTTAAGAATTGGTATGAAGAGCATGAAAGTGAGCTAGAACACATGGAGTGGCCTCCCCAATCTCCAGATATCAATATTATTGAACATTTGTGGTGCATTTTGGAGCGACAAGTTAGGAGCCGCTATCCTGCACCGTTGTGTCTTAAAGAGCTGGAGCAGGTTTTAATGGATGAATCGCTGGAAATTCCTCTGGATGAAGTCAGGAAGCTGTATGATTCCATTCCTAGACGTATTAAAGCTGTATGTGAGGCTAAAAGAGGACCAACTCCATATTAAATAAATTTTCGTTGAGTTTAATATGTCTTTCAGTTATTTGTCCAACCCCTGTATGTGTATCCACTAAAACGTTAAGTTTAAGGTGATAAAATCGGTCTGATTAATAAATAAAGGTGCATATATATATATATATATATATATATATATATATATATATATATATATATATATATATATATATATATATATATGGTGAAATGAGTAAGTTAAAAAAAGATGGAACTTTGGAAAGGAAAACTGGAACACGAGGTCAAAACAAGCAGAGGCACAATTATTTCCACTTAGAGATAAATACATTATTATTGTTAAAAATAGAGTCCAGTTGTGTTATAAAAACTTCGGCGAATTCCAGTCAGATATATTGAATCATTTCTGCGATACAATCGTTCAATGCTTAATGTAACACTCGGATAATGTTGCTGGTGGTTTTGGATATTCTTTATATTAGCAAATTTTGAAATAAATAAAACACTTTCATACTCATATACCATAAATAATTTTAACAATAAGAAAACTAACATTTATTATCGACTACGACGTAAACTTCTGAAGTGTATAAGTCGAGGTCTACTTGCGGAAGTCAACATGCGTTCCGAAATACGACCTACCTTACTAATCGACTCAAACTTTGAACAAAATGTACTCGTACGCCAGAGAGGCATACGAAGGCAAATTGAGTAGGCGCCATGCTCAAATTTGTGTTAGGGATTTTAAATCTGAAAATGAGTCAATAGATATTAAATTGCACCAGTCTTGGCAGTCCACATTATGACCGACGCTACAGAATCACAACAAATACACCAAATTACTACTCGAGGGCTACCAAGAGCAGAAACAAGTAAATGAATAGCATATGTATTTCTAAGATAAAATAATGACATAATCAAGATGTTAACATTCCACAACACTTCAAATAAACGGTTACGAAGGAAATCACCATTAATACCAGAAATACGAGAACAGATATTGGAATTTAGGAACATGCTTCCTTAAAAAGAAAAAAAATGGTATAATAGAAAGATTTTATAAATTTCTACCGAAAACAGTATTGGCTGATAGATTAATGAATGCCAAATATTTCCTTATTAGGAAATGCCTATATTTACTATTACCATTGCATAGTATATCCATTTGACTTTACCCAAAAGATAATTACGTTTTGCTATTCTTTCAGAAACCTGGGAAAAATGTGTTCTCATTTAAAGCAGATTTGTATCAAAACCTGTCGAGTGTTATTCAAAAGACATCGAACTTTTTATTACAAATAATTGTTAATACATATTTGAATATAATGGAACTTACTTTATTTCTGAAGAATTTCTTTTAATCGAATTAACCCTATGCAGTGTTTACTGTGTTCAAAATAATTAGAAAACAGAAACATTATAAAGGAACGAGAACAACAGCAGACTAATCAGGAAGACATTAGATAAGGATTGGCATTGCATTTAATGTTTTCAAGATCAAAGTTTTCTGGAAAACATGGAGCCGGAAGAATGTTCCATAAGCAAGAAGTACGAAAAAAAGAAACTGTTGGCATATAACATATGGTTACATCTAGCCGATCCAACTGGAAATTGACGAGCCCATGCTGACAATCTAGTATTGTGGTTAAAGTCATATAGTTTAGATACCATATCAAAGAGGTAATCCGAACAATTATCATGAAAGTATTTATGCAATAGTCACAGTGAAGCAAATTTACAACTGTGGAAAATGACTGAAACCGATATTTTTAACCCGAGTATACGCAAGAAGTCACTCTCCGGGATGTTAGCATCAGCCATAATGGTGGAAGACCGGAAGCAGTCTATCAAATGATTAATAGAGAAAAGTTTTGTTTCGGAGGCGTTAAATTTAACAAGCCATTCTTGGTCCTAGTTGACAATAGACTATAGTTCATTTTGTTTTAGATAAGACGCCAATTTGACCGTATCGAACTAATTAGACTTACTATCTTGACAAGAGTAAATGATTATTTATGACACCACTTAATTATAAAGTAGCGATTTAAATCCTTATTATGTATTATACTCGTTTTTCTTTGTAGCAGGCCTGCGATAAATTTATCATAAATTCGAGCAGGTGCACTTGCATTAATAAAAATATTCCCTATTATATTAGTGTAAGTATACAGGAGACGCTTATCTCACTTTAGTAGATATAATCTAGGTGGATCACATGATGGCTGCTTAATGACGTCACTCTGTGCAGAAAGGAAAGCTCAGGTCATTTTTCAGTTAGTATTCAGTAGCCAAACAATAAGGTGTTTTCTTTAGAACCCCACTCGCCCGGGATGGGTTAAAATCTGTCACCTCAGCAGTTTACAAGCACAGTCCTCAATTTTGGAAAAACTAAGACTCTCTCTCTCTCTGAGATATAGATAAATCTGGAGTGCTAAAAATGGCTTCTCCAGATGAGCAGTATCCCCATATTATATGTAAGACACTTTCTTTTTGTTTATTCTTAAACACGGCTTTGCCATACAGATATATGTGATATATTATCCTTCACGTGGAACATGTCGCAAGGGTGCGATAGTTAAATTGTTGTATTTTTAATTTCGCACATGCGCTTTGTTTGTTTTTGAAATTGTTGACTGCGCAGTATAGCAGGATCAGTTGGGCACCGTCTGTGAGAAAAACAGCAGCATGACGTAATTCGTGTAGCCAGAGATTTGGAACCGGTATGCTCGACTGCTTGACATTCGCGCCTGAAGCTCAAATACGAACATTTCAGAGTGTTTTGGTGGCAATCCGTGGTCAGTACAGAGTATTCGGAAAGATTGTGATGAGTCTAATGATGATTACAACGTACGGCAGCTAGGAAAACTGACTCCGATCGTTCTGATAATAAACGAACTCCCAAATATTTTCGTGAGCTCCAGGCCATTATTGACAACCATCTCTGCAAGTGGATCAGGTCCATAGACAGGGGCGCAGTGCTGGTCAGAGTCAAGATAGTGGCTGATGGAAGACCCTATTTCTGGCAACAGAACTCTCCATCTCCATGCAGGGGAACTCAGTCCTAGTTGTTAGAGAATTTCTGCGACTATATCACCCCTTACATCTGACCACCTTGATTATTATGTGTGGGGAGTAGTTAGGCGAGAGACCAGCACATGCAGTACGAAAGGTGAACTGAAGGCAAGGATTATGGCAGCATTCACAAACTTAAAAAGGAGACTGTCTAGAAGGGTTGTAAGAGATTCCGAAGTTGTCTGGAGGCCGTGATTGAAGGTTTGGCGATTTTATTGAATAAATTTACACTTTACTATTTCAAGATATTTTTGTGTAGTTCTAGTAAATATATATGTTAAATTGAGATGTCAGTGTTATTTTCATTTTTGTGGAATTCAGACGACAATCATTCCATCGCATCTTGTATATATTTTTTATATAGTTTTGTGTATGTCTTAGTAATATAAAGTTTCTCTGAGAACAAAGCTTTTTTGTCATTCTTTTTCGTTTCGTCAGTGATTTACGGTGTTATTATAAAACAGATGTAATAATGCCCGTAACATGAGGAATATAAATAGGAGAATGAATCTTCTTTTTTTCCAAGCGCTTCTATTACATTTGTATAGATCAGTGGTTTTCAACCTTTTTGCTGGAGTGGAACCACAGTGAAACATTCCAGTGGCTCGAGGAACCCCTGCAATAAATTAATTGTCTTATTTGTTTGTTTTATTAACCTTTTTTATTCATACTATGCTGTTTTGTTATTGATTTAGTGGAGGTACCTAAACAGACATATCTGCACAGGAGAATTAAAAATTACTGTCAATCATAGTACTTGTGTAACTTCTTGCGGAACCCCTTGGCGTTACTGACGGAACGCTAGGGTTTCGCGGAACCCTGGTTGAAAACCACTGGTATAGATACTAACAAAGACAGATGTAAATGATATCGCTGTTCTAATAAATAATTAATGCAATACTCTGTACTTTTCAACACATGGCCATTCCCAGATAGTTATTGGAAAATAAAAATAGTCTCTGTTAAAAATGCAGAAACGTGCTAAACAACTTGTTAGATCGCGAAACATGATTCAACATCTCAATACATATAACTCCCTCTATTGAAGATTACTCTCTCTCTCTCTCTCTCTCTCTCTCACACACACACTCTATCTATATTTCTATCTATCTATCGGTGTGTGTGTGTTACTCATTATATTCCTTTCACTTTCTTCCTCGGACGCTTAATACAGTTTGGATTCCCTAAGTCTGTAACAAATTCGCAAGGATAAGATAAGAAGGTCAGGGCAGTTCGGGGGCGAATTTGTCCACAGCAAATCGTTAGGACATGAAACGTGATTTAACACATCGCTATAAGAAGTTGCCTTTATCTAAGATATCTCTTCACCAAATCCTCTCCGTGTTGGACTTTCGTGTTCACTCTCTACGCCCACCGTCCTCTCTCTCTACGCCCACCGTCCTCTCTCTCTCTCTCTCCCTTTCTGTTTTCCTCTCAGTGTCTGTGTTACTAATCGTGACTTTCACCATACATAGATAGTTCTGCGTTGAATGCAATCTAATATTTGTTTCAAATAAATTGCTATTATTTTCCACAACTGTTAGCGCTCACGAATTTCACAAGGTCAAGCGTGAACAAATCACTCCTCTACAATATTTAATGACTTGGTCATGCTTAATGGATTTGAAAGACGGAAACGTGAAAGAGACAGGGAAAAAGCTTCAAAATAGAGGAGCGGGATAAAGAGTTCAAACGGAAAACGCGAGAAAGACAAGAGGAAAACATGAATGTAGCTAGGAAGGTGAGGAAGTAGGAGGAGAATGAAAGGAGACAAAAGGAAATCTATATGTGATTAAAGATCGTATGGTTGAGGTGAAAACGTCGGTTGGCCAAAAAGTAATATTGTGATGACGAATGATAAAAGGAGCTGTTAACATTGAGGAATAAAATGGGGAAATGTTTCAAGGGGACAGTCACTTCAGTGTATCGTTGTAAAGTAAAAGCTTTTCCTGGTTCCAACAATTTACAATAAAGAACACTTCTAGAATTTAGACGAATATCTGAAGAACTCGTTTTTTTTTAGTTGATTTCATTGAAGGAGATAGTATTGAAAGATATGTTTTTCTTAAATTTCATGATAAAATCCCAAAAACATAGAAAAATATTAGTAATTCAGAAACTGTAAATACATTCCAATATTTTGGTATTTCTTTCATGAAATTTAAACAAACTTTCAATTTTTTTTTATATGAAAATATTCTGCTAAATTGATATTTTTTCCTAGGATAAGGCAAACATCTGTGATTGTAATTTCTGCCTCAACGAAAATAGAAAGGATTTTCTGACATACCTTCATTTAGCGTTTTCAATATTTTCCTGTGAATACAGAACGTACAGAATTGCCATAGGATAAAATATGTTCAATTTAAATGTATCAACGTATCTGCCTTTTTCTAAAACTTAATGCAAGTATATGATGCAAATGAAAATAAAATGTAAAACATAAATTCAATGCATTAAAAGATTTATTTCAAAACATACTATGTAAGATGTGAGCAGATATTTTGTAATAAAAGTAGAGTTGGTTGTCTAGAAATAGAAATTATAATAAAAAGATTATCATAAAGTTTCTCTGTTGAATACATACACACACACACACATATATATATATATATATATATATATATATATATATATATATATATATATATATATATATATATATATATATATATATATTGGCAGTCTTTATTCATATTGACCTTTTACAGACATATGTTTAGTTATATAATGAATTGTACAGATATGTAGATATATACTATTTATGCATTTGTACACAAAGCAATAAAATGTCCTATACGCATTTTTAAATGTTCATCCTTCTCTCTATTTCTTTCTTTCTTTATTTCTTCTTTTCTTCTTTCTCTCTCTCTCTATATATGTGTGTGTGTGCGTGTGTGTGTGCGTGTATCTAACAATTAATATATTTATGTATTCGTGACTAGTCATAATTATATGAATAACTCGAGAAATAAACTATATATCAAATTTTATATATATATATATATATATATATATATATATATATATATATATATATATATATATATATAAACACATACACACACACATATATATATATATATTTTCAATGTACTTTATTCATTTATATTGCCCCTCGAATATTATTTAATGAAACTATCCGTGCAATATTCAGGTATAATATTATCAGGTAGCGATTTCGTAGGTTTATTCTATAAAAAGAATTTCGGCTCAGTTGTACACAAACCAATGTTTCGGCCAAGAGCAAGTGTTAACTAGAGCATAGATACGAAGGTAGCTTCTAAATAAATGTTCTATGCAAAACCTGAATAGATAAGTTTTGAAAATGGATTGAGAACAGGATATACAAATTCGCCGAATTAATTGTAAATATCTCCAGAAATAAAGTACTACAAAATGTGAATTAATATATCGAGCCAAAATTTTAGTGAACAAGATTTTACTAATATTGTGTGCCTATTAATTTAAGCGGTAAATTCAAAAAGATGTAACTAATGAAAACTGATGTAACTGAAAAAAAATCAGGAATAATTTCTATACATTTCGGGTGTTCTTTGAAAAATACGATAAAATCAGTGGGTTGTTTGCCATACGAGAAAGGGTGAACGAAAGACGCATGTCGTCTGCAAATGATTCTTAAATAAAGAGTCACAAGATCGAACAGCAATTAATCAATCATAAAAGAAGTAATCATAGTTATGTAATTTGCCGAGAGTCAAATGATTATTCTAGGTCATGATATATTCACAGAATTTAGTTAAGGTTATTCATGGTCAATTATTCCTGAAAGATAAATGAGTAGGTCGTCCAGACATAACATTACGAAAAAAGAAAACACAATAAGGCAGAAAGATCAATTGAAATTGTAATCTTAGGATTAATTCTTAGAGAGATGTTAACGCGGAACAGAAAACAGACCAAGATATCTTTATAGAGAGGGACTTATAAAAAGTCATGTTGACTGGACAAAGGAGAAAAAAAACGATGATGGATGGATTGAAATGTTTCTGATATCATGAATAGCAAGAGTAAAAGAAGAAACTAGAAGGGAGATAAAGCTGCAGACGGCAGGGTTTTCTGATAAGACGTAGTAGGAAATAACACAATCACGTTCGTCAGGAAAAATCTGATAAAACACCAAGAAAGAAAGCTCCTATACACAGACACACCAGACACCACAACAAAAGAACGAACACACACACACATACACACACACACGCATATATATATATATATATATATATATATATATATATATATATATATATATATATATATATATATGAACTGATTTATACTATTAATACAACAATGTAAAAAAAATAACGGCTCCTCAGTTTCAAGTAATAAAATCGCCATTAGCTTCAACGACGGCCTCCAGACGATTTCGGAATCTCTTGCATCTCTTTCAGACGGTCCCCTTGTTTAAGTTGGTGAATGCTGCCATAATCCTTGCCGTCAGTTCATGTTTGGTGTTACCAGGAGTTCTGTTGGTATCGCTCAACTGCGTCCAACGCATAATAATCAAGGGGCTTGCAGTCTGGGGAGTTACGTGATCAGATGTAAGAGTAATGTGATCAAAGATAGTATCTGACAGCCATGACTGGATTCATCTGCTTGTGTAGCTATGTGCATAATCCTGTTACCAGATATAGGGTCTTCCAGCAACCTCCTCAACGACCTTGATGCAGGCCGCCGTGTTCAGTCTGAAGCCCATTGGTAAAATGAATGGAGCCATAACGTCGCCATCATTGGTGATCACTCCAAACACATTGGTAATCACCATTAGACTCTCTAACTCTTTTCGAATCCTCTGCGCTGTCTTCAGATTGACAGCGAAATATTCTCTGAAATGTTCGTATTCGAGCTATCGGTGGGAATGCGAAACGGTACAGTGTGCCGTTTCAAAATGGGAAATTGCGGCATGGTACACTTTTTCTCACAGAACGTGCCCAACTGACCCTACTTTGCTATGAAGTCGAGAAAATCAAAAACAATCAATGCGCAAAAGTGATATTAAAATATAAAATGGTGAAAATTTAACCATCGCAACCTATATATATATATATATATATATATGTATATATATATATATATATATATAGAGAGAGAGAGAGAGAGAGTGAGAGAGAGAGACAGACAGACAGACAGACAGACAGAGACAGAGGCAGAGAGGGGGGAAAGAGTGTTAAAAATAGACTTTGAGGTCAATACCTAGTGGCGACAGACTGTTTCATCGTAAAGCGAATTTCCAGGCTATCACAAGTATCAAACATTTCGCTCAAGCATGAAACACGTGTCACAATTCGGTGTTGACCTCGGTGTCTACTTTTATTTTTACATACAATTTATGACTGATATTAAACACCTTTACCCATAAATATGACATATCCAATATATATATATATATATATATATATATATATATATATATATATATATATATATATATATATATATATATAGATAGATAGATAGATAGATAGATAGATAGATAGATAGATTATACGTTTTTCTGCGCCGTCGGTGATTGTCTCAAGAGACAATTTTTGTTTTAAACATCCGTCTTTGTCAGTGTATGGAATATTTATTGTTTGGCAACTAGGAAAATCAAAAGGCTTCACTTAAACGACATCCACAAGGAAGATTGGAACAAAAGAATGACGTTGTGTGATGTTTGGAGTCGGGATTATAGGTGCCGAGGTGACTGGCGATGAACGCAGTGATTTCTCTAGTTGTCCACTGTTACTAATTTCTAATGTCTTATTTAAAACTTAAATGCTTCCAATTCCATGTAGATATCTTTACCGTCGGTATATTTCTTGTGAAAAAATAAATGCAGCCATTTTTGGAACAGGATGTTGACAGTTATAACATTGTTGTATATGATCCAAAAGAAACCAAATTCTAAGAAAACCTGTATATCATATATTAGAACAAGATAATAGCTTTAGAAACAGACAGTGAATATTATGGAAATGGTTTTGGCATCAATACAAAATGGATGAATAACATTGATACGCATTGATTAGAATCCATCTTATACGCATTCAAGAAAGACATAACGATAATTATAAATAAAATTCGATCATTCCCTATAATAAACTAGAACATTTTTAGGAGCGTTGAATGCCTGAAGTTTTTCGTGAGTTAGCGCAGGACACAGAGGTCTGGAAAAGACTGATAAGTGTTATTTATAAAGTTGATAATGATAAGCACATGACGAGATCTAGTTGGTGTTGACAGTTCAGTTATCCGTTGATTTTGAAGGCATACGTGAAGGCATATGTGAAGGCATATGTGAAGGCATATGTGAAGGCATACGTGAAGGCATACGTGAAGGCATACGTGAAGGCATATGTGAAGGCATACGTGAAGGCATATGTGAAGGCATACGTGAAGGCATACGTGAAGGCATATGTGAAGGCATATGTGAAGGCATACGTGAAGGCATATGTGAAGGCATATGTGAAGGCATACGTGAAGGCATACGTGAAGGCATATGTGAAGGCATACGTGAAGGCATACGTGAAGGCATACGTGAAGGCATATGTGAAGGCATATGTGAAGTTATCGTGATTAACTAGATAGCAAATTCTTGCCATATTCTACAGAAGAAATCTTTAATTGGCGAACGGACTTTAAAGGATTTATAATCGTATACATCTCATTTCTAAGAATCAAACGCATATGCTCAGACCATCTAGATTTTCTACACAACATTAATAACTTAACAGACAATTCCTAAAATGTAAATACCCAATGAATATAATAAAAGAAGCACTAAATAAAACTATCCATATAAATTGTAACACACTTCTCACATACAAGAAAAGTAAAAACAACAATCGGATTCCCATGGTTTTTAACCATAATCAATATTTCTACACACTTATTCACAAATTAAAAAATGATTACAAGAACCTCCAATTAAACATAAATATCAAAGACATTTTTGCTAAACCACCCATCAACGCAAAAAAACAAACACCTAACTTATCAGCTATCCTCACCTCTACCAAATATCTAAAAAATACAAACTAAACAGGAAATTATAAATGTAATAAAACTCGTTGTCTAGTTTGCAAACGCCTAATAACATATAGTGAATTTTCTGTACCAAACTCCAAAATCAAAATACATCCACCTCGCCTCACCTGTGATAGCAATAATATAATTTACTACCTATTCTGCACAATATGTCCTAATAGTGGATATATTGGCGAATCTGGAACTAATTTTAGATTTCGTTTCAACAACCACAAACAAGACATACGTCAAAACAATCCGAATTTCCCCATAGCTAAACACTTTAATCAATCATTAGACAACTGTAAATGTATATTGAGACTCAGGTTTTAGTACAACATACACACGAAGCAAAAAAGAGAAATACTGGATTTTAAAATTAGACACATATAAACTAGGGTTAAACAAAGACTTGGGTATTTTAAACCTGTATAAATATTTCAATAGTTATAAATTTTTTTTAGATATTCTTTAGATATAGTTAAAAAAATCTTTCTAAACAACATCTAAAATACTATCGTTAGATTTACGTTAAATAATTCAAACATAGTTGCATTCCACATCACGTGACGTCCGCGTCTAACGACGGACGCTGTAAAGTGTAAACGAACTGTCAAATACAGTAATACAGTAATTCAATTAATTTCTGAGGAAGGACCGAGTTGGTCTGAAATATTAAATATATATAAAAACATACAAATAAATACTTTCGCAAAAAAACACCCAATTTTCTTTTCGGTTATTTTATCCATATATATATATATATATATATATATATATATATATATATATATATATATATATATATACATATATACATATATATATATATATATATATGTATGTATGTATGTATGTGTATATATAAATATTAATATATATATATATATATATATATATATATATATATATATATATATATATATATATATATATATATATATATATAAAGAGCCAGAACCTATCTACCTAGTCTTCAATAGCGGATCATCAGGATAATTCTGACTGAGGAGGTTTGGACCAAACGACATTTTATTGATAAAGAGGCTACCAGAAAGAATGACAAATTAGCATAAAAAACACCGACATTCTATTTGCCAAGCAAACAGACTTATTATCCCTAAAACCTTTAAGAAATTCAGATCTCTGGTTTAGTAATTCATTAGGCTTATTATAAGAAGTGGTAGCTTATTTTTTCTTCATACATAGGAGGCAATATCTATCAACAGCCTTATATTTACGATATTCTTTTATCATCTCTCATTTTAATATAGGATCTCTATTTGGTTTCTTTTTTCATTTTCCATACACAGTTACATAATCTAGTCATGTGCCTGTACATTTCGTGTGTGAAACTACATCTATGGTCATAATATCTTTTGTGAAAGCTCTTTGGGTGGAACCCACATATAATTTTTTACCATTACTACTATTATTATTACTACTATTATCGGGTCTTCTGCTATACAGCACCACCTTTTAAAATATGTTTTCATATTGACATTTTCCCTTAAGGGAGAAACGGCCTCATTAATGCAGTTGTATTTGGGGAACTCAGTATGTTGTTTATTTTTTTAGCTTTTTACTATTGCTTTTATTGATCAAATTTACCATGTTCGACATGCAACTATAGCTTAATTTAACGGTATTTTTGTTAAATATTTCGTATAGGTTATTCGGTGTTTTTCTTTTGGTTAGACATTGCGGTGTCAGTTGATTATTTTCAAGCAGTAAGAATGTTTTTATTTTTTTAATTTTTGTTGATTTTTTTCCTTATATTATTAATAATCTTATTTACAAATTACATTATCTGTTTTTTACTCTACCAGAGTTATAGTTACGTACAAAAAATAATAGATAGATAGATAGATAGATGAATTCTACTATTAAATATGTGCATTTGTCTATTCCCATAAATTAAATGTAAATATCACATATTTGTTGTTGTTGTTTTAAATATTTGTACAGCCAAAGAAAAATGTGTTGACGGCAGCATTTGAAACTCTCGTCTGATCCGAAGTCCTGTAGACTTCTCGGCCGCAGAGTGCGTCATAGCTACTGGATATATATATATGAAGATCCAGTAGCTATGACGCACTCTGCGGCCGAGAAGTCTACAGGACTTCGGATCAGACGAGAGTTTCAAATGCTGCCGTCGATAATTTATTATATGGAACCTTAAAGTGGTCTGTTTTTATTTAACATATATATATATATATATATATATATATATATATATATATATATATATATATATATATATATATTTTAAATAAAAACAGACCACTTTAAGGTTCCATATAATAAATTATTTCACCAGAGCCCTTCCAAAGGACAGTGGATCATCAGATTTATTTCCAAAGTTGAAATGAAAAAATGAAAATATATTTACACATTTATGACGGGCAATAATAAGGAAACTCACGAAGTGGGGGCAGTGTAGGGAGGTAGAGAGACAGCGTTGAGTTAGATGTAACATTTCTATTGTTTCAAATTTAAATATTCGCTGAAATCTAGACATTGACACTTTAAATCTGTTAACGGAAGTTATATCTTGATTAGGAAGTGGGATAGAGGGAAATCTATATTGAAAAAAGAGAAAAAGAAAAAGAGAGAAAAAAAGAGAAAGAGGTTGTGAACAAGTGTCATTAACTTCTATTGGAATATGATGCGTTTTTTTTTTTTTTTTTTTTTTTTTTTGAGATTTCGTAAATTTTTCAGTTTAAACAGTCTAAGCCATTTAATTATATGTTAAAGTTTTTTTAAAAACCTTATTACGGACATTTTGGTGATTTAATGTGAAATAGTCGATTAAGAGGTATGTAGAGTTTACATTAAAACACTAGAAATCTTTTCTCAAATATAAGTTTACATCTAGTAGTAAGTGATTATTAAGATGATATCTTTATCAGTTTGAATTTTATTTATGAGATTGATTAGGGACTACTTTTACATTGGTAAATTCTATTACTTAAAATTTAGTATTAATTTAATATGGAGTGGCATTTTAACGCAATATTAGAGATCATGCTCCATCATATTGTAAACACATCTATGTGAATTTCATACACATACGATCTTTCACATCTACAGTCACTTATACAGGTACACGTGTATTGATATACATGGGTATATCTATATATATATATATATATATATATATATATATATATATATATATATATATATATATATATTAAAATGGTACTTTGTGAAAAAATACTGAGTTTGATGGTATGGAAGAGTGTGATTTTTTCGACATATCTGAAAGAGGAAAAAACAGTTAATTGAGGAATTCTGGTGGGTGCTTCAACAGAGAAAACGAAAGAGGGGAAGACCGAATAAAACATGTGGATGAGCTATGAAGCGACATTTGTGTGCGGAGCGAAACGCGAATGAGGTTCATTGGAGACAGAAACATGTATGAAAGCAATCAATGATCTCCTAGTTGAAGCAAAATAGAAGAAGCTAGTTAATTATTTGCTACGAAATTCGTAGTACATACTTGGGAAAACTCATTCTGCTTGGCATTCACTTTGCAGGGAGGACACGTAATTCAATCTAATTACACATGTGTATATTGGCAAAGTTTTACGATCCTAGAAATATATTTGTGCGCAATCAGATAGATAGATAGATAGATAGATAGATAGATAGATAGATAGATATGAACTGATTTATATATGAACAGACGTAGATATGAATAGACTTAGATATGAACCGACTTTTAGATATTAAGAGACTTAGATAGCAGATAGATGTGAGTAGATTTAGATATGAACAAACTGAGATATAAACAGGAATAGATAGATAGATAGATAGATAGATAGATAGATAGATAGATAGATAGATAGATAGATAGATAGATAGATATGGACATATTTAGATACGAACGGACTTAAATATGAACAGACTTACATATGAACAAACTTATATATGAATAGACTTAGATATGAACAGATTTAGATGGTAATAGACTTAGATAGACGGATAGATAGACTTGAACATATTTAGATATGAAAAGACTTAGATCGATAGATAGATAGATAGATAGATAGATGTGACCAGATTTAAATATGAACAGACTTAGATATAAACAGACTTAGATATGAATAGACTTAGATATGAACAGACTGTGATAGATAGTTTGATTTGAACAGACATATATAAAAAGATTTAGATAGATAGATAGATAGATAGATAGATAGATAGATAGATAGATAGATGTGACCAGATTTAAATATGAACAGACTTAGATATAAACAGATTTAGATATGAATAGACTTAGATATGAACAGATTTAGATGTTAATAGACTTAGATAGACGGATAGATAGACTTGAACATACTTAGATATGAAAAGACTTAGATAGATAGATAGATAGATAGATAGATAGATAGATAGATAGATAGATAGATAGATGTGATCAGATTTAAATATGAACAGACTTAGATATAAACAGACTTAGATATGAATAGACTTAGATATGAACAGACTGTGATAGATAGTTAGATTTGAACAGACATATATAAAAAGATTTAGATAGATAGATAGATAGATAGATAGATAGATAGATAGATAGATAGATAGATAGATAGATAGATCTTTGGGTCTGTATGCATATGATCAAAATTCTTAGATCTGTCATATTTGTGAAGACGTCAGGTGAGACTATAATTCAGTTTAGCATGTCAAGATCAGATGCAATTAGATTAGTTAATTGTTTGCACTGCAGGGATTCGTAACGATAAACTCATTCATATTTTTGGAAACAACATTGATAGGCCCGTGCCGATGCATGCTGCTGTAGTCGGTACATGACAGGCCAACAAAATAATCGTATAAAAGGAGCCACTAGAAATGAAGAGACATGTTTTCTCAAGAGAACCTGTCATTTTAAGAATGAATACGTATATTTAAGTATCCACACATTGAAGGCGAAACGTCCGTGCTTCAGGTAGAGCTTCATCCTGGCAATTGAATCATGTTTAAAAATTTGATTATGCAAAGTCAATCAAATATGGCACAGGTTCCGTGAGAAAATGACAGAAATGAGAGAAAAGAAAGTGAGAAAATATATGCACGAAATGATCAGCTAAATTATTTACTATTCAGGAAGATGTGTTTGAATAAAACCGCGACTTGCTATGATTTCTATTAGAATCTATCCGTGGATGAAAGAAACGTTTCTGAAATTGATTATTTTAAAGTAACAGGAAAAGGAAAGAAATGAATAAATATAAGACGAATGATTTAGGTTCAAGCCGTACGAAACAAAAGAGGACATGTATGAAGTCATATATTAGGAGATAATTTGTGAGGATACAAGAGTAATAAGGACAAGTGTGTCTGTGTGTGCCAACGGGAAGAAAATGGCAAGAACATGATTGTATTGTATCGCCTGTAAAAATCCGATGATCTGAAACGAATGTGATGAGCAAACAAAGCTAATAATGCAGAGGGTTCAATTAAAGTATCGGAAAATTATGAACTAATATTGGTGAAGATATAATTAAAATACAGACATACGCCTACTTCTGTATTTCTATATATCTATCATGCAGCATTTTCTGTTTTTTTCTCTATCTATCTATCTACATACACAAACATGCACACACACACACACACACACACACACACACACACACACACACACACACACACACACACACATATATATATATATATATATATATATATATATATATATATATATATATATATATATGTACGTATGTATGTATTTGTCTGCCTGCCTGTTATTTTTTATGTAAAATCTCGCAGATTTATCTTTTGCACAATGTTAGGAGCGTTTTGTTAATTTACTTTTCTTACATATTCTTCAATGTTCACTTTTATATTTACACATGCTCTATCTCTGATAATGAGCAATTTCTCCCATAAATATAGCAAACCTTAAGAGTATATTTCTTCATATATATATATATATATATATATATATATATATATATAAATATCTATGTATGTGTGTGTGTGTGTGTGTGTGTGTGTGTGCAAACTTGTCTTTCTAGAATGTAAACTCGTTCCTGTAAGTCAACATTCAAGTATGTCTATTTCAGAGCAACAAAAATCTTTCGTAGTAAGTCGATTTTATCCTTGACTTGACCTTGATTCAAAATGAATTGTTTTAACTCAATTGCCTCAAATTATTGACCGAAATAACTTTCGCTGATTTGTTCATAATAAAAAAGAAGAAAAAAACAAGAAAAAAAAACAAATAAAAAACAAATAGCGTCAAAAATAATGAAATAAAATTAAAGTGGCTAGTCAGGCTGTGCAAATCTAAGGCCTATCGAAGCTGGAGACGTTTTAATCGGAAATGGATTTCTTGCTTTCATTGATTAAATAATCTTTTTTAAAATCTCTAAGGACATGTATTCCTTGTTTGTTTAAGTAACACATTTTTTATTTCAACTTACTCTTTTTAAAATACCATTTTAAATAATTAAAACGTACAGTATAGCTTTTTTAGCTGAATGTATCAATTGAAAAAGGGCAAATTACACTTAACCCAACTTAAATCGGCCAAAATCAAAAAAAGTAGTAGCCCTGACTCGTCGACTGAAGGGTTGGGTTGAAGAGTGTGACTGGGGTAGTGTTAAGGGAATATGATATAATGAGCAGTACTGATCCTAAATTAAGCAAAATATTGACAAAGGGATACATAAACACACTAACGCTTATATATATATGCAAACACACATTCGAGAGGATACATACAGTTTACATGTCTAGAACATTTGTAAATAATTGTTTATTTTTATATAACTATAACAATTAATATTAACATACTCAAATTTTAATCTAATGCACAGAATTTTTTTAAGATAATGTATTTTTGAGTAAAATATTCATTTTAGCATCTATGTTATAACGATAGAATATTTTGTTGAAATGGGCCCGATAAACATTGATTACTTAGTCACCACTGATACACACAAACTCACATATACATATATATATATATATATATATATATATATATATAGAGAGAGAGAGAGAGAGAGAGAGAGAGAGAGAAAGATAGATAGATAGATAGATAGATAGATAGATAGATAGATATTCTAATCTGTTGATGTTTATCTGTATATTTACCTCAGTCTGTTGATATGTATCTGTCTACCACAATCTGTTGATATCTATCTATCTATATTTATTTGTTTAGATGTCGCTGCTAAATGGAAATATATGGAAATTCTTTTAACGAGGGAAAAGTAAACTCTCATTACCTCCACTAATAAATTTGCTTTTAGCTTTTGTTGTACAAGATACAGTAACATTTTTTATTTACAATACTTAAAATTTCATTCACAAATACCGAATTAGATAGATAGATAGATAGATAGATAGATAGATAGATAGATAGATAGATAGATAGATAGATAGATAGATAAGAACAGGCTGGGATAGACAGATCGATATATGAGTACAGAGTGGTATAGATAGCTAGATAGATAGATAGCTTGATTGATAGCCAGATAGCTAGATATTTTATGTATTTCGTTACTCGAAGTCGCCATAGTTCATTTAAGTCTTATGCACTTGACGTTCTTCAAGATTGTTTTTCTAATTCTATTTTTTTTCATATGGACACAAATGCAAGCTCCTGGGAAATTATCAGTAACTGCATTTTTCACTTCCTATTCGAAGGAAACATCTTTTTTTTTCTATACTGAAAATTTTCAAACCTACATCTCTTTATCCTAAATAACGACACGAAAAAAAAGACCGAAAAAATACAGAAGTAATTTTTTTCAGTATTGAGTTTACCAATAGTTTTGATAAATAATAATTCTCCCTCATAATCCGATTACCTTTAAACGCAACCTCTTAAGTCGCCATTAGTGTTATTACATGTAAACATTTAATGTGTGTTTCGCATTCATTCCATTAAATACATTTGGGATCTTTTCTATTAATTCAACCCCAAATTTATATTTACTAAAATTCACACAAAATTCTCCCAGAGCAAAGCCCTTCCACTTCACTTCAGCTGGGTTGAGATTTGCGATCACCTCAAATGTGGACGAATCAGTAGCCTTATTTCTAATGAGGATTCTCTATTTGCGCTCACACCAATAAACTATCCAAAAAACAGATTTTGTTTTACTTTTTCTAAATTGTAAAATATCCTTATAAGTACCTCGTATGTCATCCGCTCTTAAGAAATATGAATAACTCTATGATTTTTGCTAATTTTTCATTCTAAGGTTTAATGCGCCGTTAGTGTTATTACATGTAATCATTTAATGTGTGTTTCGCATTCATTCCATTAAACCCATTTTGAATCTTTTCTATTAATTCAACCCAAAATAAAAATAATTTATATTTACTAAAATCCACACCAAATTCTCCTAGAGCAAGGCCCCTCCATTTCACTTCAGCTGGGCTGACATTTCCGATTACCTCAAATGTGGACCACTCGGTAGCCTTATTTCTAATGTGGGGTGTCTATTCGCGGTCACACCAATAAACTATACAAAAACTGAATTTTTTTTTTTTAAATTATAAAAACCTCGTATATCATCCACACTTTTGAAATATGAATAACTCTATGATTTTGCGAAATTTTTCATTCTGAGGTTTAGGTTAATTCCAAGGCAAGCTAAACAAATTTTGATTTAAAATTTATAATTTCAAAAGAGTGCCAAAAATTTAATTTAAAAAAAACAAGCTAACTTTGATATAACATTTATAATTCCTTGGGCTGATTTCATATGTGCGATAAGTAACTTTACATATTTTTGAGTAAATTATTAGGTTGGTGCAAAAATAATGTCGTTTTTTGACTGAAGTTGAACGTCAAAAAACGACATTATTTTTGCACCAACCTAATATAAGAAAACTTCCCTCATTTCTTCTGGGATAAGTTACATATTCTATCTCTTCCTTTGGTTACCCCCCCTACTTCCTTTCGTCGTTTCGCTTTCTATTTTCTAGGATCATTTATTTCTGCTCAACGCTAATAGACTTGTGTATTCTTGCAGAAACACTTGAAGAATTTCGAAGGTAATGTTACACGCTCTTTCACACATACACTCGCTTAAATCCGTTTCCCTTTCGTTGGAATTAAATTGTTTGAAGTAGGAACTAACGGATAATTGATAGGTAATAAATTGAAAGGGAATTCTGTGGAATGAGATCATTAATTAAGATACCTAATTGCAGAACAGAGTTGGTTAAATTGAGTATTGAAAAATGTTGGACGCCCTAATTGATACCTCGAAAAGAGAATAGCTTTATCATTGTCCAGTGGAATTCTTTACAATGTAGAAATTGTTGCCATGGATGTGAATTCACTTAAAAAAAAAACAAATCTAAGAGAAGTTAGAGTTCCAGTGACCTTGTTATCTTTGCTTTAAAAAATTGACTGCACTAGTAGATGATAAAAAATTATCAGTAAATAGAAAAAAATATTTATTGCGAAATATTTAAACTTTAAGTATAGTTTTTACGTTAGGTAAATACATGTCTGGTTGCCGCTAATGTACACATCACTTTGTTGTTTCAAGATATATATAACATTAGCATGTGTTGTTTAAACTTTAATTTATTGTTCTGTCGCTGTCCCACTCCCGAGAATAGTTACCATCGCCTTTAAAAACGCCATAAAACCCACTTGATTTGTGTTTCCAAACAGGTTCAACAAACCTTTTTTATCAACAGATACAATGCTTACTGAAAATATCTATTTTCTACTAAAACTATATACACGGATGAACTATATACAGATGGATAAATTTTCGTCTAAATTAAGCAAAAATGAAAATAACACAGAAAACTCTTTCTAACTGACATATTTACTAAAAGTATATAGATATCTCTTAAATTCTACTGAATAAGCTCACCATTGGCTTCAATGATGGACTGCAGATGACTTTGGAATCTCCTGCATCTCTTCTGGACGGTCTCTTTGTTTAAGTTGGTGAATGCTTCCATAATCCTTGCCTTCATTTCATGTTTGGAGTTTTGTTGGGGTCTCTCACTCAATTGCGTCCAATGCTTAATAATCAACGGGCTTGCAATCTGGGGAGGTAGGTGCCCAGATGTAAGGGGTGGTGTGCTTCTCCGGCTTATGTTGTATGGTACAAAGTCCTGTTGCCAGATATAGAGTCTTCCAGCAGCCACCATCTTGAACCAAGACAGCAAGGCCTCTTCAAGGAACTTGATGTAGGCCTCCGTGTTGAGTGAGATCATCACCAACAAATTCGAGACTTCTTTTCTCATAAAAACAAACAGAGTGATTATTCCAAGCTGCCGTACCTTCGTAAACGCCTGTCGGAATATGAATAGAAGCATAACGTCGCCATTACTTGTGATCACTCCAAACACCAGGATGTTGACTTGATATATCATGCAACTCTTTCGGAATCCTCTGCAATATACAAACAGTACAGCATGCTGCTTCCAAACAACTGCCGGAATAAATTACGTCATGGTTCTCTTATTTCTCATAGACGATGTGCATCTGACCCTACTATAATGAGCAGTCAGTGTGTGTCAGACTAAATATTTTATCCACACCATACGTGTATGTCTGTGTTGGCGAGTATGTTTTATTACATGCTTTTACGCACTCATATACTGTGTGATATATAACATGAATATTTCAGATATACGAGAAATACTGTCGTTCCAAGAGCATCAGCATTTTTCCAATTTCGGAAACATTTCAACACCGTCACGCATAATGTATATATATATACTCTCGCGCATACACATATGCGTGCATTCACACACACGCGCGCGCCCGCGCGTGCGCGCGCACTCATTCACATTGATATAGCTCATCAGTGTGGTTAGACATTTGATTGCTTCAAGCCGTGATCGAAACTCGACCGAATTGGCATCAATCAAATTCTACCCCTAAGCTATCGGTGCACGGCAGAAAATGGGCTATTTTTAATGTATTATATAGGGGATGTATACAAAAACCAGTAGCCAAGTGCACTCAATTCGTAATTGAAGAGCAATTCGTTAATAGCAGCAGCAGACACAGTTTTTTTTAAATTACCCTTTCTCTATCGTGTTTAATCGGCTAACGAGATTCTTAATATATATGTATAAATATATGTTTGACATCACAGCACATATATATATATATAGATTTAAAAAGGTATGAAAGCATTCTTCTTTAAGGATACGTTTCAGGCGACATTTACTCACAAGAATACTTTGGTAAATATTTCATTGGCTGAATAACAATTAGCATTCCGAAAAAAAGAAAAATATAAGAAATGAAAAGAATGAACCACGACTACAATAAAAATGTACTATTAAAAACGAGGGGGGAGCAAGAATAATAGCAAAAGAGCCAATTTAAGGGTTTCCTAGTGAGAATAAACTAGAAAAATTCATTCATATACATTCTCAAAGACAAAGAAAGCGAGCAAAACGCCCATTCTCTGCGCATAGAGACGGATGACGTAACCTAATAAAGACCGATTGAAATACACGTAAATGATGAGCAGACCCTGATAGTAAACTTTCTTAAACACAACATGGAAATGTGGAACAGCACATTCTGCCTAAATTATACCAGAGACACGACCATCTCCAATCGCCTGAATATCTGACAAGGAATCGGTCTGTCTGTTCTTAATTCCGCTTACGCATGAACTAAACAATAATAGCTAAGGCTACAAACTAAATAAGAAAGTATTCAATCACCTACTCTACATGGATGGTCTCAAAATCTTTGCCAAAGACGACAATGAGATGAAGGGTATCCTTAATTCTTTAAAATGCTTCACTGAGGACATATTTTCGGATTAGATAAATGTGCAAAAGTAAAAAAAAAAAAAGAAAGAGTGAATTACAGAAACACACTCAATAAATATAGAATTTGTCTCAAAGATTAGGGAACTGGAACAAGATGAAGCCTATAAGTACCTAGGAATCGGGGAAGGATATGTAATACAGAATGCCCAAATGATGGAGAAATGATAAAATAAATACTACAGACGTGTGAGTCTGGTACTTAATACCGAGCCGAATGAAAAAAAATCATCTTGGCTGCTCCTGTGGTGCAATACAGTTCCAACATCATTAACTGGACCATAGCTGACATTAAGGAAATATACGCAAGAAACAAGAAAGCTTCTCACCTGCCACTGTAGGCATCATCCCAAAGCTGATTTTAACGTCTGTATGAGCCCAGATCCGAAGGAGTCAGAGGATTAGTTCAACTAGGAATGTCTTACAAAACTTCAACTACTGGCTTTCAAAGATAACAGGAAACTACAGGACTGGATGATATCTGCGTCAAAGAACATGAAAGCAAAAAATATGCCAGACACAGATACAGAAACAACAGCAAGATAAACCGCTTCAAGGTTATTATTCTTCCCGTACCCAACAAGGTGATGTAGACAAAACCCGTTACCCATCGGTGGCTACGTAGTGCAGGATTAAAAGCTGAAACCGAAGATTTTATTCTTTCGGCACATGACTAGAAATTATCAAGCACACATACTGGATAAGTGTGTTTGCCCAAAATGCAGATTCAGTGATAAATATCCAGAAACAATTGTACATCTTGTATTAGGTTGCACCGTATTGGCACCCACTGAATATTAAACACGGCATGACAGATTGGGCCAATATCTATACTGGAAAATATGCAACTTCTACGGAAAGGAAGCCGGAAAAAATTGGCACGAACACCACCCAGACTCGGTTACTGATATAGGACCTGTAACAATTTTATGGGACTTCAAAATACACACAGAGAGAACAATCAAATTAATCGACCTGATATCGTTAATAGAAACCGCAAATAAAACCGAGCATCCTTATTGATATACCAGACACTGCAGACTGAAATATATCTTTGGAGGTCTTCAAAAAGCTTTCAAAATACAAG
Organism: Acanthosepion esculentum; assembly: GCA_964036315.1. NCBI lineage: Eukaryota > Metazoa > Mollusca > Cephalopoda > Sepiida > Sepiidae > Acanthosepion > Acanthosepion esculentum. Next base: position 115,909,011 of record OZ038481.1, read on the forward strand.
GGCATTGAAATCGAAATCTCAAAAATGTGGTACATTCGAACAGCAACAATTCCTGTTGTAGTTGGAGCGCTCGGATAGATTGGAAAAGTTTCCACTAGAAACATTGAAGAGATTCCTGGTAGCCTATGCCTTAAAGAAATACAAACATTTATTCTCACGAGTACAGCCCAAACATTAGGGTATTATCTATGTAAAAATGTATGTTTTTCCGTATTTTTCAAACTGCTCAGTGAAAAAAGTCATGATGTCATTTCGGACCTTAGGTCTCTGCTCGGGATCCGGAAAAAAATTAGTACTTTCCAGAAATCAAAGAGAATAATAATAATAATAATAATAATAATAATAATAATAATAATAATAATAATAATAATAATATCGAAGATATTATCACAGGATGTCCGGAACTGGCAAAAAGTCAGTGTACCCGACAACATAACAAGGTAGCGACATATATGCACTGGGAGATATGCAGGAAGCACAAAATCGAAAGTACTGAGTGATGTTATGAGCCCCAACCATACATAGTTTCACAAAATAACGATGTAATTATCCTCTGGGATATGCCAATTCAAACTGACAGGGAAATAAAAGTCAACAAACCTGATATTATCATAAAGGACATGCAATGTAGGAAGTGTATGCTTATTGACACAGCGATACCATCTGAGAGAAACACCTTAATGAAAACCCACATCTCACTTTTGGTTATATCTCTGCATATATCTTCACTTCTTTTTATCATAGTTGCCTTCTTATTTTATAAATATATTGTGCTATTTTAATTAGAAACCTAGTTTATACATATCTAATTATTTTATCATAAGATTGTATTTCATCGAAGGTCTGTCGATTAGGGAGAAAAGACTGAAAACTTACTTCAGGCAAACCCATTTGTAATTATAGTGCTTATTATCAAAAGAAACCAATTATAAGAATTTAGATAGATAGATAGATAGATAGATAGATAGATAGATAGATAGATAGATAGATAGGTTAACTGTCAGTATACTGTTTTGATTCCTATGTCCAGACTGACTCTTGTTACAAGACTTATATCTCGGATTACTAGCCGTCTTTCCTCATAAATATAACATATATTTATATAACCATATAATGCTTTTAAATAGTACATGTTGATAATAAATTATTCCCAATATACTGTATAAAACATTTTTATACTGAAATATCTAAGAATGTCATCATTATTTTCAAATGCATTTATAATTAAACATTACCTATTATATGCTTTGTTGCTTTATACTTTCTTATTCATTTTATATTCAGTGAAACCATTCAGTTGCAAACAGACAATATTATAGGTTTCCTTACATTTATAATATCCTCTACCAACTTCATCTTTTACCAGGGCTACATCTATATGATGCTATGCTCTTGAATCGTCTTCACCTCCCGTTTTTTACCAGTTGATTCTATTCGCTTGTGTCCTTTTTACTAACCCACCAGTGGATTATTTGATGACAGGTTCATACCGCTAGTTGCTGCTCCACTTGATTCCGTAGCAAACAGTTTTTTTTTGGGGGGTGGGGTATGGTGGAACTTTTATTAATACACACAACTGGTTTTAATTTGGTTACCAACCACAAATAGAGTCCCCGGTTTTACCTGCAATTAACCCACTGTCTAAATGAAAGTAACAGTTTCGGCTGAAATTTAATCTCGATACATCAACCACACTTTCCGCGCTAATAAAATACTAGGCTACAAGCATATCCCATTTTTTTTACCTAATTAATATCTATACATATGAATCAGGAACAAAATCGATTTCTTGCTTCACATACCAATAATGATGTGAATAAAAATCGATGTATTATGATATTTACTTATCACTTGTGTGCAATTACCGTATTTGACGGCATATAAGGCGCACTTTTTTTACTATATCTTTTAAAATTTCCCTGCGTCTTATATGTCATATGCAGTTTTAAAATTCGCGAGGATCTACCAAAATTAGCTAAATGACAACTACTATTAGCTTAGAATTTAGAGTAACTTTCATATGCCTATTGTCATCATTTAAAAGCCTGTTATGCAGATTAAAAGTGTTATCATTCATAATATTCATTATATTAATTTCATCATGTTTAATATTCGTACTTTGTTTCAATAAAATTATATATTTGTAAAATATGTTTGTTTCATTAATATTTTTCTTGTTATAACTTCCGGTTGCATTGGTATAAATACAATCAGAATTTGTATATCCTAATTATCTCCCTAAGGCGTTTACAAGACGCAGGAAGTTCAAATCATGTAAATGATATAATAAAGTTTTTATAAGTTCGTGTTCCATTTTAACTATTTCGTTTAATTGTAATCATGGCTTGTTTAACAAAAATATTACCTCATAAATTTAGTCTAGGCTGTACCATTTACTAATAATTTTACTAATTTCCCTAATTACTAATTTTCTTCTTGATTTGTCCTGTTGAAATTGGGGTGCGGCTTATACACTTGTGCGTCTTATATGACGTCAAATAGGGTATTTAATAATATCTATAATATATTCGTGGTTTTAAGTTTTATATTTGGGGTTTAAATGTTTACATGACATATTTTGTATGCAAGATGTCAGTGTAAGACGTGACCAGTTGCTATATATCAGCAATTATCTCATTATCATGAGTGGATAACATCCTTCGCTAGATTTCATCTTGAGGTTAAATTCCTGAATGAGAACTGTGATCGTGGTGAAGAAACGTTGACACGTGTTGTTAAACTGAGACCATGTCCCTAAACACTTGTGCTAATTATTAGCTGTAGTCAAACTTATAATTACCAGGTAAGTCCATTTAACCATCTATGTAATTGCTGAGCGTCTGTTTCGTTTCAGAAAGCGAACTGAATCATTTGGAAAAAACGACTTATCTACCCTGTTCACATATTTCTAGTCATTGGGTATTAGATTAAAAAAGAAGTTCAATTATTTGTAATTCCCAAAACATATGCACAATGGCTCTTTGCTCACTTGATATTTCTACTACGATGTTACAAATAATTTTTGCAGGATATTTTTTTTAATTAAGACAGGCTGCTTAAAATCGCTGAGCCGAAAACCTCCTGAAACCTGAGCAAACCACCAATAGTTCAGCAGGAAAGTGGATCAACGTTAATGGAATATTGTTTCCTATACTCTTATTTAAAAAGATAAGCCATGATTCTACTGGTTTCGCAGGTCGTGACGCTCCACAGATTCATTTTCTTTATGATATATGAATTTCCATGTCTTCTTGGGAAAGATAGTAAAGTGGTTTTCCTTGTCTACTCCTTGGATTTAAATTAAGTTGTACTACTCTTAAGATGTTTGCCATCCAATAATCGTCAGTCCCATCTATCCTGCTATTTAACCTCATTTGAAGGCCGGAGAATTCGATTCGGGCCTTTTTCAAGGCATATGGGAAAAAGTGAACGTACTGGATTAAACTGGAATTTGAACGTGGCTCTTCGATTCCATTTTCAACAAAGAATGATTTTCCTCTTTCCGATGTCCATGTCTAGGATCAACCCTATTAAAATACCCTCGAGTATTTAAATGTTTCTTCATGAATTTGGTGAATAGTAATTGTGTGTTTAATTCCTGAGCCTCTTAATATAGACTTAGATTCAGTGAAAATGGCGGGCAGCAACTAAACAGTAATAAATAATAACAATGTGAGATATTGCTAGCGATGACAGGATAAAAATCTACCGTCATAAATTAAATAAAGGTCCACCTTGAAATTCCATGAGATTTACCCGTACCGTCAGATATCGATAAAAGGCCGTAGGGTTAAACGGCTGAAATTTTGGAACAATTGCGACAATGATACAGACATTAGTTTCAATGTAAATTATTTTCTTCTTATTAAAAAGCTTATAATCATAGACGTTTTTAGTCGGTTTATCGTGAATCATTTGCTTTCTTCATCTAGATCTTTTGTCTGTACAGTTCCTCCATTTTGTTTTTCTGGACAGTTTCTTACATTATCGGATCACCATAAGTCACGTGACTTAAGTCGACCACTCTTGCTTCTTGCTGTAAAACAAATTAACTCTCTCATTTTACAATCAAATCACACTTCGTTTGAATGGTACCAACGGAAGAAGAGATGACCGACTACAAAGACGCTATTATCACAAAGATGATCCTGTTCATTAGGATAAACAGAAAACTGTCACATTTAAAATTAGTCAGATGAAAGTCTAATTAAATGTGACACGGTCAGAGCGCTGTAGAACAAGCTTTCGCATGTTAAGCTAATCGACTCTCGCTACTGCACTGGATGCATTCAAATGAGCTTGTTCCAAAAGATTCTAAGATTAGCCTATATGTAGATTCAACAGGATTAAGAAGAAATTTAACAGCTGAATCCTTAAAAGTGAGTAAATTCATCACGAAAGTCTAGGTTAAAAACAACCGCATGTTAAACGTATGCTGCTACCGAAATGTAAACAAAGTATTTTTTAAAAATCAAGTCACCCCAATCAAGGCTTTAATGCCATTAAGATGCAAGCATCTACTGATGGTGAACGATAATAAAAAAAAAATAAATAAAAATCCTTAATAGGAAAGAATGGATAAAACTCTGTTCTTGTTCAAAAGACCGGGGAGTTGTGTAAACCGGGCGATAATACGATAATGGTGATATTAGACGCCTATTATCCTCATCTTTGCCATATTAACAACGTTTCGGCCGTTCTACGCTCCGGCCTTCTTCAGGTGATTCTAATTTTGAACCGAACCTTTTATTTCGTCCACCGGGGTAAATTGTGATAACTCCACGTGCTATGCCTCTTCCGGACATCATAGTTATTTCCCTGTAACTCAACTCTTCAAGTTTTTTGGTATAGAACACAGAACTCTTTCGATCTAGTTGTGACACCCAACCCTCCTCTGTCCTGGTTAGGGCACCACTTGTGACACCCGTACTGGTCGCGGCGCACTTGTGACGTCGGTCCTTTGTGACGGGCTAACCCTGGGACGTCGGTTGAAGACTGGTTCGGTTCTAGCACCAACTTGTCGTACTCGGCTCGCTTCCAACGCCTGGTCACCGAAGCAACTGCTTTGATCTCGATTCAACCTACCCACGTTGTGATTTGATCTTAGGTTGACGAGATCAATCAGACGTCGGGCCGTAGTGCCAGCCGAATCCGGGTCAATGTGATACTGCACAATAATTGTAGACAAAAAAACAAAAGCACAAACAACAACTTCAAGGCGAGCGACTGGTTAGGAATAGTGATTAATTTTATGTCGGTTTGTTGAGTTACAGGAGTGCGTCTCTCTCTTTCTCTCCCAGCCCGAAGAAAAAAAAATGTGGATTGTAACACTTTTGCGTTCCTTAACTAGGTCTGGATATCGAGATGGCGAATATAAGTCAGACTTCTATAATTTGTTCTTGGTTAGAAGTCTAGTCGGAAACTTGTTTTGATGGGAAATCTAAAGTCGGTCTTCAACAAATCTGTTCTTGGTTAGAAGTCTAAGTCGGAAGGCATGGAATCGTGCGGTCACCTGTGCGAGGCGCGTCTCTCCGTCTCGACTTTCCTCGACGAACTCAGCTCTACTCTGCGAACTCTCCTCGACGAACTCTCCTCGACGAACTCTCCTCGACGAACTCACTGAAACACCCGTAGATGTTTGCTTATATGGACGCCGATCAAAACCTGGCGTGGGGTCGGACGTGGTGTGGCCACCACGTTGATTTCAAATCCCCAATAAGGATTTTCTTTGTTTTCGGCCAAAAATAATTATCATTTTCCGTATTTGGAAATCTTATTCCACTCCCACCCTCTTCTGCTCTCATATGGGTATCTCACCATACTTTAGAGGGCGTCAACGGTTTTCCCACTTCCTCGCAGTAACATCTCATACCTATCCTCTCAATGGGCGGGTGGCGGCCTCCTCTCTGCGTCACATGATCATCTCCGCCTGGCTATTCGGCCAATAGGCGTCAACTGATAATCTCAATTTTTATCCAACTTCACGGGATATGTTTTTTTTTTCAACCAGGTTTATCCGTCAACATTAAGTGGAAGATTCTTTTTTGGCGAAATTGGGTTAATTAAAATACCCTAACATAGCCTTCGTTATCGCAAACGAACCCAAAACAAAATGCAGATGTCCTGTCCAGGCGGTCGGCAGACGGCCCATCAACTACTGATAACACAAGTTCGTCACAGCCAATGTTTTATCTACCCAGAGCTCTGTGGTCACTCAACTAATTTTCACGACAATGACCATCAAAACCTTCGTGGGTGGCATTCTTTCCTTCCCTTATCATCTGGGTTGTTAAGCCCTGTCCGTCTGTTTCTTTCTCTTTTTCCTTCCTTTGTCCTCGAAGAGAATTTGGCATATCTCAGCATCAAACTTCAGCGAGAAAGTAAAGTGGTTATCTTGAATTCGCACTTGAAAATAACAAAACAAAAAAAAAATCTTTTTTTTTCTCTTTTTTTTCACCGATACTCTGTTTGGGAAAATAAAAAAACAAAAAGAAAATCGCTCAGTATGTCTTTCGTTATATCTATCGGTGTCAGTAATCGCTCAGTATGTCTTTCGTTATATCTATCGGTGTAAGTAATCGCTCAGTATGTCTTTCGTTATATCTATCGGTTTAAGTATCCCCGTAATTAACTTCTGTGGTTAATTAATTGATTAATTAACCCTTCCGTTCCTAAATAGTGTTACAATCCTCCCTAACCTATTCGTGCCATTTACTTGTAAATGGCATTCAAATCCAACTACACAATTTAGCATGCATCATGCACCTGTCCCATGCAGTCGTATTCTTTTCATTTCTTTTTTTCACGCTTTTACATGTAAAGTATTGTTCTACTTCATTTTGTTCTGTTTTACATGCAACGTAAAATTCTTTTATCTTCTTCTGTTTTATATGAAATATAAAGTTCTTTTATCTTCTGTTTTTCATGCAATATAAAGTTCTTTTATCTTCTTCTGTTTTTCATGCAATATAAAGTTCTTTTATCTTCTGTTTTTCATGCAATATAAAGTTCTTTTATCTTCTTCTGTTTTTCATGCAATATAAAGTTCTTTTATCTTCTGTTTTTCATGCAATATAAAGTTCTTTTATCTTCTTCTGTTTTTCATGCAATATAAAGTTCTTTTATCTTCTTCTGTTTTTCATGCAATATAAAGTTCTTTTCAAGCAATTTTTTCATTTTTTAAAGTGTGCCGGTGGGTGTATGTGTGTGGTTATTATGGCTTGTTCTTCTTGGTCAATGTTCTTCTCTCCGCTGTGGGGGGGTTTTCCGCCGCGCGTGTCGGTTCTGCGTTGGCTTCTTCCGTCGGCTTTTCTGCAATTCTCTCGTTGATTCTGTATGGGTAAAGAACACTGCTCGGCATCTCCCTGTCGAGCTGCTGCACGCTCATTTGATTACTGCGAATTAATTACGTGCTACTTCTAATCTTCCATACTTCCTACACCGCCTATGGCGATAATTATGAATGTACCCATCATTGCTAACCAACTTATCTGTTTATCACCTTTCCAAGCCATATCCTCCCTACCCAGCTCACTTAGCTTATTCCTCAACTGATCCATATCGATCGTTTCTATCGGCTTCATCAGCGCCGGTATTTTATTCAAGGTAACATTGGGGAATCCCTTCAATATCGGTTCCCATAACTCTGTACAATTGACTAAGCTTCTGCCAATCATTTCTATGGTGGAATCTCCCTCTTCATATTTTTCTTCTATGGTTCTATCCTGCTTAATTCTTTACTCAGCTGTTCCATAACTTTTTCTAAACTCGTAACTCTTCAGCTCTTTCCTCCCCTAACTAACCCTAGCAGACCGACTGGCCCGGACAGGTTCGCGTGGTCCCCTCCAAGGATAGTACTCAATGACACTATCGCTGGCCAGCTAACAATGCCACTAACTCTCTTCCGTCCTTCGTGAGGTGCAATTCGCGCCCCCATGCCCTCCATCCACATCTACCACAGTCAGACAGTAGGTTTTGGATGAGCCAGGGTCGTTATCTGACGACACCTAATTATTCAATTGAAATTTTGACTTCTCCATTCCTCTCAATCTCATCTTCCGAGTTAGTTCCTCTAACCTTCCCTTAATGTTTTAATTTCTCTTCAGGGTGTGTTCCGCCTAGTCTCTTTTCACCTGATTCTTCCTTCCCCTTCGAGTCCTTGATCTGGTCTTCAATACCGCTTGACTCTAGGTCTAAATCTCTCCTGTTCCTTAGTCTTTCTTTGAGCTGGGAAAGGGGTATCTGATCCTCCTCCTCCCACTCGTTGAACTCTTCGTCATGTTTAGGGTGCCTCTTTCTAGAGCCTTTGACTGCTTGATCGGATCTCTTCGTATTTCTCTCCCTTTTCTTTGGACATTGGGGTGCGACGGTGACATCACAGGGTCTTCCCCGCACCGATTCAGGCGACGACTGAACGCCGCTGATCCCCGCCGAGGGTTCCAACTCCGTCACTCGGATCGCTTCGTCCATCTGGCCAAGTCGATTCATCTCTTCATTTTCCTCGGAATCTTCCTCCGTCTCCATTTCTTCAGGCTCAACCAGAGTTACCTTCCTTGTTCTTGTCTTCCTAGGCCTCGGCTCGCTCATCTCCAGCTTAGCTATTTCAGCCTTCTTCAGATCATTGGCATGGACCCTCCTTGCTCGTCCTGCCACTTGATCCCATATTACATATGATACTGGACCCGTCTGCTCCACTATCCGGTAGTACGGTTCCCACCTTTGGTCCAGCTTTCCTTCTCTCTGGTGGATTTTATAGTAGACAGGGTCTCCAACCTTCAATTCTACTACCTTTCTTTCAGCATTCACTCTCTCATTTCTTCTCTTCTGTGCCATCCTTATTCTTCTTCTGGCCTGTACAAATATCTTATGTTGTTGTTCTAGCAACAGCTGATGATGATCTTCTCCCACATACTTTCTTCGGGGCTTCAATAGGTTATCCACAGGCAGGACCACGTCTCTGCCAAACAACATAAAGTAAGGAGAAAATCTGGAGGTTTCGTTTATCGTAAACCTCACGGCCGCCAGAGCCTGTGTCAAATACAAATCCCAATTTCCAGTGTTCTCTCTAGTCAGCTTGGCCAATATATCTCCCAAGGTTCTATGAAACCTTTCCACTTTAGCATTTCCTTGCGGGTGATATGGAGATGTTTTTACGTGCTCTATATTTAAACCCGTCAGCACCTCTCTCATTATGCTGTTTATATTCTCTGGGCCATTATCAGTGACAAGTTGTACAGGGGCGCCATACCTAGGGAAGATTTCGCCTATTATCAAATCGGCCACAGTTCTAGCCTTCTTGTCTGGCACTGCAAATGCCTCAGGCCAATTTGTTAGCCAATCAACAAAACTCACTATATAGTTGTTTCCCTGTGCAGTTTCCCCATATGGTCCTGATACATCCATACTCACTTTCTCGAAGGGGAAATTCGGCACGTCCATCTCCTCCAATGGTGCCATTTCCTGCCTTCTGCTCTGTGACTGGCACACTACACAGCTCCGAACATAGTGACCTCTCCGTACAGTTTGGGCCAATAGTACTTCCTACCTATTAGATCATATGTCCTATCAATTCCCATGTGGCCCAACCTCTCGTGGCACTGTTCCAACATCTCTGGTCTTAAACTTTTGGGCACATACAACTTGGGCTTGACTTCTTCATCCCTACCTGAGAGATAATACAGCCTTTCCTCTATTATGGCATACTTGGTGGTCTCTCCTGCCTCCACCTTTTCTCTCAGGGCAGCCATTTCACTGTCTGCCCGCTCCTTCTCAATTTCTTCTGTCCAGTAGGGATCTGTTATTATCTGTGCGTCCCCTTCCTCGTCCGATTCTAACATAGGGCAATCTTTTAACTTATTAGAGTTAACTACTCCGATTCTATAGGCTTTATCATCTACTCCCTGCTCTACTTTTACAGATCTTTCTTCCAGTTGTTTCGGTATTCTTGAGAGCAGATCTGCGCACGTATTTTCCTTCCCTGCTAAATACTCTATCTTACAGTGGTAGCCACTTAACTTTAGCGCCCACTGTTGAATCTTATTATTATTTGTCCATTCTGCCTGCAATAGGTATTGCAGAGGCTTGTGGTCAGTCTTTATAGTAAAGACCGCACCATTCAAGTAATAGTCCAGTTTTTGAAGAGCATATATGATAGCATATGCTTCTCTTTCTATTACTGGCCATCTCCGTTGTGTCTCTGAGAGCTTATGAGAGAGAAAGTATATCGGTACCTCCTCTGGTATGCCTGGCACTGGTCCTTCTTTATCGGGACATGGCTGGGTGAGAACTGCTCCTACACACTGCTCACTGGCATCAGTGTATAGTACCATGGGCTTGCTGAGGTCTGGGTACATCAGCAGTGGGACGGCGGTCAACTGTTCCTTTAACGTATCAAATGCCCGTTGACAGTCCTCTGTCCACCTGAACCTAGCGTATTTCTTCGTCAGGGCTACTAGTGGTATGGCAATTCTCGAGAATGCCGGGACAAATCGTCGGTAGTAACCTATAGCCCCTATAAAGCCTCTTACTTGTCTCACTGTCTTAGGTTCTGGCATTTCCCTTATGACCTTCACCTTATCCATGTCGGGCTTAATACCGTCTCCGTTTATAATAAAGCCCAAGTATCTAGTCTCCTCCCTCAGAAACTGACACTTCGACAATTTCAATTTTAAGCCGTGTTTTCTTAACCTTCCCAACACTTGCCCCAGATGGAAAAAGTGTTGCTCTACTGTTTCTGAAAATATCAAAATATCATCCAAGTATGCCATGGCAAAGCTCTCGTATCCTCCTAACACTATTGACATCAGCTGTTGGAAGATTCCCGGGGCATTAGCTAAACCGAATGGCATCACCCTGAACTGAAACAGTCCTAGGTGACACGCAAATGCGGCCTTCTCCTTGTCAGCCTCATCAAGGGCTACCTGCCAATACCCGGACCTCAAGTCCAACGTAGAGAAGTACTTCGCCTTCCCCAATAATGCCAATATATCATCTATTAGTGGCAATGGCACCGCCAACGGCTTCGGTATAGAATTCAGTTTCCTAAAATCTACACAAAAACGGTGCCCGCCATCTTTCTTACCTACTATTACGATTGGAAAGCTCCAAGGGGAGATCGATCTTTCGATCATCCCAGCCTCCAACATCTCTTCTACTGCCTCTTCTACAAGGGGTCTCTTGTGAATAGGCGTTCTATAGGGCTTCAATTTCACAGGGGGGTGATCGCCGGTGTCGATTTTCATTTTTACGTTGTGGGTCTGGCCCAACTCCTTATCTGATTGGGCCACCACATCTCGATTATCCCTCAGCAGACCTCCCACCCTGGCCCTAGATTGATCAGGTGCCAAAATATCTTCGTCTTCTATTTCTTCTAGTTGTTCTTCATGTTCTTCTAGCTTCTTCTCGAATCTCACTTGATTCAGAGTTCGTAGGGGTAGCGCCTTTCCTATCTCTTCCCCTCTCTTAACCTTTATAGTCTTTTGAGCCTGGTTCACCATCATGATGGGCACTAATTCGGCTGCCTCCACTACCGCCTCACATAGAGTTACCTCATTTTCTTCTAGGCTCTTCCCTTCTACAGGGATCAACTGCAGGGTTCCTTTTCTTATTTTCTCCCCTGACATTAACCTACCCTTTCCCGACACCGCCGTTCTGGGGGGTAGTTCTACATCTTCCTCCACCACTATTGTCATATCTTCTTCCGGTGGGCATCCCAATGGCGTTCTCTCGCCATTCACTATCAGCACAGTGGGGTTGAACTCTATTCGAGCCTTCTGGCTCCGAAGCCAATCTTCTCCCAAGATTGCTTCCGTACACAAGTTGGGGGTTACGTAAAAATTTTGGGTGCTTCTTAATTTCCCAATCCTCACAGGGAGCCTCGCCATCCCTTTTATCACCAGGGGGGATCCATCTGCTTGCGTGATCTCTATGTCTGCTTCCCGTAACCTACTCTTCCGTTTCACCCGCCTGTATGCTTCCTCTTTCAGCAATGAAACAGATGCTCCTGTGTCTATCAGGGCTTTCACCGCCCTACCCCCTATCTCTGCCCCACACGACAGCTCCTTCTCTTGCGTCAGCGAAGAGAATACCTTGGCTTTCCTTTTTCTGGGTTCCCACCTCTGGGCCATCCCAGCCATAGGCGCCGGTAGCAACAAACTACCTTCGCTATTCTCACGTGGGGGAGTTCTGCGTTTTCTGCACCTGGGCGGTCCCGGCTGGACCTCTCCCAGTCTCTTGTGGCTGTTCCTAAAGGCACAATTCCTCTTCAGGTGCCCTGGTCTTCTGCAAAACCAGCACCTTCTCGTTGGGCAGTTAACTGCAAAGTGGCCCACCTGACCACACAACCAACATTTCACGCTCCTTCTCTTTAACTGGGCCACCCACCCTCTGGGTTCTGGGGAGACCTGTCCTCTACCTGGGTGGCTCCCCCGGCCACATGTGCAGCGTTTTATATTTACTCTTTTTAACTGGGCCACCCTCCCTCTTATTTCTGGGGTGGCCCGCTGGCTTTTCCCTGGTTCTGTCTTACGGGCTCAGCCTCCTTCTTAATCCTGGGGTGATCTTTTCTTAATCCACACCACTTGGCTAGGTGTCCCTTCTTCCCACACCTAGTACATCTATCTTGTTCGAAGTCGGGGGGCAATCCCCACTTCGTCGGACATTCCGCTGCTCTGTGGTCCTCATGCCCACAGGTCCAGCAGACTAGTCCGTATCGACCCGGCGTGGGCTTATAAAACCCATGCCTTGTCGACCAAGCCCTTCTTGTGGGATCCTCTTCCCACACCTCAGGCTCTTCCACCTCTAGGCTGACCCCACGACTCCACGCGGGGGCTCTACTTCTTAGCCCCTTTCTTCCGACCCTTCGACTTATTTCCTGTATTTTCCCACCTCTTTTTACCTTCTCCCAGACTCCCTGGCTCTCTTTGGCCAGCGCTACTGCTGCCGACAATCTTAACGGTCCTTCCTTTAAGACATCGTGGCGAATACGCTCGTCACCGAGTGCCTCAACATACAGATCAGCCAGCTGTGCCTGCATGACCGCGTTATTTCTCACAACCTCTGGGAAGGCTAATGACGACAGCTTTTCCGCTCGGGTCCCCAATTCTCCAGGGGTCTCATCCCGCAGCTGCGTCAACTTCAAGAGGGCCCTCATGGCCTCTATCGCTGAGCCTTCGTCAGCGAATTCGCTAGTTAATTGTTCCTTCAACCTTTCCCATGGTAAGTGGGGCTCACTGGTCAAGAGTCCCTCTACGAACTCAGACGCCTTCCCTGTCGTGGCACTATATGCCAGATAAAGGGTCTCTACGTCGGAGAGTCTGTAAATTACTCGGCTCTTCTCTAGAATTGCTAGCCAGTTTTTAAAATCTCTCTTACTACCATTAAACGACGGGACCCTTGGTCCACCCAATAATCCTCTCAAGTCTGCTGGTAACTCCTGTCTAGCCCCATCCTCCTCTACGTCTACTCTATCCGACTCATAGTCAGACATTTTTAAAATGACAAGTAAACGGAATCAAAATCAGAGCAGCAACAATCGAAAATGGGAGATAAACCGAAAGAAGTGTCCTACCTGACAGACGATTTCCAATTCGTTCTTCTCGGCTTCTGGGCTGTCGTACTAGAGGGTCTGGAACCGTATGGTTACAATTATCCAAAGTCCTTTGGCTCCCACTCTAGTTTTCCTCAGTTTGTGTCCTTAAGACGCTGAGCGTTGTTCACTTCGAAGCTTTCTGCAACTCCTGTGGTGGTGGTCGCTCCAGGGTCTGATCCTGGTTGTCACAGCACCATTTGTGACTACTGTGGCGGTGGTCGCTCTAGGGTCAGATCCTGTTCACGGCACCATTTGTGACACCCAACCCTCCTCTATCCTGGTCACGGCACCATTTGTATCACCCAACCCTCCTCTGTCCTGGTCAGGGCACCACTTGTGACACCCGTACTGGTCGCGGCGCACTATTGACGTCGGTCCTTTGTGACGGGCTAACCCTGGGACGTCGGTTGAAATCTGGTTCGGTTCTAGCACCAACTTGTCGTACTCGGCTCGCTTCCAACGCCTGGTCACCGAAGCAACTGCTTTGATCTCGATTCAACCTACCCACGTTGTGATTTGATCTTAGGTTGACGAGATCAATCAGACGTCGGGCCGTAGTGCCAGCCGAATCCGGGTCAAGGTGATACTGCACAATAATTGTAGACAAAAAAACAAAAGCACAAACAACAACTTCAAGGCGAGCGACTGGTTAGGAATAGTGATTAATTTTATGTCGGTTTGTTGAGTTACAGGAGTGCGTCTCTCTCTTTCTCTCCCAGCCCGAAGAAAAAAAAAATGTGGATTGTAACACTTTTGCGTTCCTTAACTAGGTCTGGATATCGAGATGGCGAATATAAGTCAGACTTCTATAATTTGTTCTTGGTTAGAAGTCTAGTCGGAAACTTGTTTTGATGGGAAATCTAAAGTCGGTCTTCAACAAATCTGTTCTTGGTTAGAAGTCTAAGTCGGAAGGCATGGAATCGTGCGGTCACCTGTGCGAGGCGCGTCTCTCCGTCTCGACTTTCCTCGACGAACTCAGCTCTACTCTGCGAACTCTCCTCGACGAACTCTCCTCGACGAACTCTCCTCGACGAACTCACTGAAACACCCGTAAATGTTTGCTTATATGGACGCCGATCAAAACCTGGCGTGGGGTCGGACGTGGTGTGGCCACCACGTTGATTTCAAATCCCCAATAAGGATTTTCTTTGTTTTCGGCCAAAAATAATTATCATTTTCCGTATTTGGAAATCTTATTCCACTCCCACCCTCTTCTGCTCTCATATGGATATCTCACCATACTTTAGAGGGCGTCAACGGTTTTCCCACTTCCTCGCAGTAACATCTCATACCTATCCTCTCAATGGGTGGTGGCGGCCTCCTCTCTGCGTCACATGATCATCTCCGCCTGGCTATTCGGCCAATAGGCGTCAACTGATAATCTCAATTTTTATCCAACTTCACGGGATATGTTTTTTTTTTCAACCAGGTTTATCCGTCAACATTAAGTTGAAGATTCTTTTTTGGCAAAATTGGGTTAATTAAAATACCCTAACATAGCCTTCGTTATCGCAAACGAACCCAAAACAAAATGCAGATGTCCTGTCCAGGCGGTCGGCAGACGGCCCATCAACTACTGATAACACAAGTTCGTCACAGCCAATGTTTTATCTACCCAGAGCTCTGTGGTCACTCAACTAATTTTCACGACAATGACCATCAAAACCTTCGTGGGTGGCATTCTTTCCTTCCCTTATCATCTGGGTTGTTAAGCCCTGTCCGTCTGTTTCTTTCTCTTTTTCCTTCCTTTGTCCTCGAAGAGAATTTGGCATATCTCAGCATCAAACTTCTGCGAGAAAGTAAAGTGGTTATCTTGAATTCGCACTTGAAAATAACAAAACAAAAAAAAAATCTTTTTTTTTCTCTTTTTTTTTCACCGATACTCTGTTTGGGAAAATAAAAAAACAAAAAGAAAATCGCTCAGTATGTCTTTCGTTATATCTATCGGTGTAAGTAATCGCTCAGTATGTCTTTCGTTATATCTATCGGTGTAAGTAATCGCTCAGTATATCTTTCGTTATATCTATCGGTGTAAGTAATCGCTCAGTATGTCTTTCGTTATATCTATCGGTTTAAGTATCCCCGTAATTAACTTCTGTGGTTAATTAATTGATTAATTAACCCTTCCGTTCCTAAATAGTGTTACATAGTCACTGGATCTAATCAACGTCTTTATCCACTGGGCCATGTGTCCTTGAGGACATCTGTGCATGAATTTCTACAACTTATAAACCTAATGTCTCAGCAACCGCTTTTACTAGTGCTCATATTGCAATTTTTCAATTATTGTTATTTTATATTTTTTACCATAGCTCATATTGAAATTTTTTTTGTTATGCATTGCTTTTAAAAAAATCCTCTTTAATACTGGTTTCTATATTGTATTCATTTCTTTACTTGGTCGGCTCAGGACATGTTTGTAGCCTAGCATATGTGTCTGATTCCTTGTGGATAAAAGTGCTGGTTATATCCAATGACTAGAACTAAAGGGTTGTGGGTTCAATACCAGTCTACAGCAGCGTTGAACCAAAAACTTGGAGAGTTAAATTAAACGAAATAACTGAGACACCCGAAAGTGTCATGGAACGTGGAACTAAAACAATCTACCCCATTGGACGAGATAATGTGTTCGGTTCGAAATTTCAATCACCTGAAGAAAGCCGGAGCGTACAACGGCCGAAACGTTGTAAATATGGCAATGAAGATGTGGATAAGAATCCGAATAATGTTAATAATGTAAATAATAATATTAGCCGAATATTTGACATCCGTTGATTGAACACGCAGTGCTACTGTTGGTTGAAATTTAAAAAATATATTTTTATTAAAACAGTTTTTCAGGAAAATAGCTTTACAAGTCCACTACATGTTATTGCTCTTTCCAGTATTGATGGAGGTTTCCTCCCTAACCTTTTGTTCGAAGTAGTATGCAATATCAACATCTTAATTATTTCATTTTTTTCTTTCTGACATGCTATATCCATTTTAGGTGTTGCTTTTGTTGAAAGTCCTCTAGTTCTGTAGTTCCTTTTATCTGGTACACTTCTGTAGTGCCACAAGATTCGACGGTTCTTCTTAAAATCTACATGCTTCATTCGCACGAAATCACCGTCAACCATAGAAAGTTGTTGTATCAACTGACAATTTCAGTATTCCTTTGACGCCATAGATAAGATTCATATGAAATCTTTGACCCGACGAGCTTATTTAAGAACATAACTCGTGTTTTTAGATTAATGCTTGGTTTTGTATCAATTTTCGATGTTGGTCGGAACTTTGTAAAGCAATGTTCAATTTCGATATCCCCGTTACTAAATTTGTATAACTGATTTTTACACTGATGTACGTGAAGTGTTTAGTATTTACTAATTCAAAATCATTAATTATTTTATGATAGTTTCAAAGCCCGTACTCTGACTGCTTTAATTCCAATTGCAGATTATAGTTTCAGGTTTAGTCCAGCTTGAGTATTTATTTCTTGGATCATTTGGTAAAGGATTTTGTCTTTTGGCTTAGAATCGTTCTAATCCTAACAATGAATACTTATGTCATCAGTATAGTCCCTACCTTATCATCAGTAAAATGGCTTCGGGAGAACAAAGCAAAAACGCTGTTTTCTTATTTATTAAAGCTTACTCAATTCATGCTTCAATGTAAGGAGTTACTCTCAAAATGGATATTTTCTTAAGCAAATCATCCCAAGCAAGGCAGAATGCCACTAGCACGCAAGGGGTTACAGAGAGTAAGACTAAAGAGGAGTGTTTGGGAAACGGATAAAGAGCAGGACAGGGATCAAGGCCAAGACATCAGAAGATGTCGATTGACATTACTTTCGAGTATTATAGCTATCAGGGAAGCAAGTGATAGGAAGGGTGTTCCACTGACGGGATGTTCGAGGTAAGAAGCTGTTGGAATAGAAGAGATGGTTACATTTAATAGTTTCGACAGTGAAAGCGTGGGACCTAGATGCCAAAATAGAAGCAGTTCATGCAGTTTGGGAACCAGTGAAAGTAGCACGTCGTAGCAGTTGCCATGAAAGTACCTGTAGAAAAGACAGAGGGAAGCCACAGTATGTCTGTGAGATAGCTACTGCAGACGGGATGCCATATCAAGACCTGTCATATTGCATATCCGTCTAGGGATTTTGTCGAGGGCCTTGAGATGAACAGCGAGAGCAACAGACCATATATGACAGCAGTATTCCATGCAAGGGCGAATGCTTGATTTGTAGATTTGAAGGGTGGATTCAAGCGAGAAAAAAACCTTCTGGCTCGACTCAGAGAACCAACTTTCCTTGTGGTAGAGGAACTGAAGATTAAGATAATGAGTATACATAACAATTGATACCTGACTTGAAGAGGTTATGATTCAGGGAATTTTCTCTGGGGAGAAGCTGTTCGTCAGAAAATTACTATGTGAGTGGAACTCTTTCATTACATTTAGAATACGGAAGTAATAAGAGGGATTTGTCTCTTTGTCAGTAGAATGACATGTTCTAATTGTAAACCAAAGTGTGCAGCTCATGAGAGAATTTACTATGGAAATAGAGAGTGAGTAGGTATGGCGCTGGAAGGTTCAGTCTGTGGGAAAGAGCCTGCAGAGTAAAGAACAACTCTTCCAATTCATAACGGCTTAAATGACTGTGAATTCTATCAAGATCGGAAAGTGATGATTGAGCAATTCTAGACCCGAATGTCAACGACATTCTGTTTTTGATTAAACGTCGCCAATTATTTTCTCTATCTATAACAGACAGGGTCTGTGTGTGTGTGTGTGTGTGTGTGTGTGTGTGTGTGTGTGTGTGCGTGCGTGCGTGCGTGCGTGCGTGCGTGCATGCGTGCGTGTGTGTGTGTGTGTGTGTGTGTGTGTGTGTGTGACGAATGTACGGCCCAAATTTTCGACGGATTTGCACCAAAATTTACATGCACATGCTCCAAGTTAGTGGAAGGCCAAGACCGATTTTACATTTCACAACTCCCATCGATAGTGGAAATAATCGATTTTCTCATGCTTCTACGGCAGTTTTCATGTAGTTTGCGGCCATTTTCTACTGGCCAAAGTGAGAGCCTATAGGTGGCTGCCACAAATAGGCAGGAAGATTCTATTGGCCAGAGTGAGAGCCAACAGCTGACTGACACGAATGTTAATTAACATGCTAGCATGCACAAAAATCGATAGCTGCATTCGTCACAAGTGGGAAAAATTTAAATCTGCATGGAACTTTACTCCAATTGGCTCATTCGCTTGCTTAAACTCAACGTTGATTCTGAATCCGCAGAACTGCGTTGGGTGTGAAAAAATATTTGTTGTTTACTTTCTTTGTTCATTCGGTTTTTCCAGTTACGAGTCCTTTTTTAAAGCTGATCGTTTTGTGTTCATTTTGTTTA
Organism: Acanthosepion esculentum; assembly: GCA_964036315.1. Lineage (NCBI taxonomy): Eukaryota > Metazoa > Mollusca > Cephalopoda > Sepiida > Sepiidae > Acanthosepion > Acanthosepion esculentum. Next base: position 115,927,986 of record OZ038481.1, read on the forward strand.
GTTCTTTTTTCGTAACAGATTTAATGTTTAGAATAGAGCTTAGAAAAAATCGCAGTGTGAGATAGACAAGAAGTAAGGCATGTAGCAACATCAGCACGGCTAAGGGCACTCCTTTAAAGGCAAGGAAGGGCAAAAATATTTTAAGTCAAGTGATGGCGGTTGCTGTATGAGTCGTACGATTTTTGAATCAAGCACGGGCAACGCCGGGCCATGCTGCTAGTTAATACATAATTATATAAACTTCAAATATTTTTTACCAAAGCACCTCGTACTCTCATTCTAGGGAGCTTTGTCATTAGAGAATATAAAATGTCCAGTACTCCTCGAAACGGTAAGCATTGCTAACAAAGTATTGCAGCCTGACGATCTAAGGCGATTTTATTAAGCGTAGTTTACGTGTGGAAGAAGATGGAAAACATGGAACGGCCAGTGGGGAACTCACTATTCATATTGTAAAAGATCAAGCGAGATAAGCTTGCTAAGCATGACACCACGCCGAATCGGAACATCCAACGTGGATCGAACTCATATTCTTTGTTTATTTTTATGTGCCTAGTCCATTCAGGATGTAGGCGATCATGGCTCTCCGCTTCTCAGTCATAAGTGATCTAGTGAAACGAGCCTGATCGACATTATAATACGCCGAAATGTTCAAATGTTTTTGTTTTCTAACCGTAGGAGAACCCAGTGAAGATCGAACTCACTACTCATATGTAATTGATCAAGTGATTAAAGCTTAATAACGATTACACAACGTCGAAGATGTCCATCAGGGCGATCAAAGAGTTCCGTTAAAAATCTACTTAATGTAAGATAATACTTTTGGTGAAATCAGTTATAATTGATATCTTTTAAATAAACGGATAATCGAAAAAGAACTAAATTCGGAGCTGAACTTAACATAATATTTATTAGTACACTAGAGTATGTATAAACAATACTTACATTCCAACTATCCCTAGATGAATATATTTAGACATTTACGACAAAAACCAGGTGCCTTTTTATTTGATATAGCAACCACAAGGAAACTGATAAAAACCAAAAGATAAGAATATTAGATTAAGCGGAATCGGGGTCGCGATCCTAAGATCACCTCGACAATTCTCGATAAAGTTATGATTAGAAATGACATTTGGTTGGAGGTATTGTCTCAAACAGAGCTGAAAAGAGGTTTTTCTATGGAGAAGTTACTTAAAATTTTCCAGTTTACAATAGAACAAGTCTCGTAATGAGTGAGAGAAAAACAAAAGGTCGTGATGAAATTTTCCAGGTATAAATCTGTCAAAACTATGCCGTGTCAGAGATTTATCTTTTTTTTATTATTTTCTTTTTCAGAAAGAAATCGACATTCGAGAGAAAAAGGAAATGCAATTCGGTGACAGCTCGTCACTGCCTCCAACAAAATCAGATAGCTTTAGACGCACGCATGCGTTTCAGGCAGGATGACTGATGCGATGGTAGTTTATTTGATTTTATGCGTGACACTGCGGCCTAATTTTCGGCGGGGCAAATTAAGGTATCTGTATTAGAGGCGGAAGGGAATATACTTCCTTAGAGAATAGGGGGGTATAAGTCAAAGAAAACGAGAGGTAACGTCTAAAAGAGAAAACAAAAAAGATTTAGCAAGCCAACGAGAAAGAATGTGAAAAAAGGGAGAAAAAAGAAAGAAAGAAAGAATCTAAAAACGATTTCGTTGTGAAATCTATTTAATTACGAATGAATGAGTATGATAAAATTAAAATAACATATAAATAATAATAATGTTCTTGTAAAAAATCAACAGAATAACCTCCTGGGAAAACATTTCCATCCAACTGCGTGATTTCCCACAATTCAGCGCAATTTTTATGGTTATATTACGTTTTCCATTTGCTGAAATCCGACGTATTTGAATCGCCTGAGAATATTTTAAACTATGTTTTATTTATAATAATATTAATTCGCTGTACAGAAACTTTACAATAATATTAATTTAACATTGAAGAAACGTATAAAGAATTGAAGGCCCTCTGACTTAAATAATAATAAAATAACGAAGGCTATTTTTAAGGTTTATTTTAAAGCCCTTTTTATAATTTCAATCAAATGTACATTACTTTTGCTAATTACCGTATTTGACGACATATAAGACAACGCGGGTGTATAAGACGCACCCCAATTTCTGCATGGCAGTCAAGAAAAAATGAGTAATTAGTAAAATTAGTAATTATTATTAATAAATGATACAGCCTAGGCTATATTTATGAGGTTTATTTTGGTTAAAGAAACCATGATTACAATTAAACGAACAAATAATAGGAAAAAAGAACATGAGCCTATAAAAACTTTTTTATATCCAAAAGTAAGAAAAGAAAAGAAAAATCAAGCAATTACTACAATTGGGGAAAAACAATACAGTTACCATTAAAATTCGGTCAAACATTTTTCTTCATATTAAAAACCTGTGGTGGAATAATTAGGATATGAAAATTCTGATTGTATTTATACCAATACAACCGGAAGTTATAGCAAAAAAATTATTTTACAAATATATAATTTGAATTTATTACATATAATTTTAGTGAAACAAAGTACTAATATTAAACGTAATGAAATTAGTATAATGAATATTATCAATAATAAAAATGTCTATCCGCATAATAGCATTTAAATATATATCATAGGTATATGGAAGTTACGCTAAAGTCTAAGCTAATAGGAATTGCCAGGTAGCTAATTTCTGCTGATTCTCGCGGATTTTAAACTTACATATGGCATATAAGACTCAGGGGAATTTTAAAAGTTATTTTTAGTAAATGCCGTCAAATACAGTAGCAGCTACATCTCATTTATGCTTTGATGTAGAGTCCATTTTAGCGAGCTTATCTAGTTGACCGTTTATACTGAGTTCAATCGGATTTCATATACAACATTAGACATTAAAAAAATGCAATGCATGTATCATGATTTACAACCTATCTAATCGTACAATTATAATAGCCTAAAAACTGGCGCGTCCGTTATTTATAAGGAGGAAACGTGCTTTAGCATTGCGATTTCACGTCCATATCTGTTTGTTGCCTTCGTTTTAATTGCTCGTTTATTACTAATATCCGTGACAGACAATATACAAGACATTGACAATACCAAGGAAAACAAATGAACATTGTTCAAGGCTGAGGTAACTCATAAACATATGAATTCACAAGAACTATAAATAACTACTGATATTAGCCACGGGATGTTTGAGTGTTATTACTTCACGCGAATATGTAACACTACACAACAATGATGTCGCCGAGATCTAACAAACCGAACGAACAATTATTACTTGATAATTATGAATACACACGAGACTGCCTTAGAATTATAGCAGCTAAGGCTAAAACAAAAAAAAATCAGAAAGATTCAAAATCAATCGGAGGAGAAAACCAAATAACGCACCTCTTGTTGGCAACTGTAGGTTGCGATGCCATTATGAAACTGTCAGCAACTGAACACCCAAGATAGTTGGAAGAATTTACGTTTGACGATATAAGTCAACTAATTGTGAAAAACATAAAAGCCAAGAAAAATCTAGTGAATAAAGAGAACGCTATGATTACGAATATTTCGCAAGAATTGAATGATCCGGTTATCGAATATATTCTTCGTTTAAATCGGGTCAATATTGTGGATTTGAGAACCTGGGATCGGAAAACCCGTCAATGGAAGAAGATCTGATCCAGATGAAATTGGTAAATGACCTTCAAAATATATTGGCAAATGACTCTAATGCATTTACAACTGGAAAAGTTGTCACTAGAACAATGCGTTGGATTTGTTCAGCATCAAGGATTAATTCGAAAATTTAATAAATCAAGAGTTACGGATTTGGCAGAGGAAATAGTTACGGATTTGGCAGAGGAAATAGTTACGGATTTGGCAGAGGAAATGGTTACGGATTTGGCAGAGGAAATAGTTACGGATTTGGCAGAGGAAATAGTTACGGATTTGGCAGAGGAAATAGTTACGGATTTGGCAGAGGAAATAGTTACGGATTTGGCAGAGGAAATAGTTACGGATTTGGCAGAGGAAATAGTTACGGATTTGGCAGAGGAAATGGTTACGGATTTGGCAGAGGAAATAGTTACGGATTTGGCAGAGGAAATAGTTACGGATTTGGCAGAGGAAATAGTTACGGATTTGGCAGAGGAAATGGACACATTCGCGATTAAGAGAAAAGATAGAATAATGCGTAATTATTGTGGATATAAACATCAAAGAAAAATTAGTAATGTCCGAAATATAAAAAAAATGTGGAAAGTGTTTAAAAATGAACCATTTTAAAGATACGTGTAAATCTAAAAGGAACAAATAGAGACAGTTCAACAAAATTAAGAGGAAATAAGTATCGACTTTTTTCATTGAAAAATAAAACCGAATAAATAATGAACAAAATATGAAAAACCAAGATTAAAGAAATACTATGTTCAATTGAAACGGTTTGAGTTTCCTTGATGAAAACATGAGGCTATTTTGAAGCCTACGTGGAACTAAAATATAAGCTTGACTTCTTACCAGTTATTGTGGCAAACTGTGATAAGCATCATTGTCTCATATGAAATGATGTATTGAACATATATTCGATAGAAATACTGAACAATGTCAATGTTATGGGTCCTTACCTATAACTACAGAATGAACTCTTCCTAACACTACGCTTCTCAAGAGAGAGAGACGAATCGATTTGAGCCGATAGTAGTTCACTCCAAACCAGACTGACAGTCATAATAACACCTTCCACATCTTGCATTATTATTCCGTGTAATATATCTTCGTTATTTCTTCTCTTGTGTTCGTGTTGTTCTTCCTTGGTCCTAACCTGGACCATAACAGTCAAGGCAGTAGAAACTGGGATGTAAAAAAATATGAAGCCAAGCTAAGACTAAAGAAAAATGTTTTCCCTCATAATTTGAAGCAAGAAAATACCAGTTCATTTACAACAAATAGTAGTGGAAAACTAAAATAAATCCTGGAACAAGATCTACTCTACGGAGTTCTTTTGGGCGCGTGCAAATGGGCCTCCCCGTTAGCAATTTTAAGAGAGACATTTGGAGATCTGCGCATATGTGGTAACTAAAAAATATGAAAACATTATCTAAAATTGATCTAAATCGGCATACTATCAAAACCTATCGGCAAAGTCTTTAAAAAATTAAATCAATAAACACACTACACCAATCGGCTTATTACACTGGAAAAGAATGTCGTCTGGTACTGAAACCGCAAGTGTGATTTTTCAAAGGGCTATATTGCATGTTATTTTTAGCGATAAACGAAAGATATTATGCTACCAGGATGGTATATGTATTGGTGCTATAAACAGCGAAGAATTAACATTTGAAAATTAGTGTGTTTTTGAATACGTTAAAAAATAATGCCGGATCAACGAGAGAAAATGTGGGCTCATCACTAGACATATCCTATTGGGATATCCTATATCGAAGGAAGACATATCACCAGATCTACCGTTAATTGACAAAAGATTAAAGGTTGATGTACTTAAGAACAAAAAAGAATTGAAATCTTTTTTCAGACTTTTAAATTTCTACAGCCGACTTCTCCAGCGATACTATGAATTGGCAGAACCATTTGTTGCTTTAAGAAAAAAGAATGTTGACTATATCTGGACAAAAGAACAACAAGTGGCATTTGAAGATTTTAAAACTGGTCTAGTAAAGAAGGCAGCAGTAAAAAATATTTGATTCTAGAAAGGAAATATTTGTAACAATTGTCGCGAGTGAACAGTCTCGGCGATATTAACTCAGGATGGTCACCCTATCATGTAACTTTGGAGAAAATAGTCAAAAGTTGAATTGAAATACTCAAATATTGAGATAGAAGCGTTGGCCATAATATGAACAATAAATAGTGCTCGTCAGACTCTGACTGGAGTTACATTCCTATTAAGGACCGATTGTAGACCTTCAGAATTCATATTTAATCCTAGGAAGAAACTTCCTAATGTACCGTCTTCTAGAATTTTAAGATGGGCCATACTGTTAATGACGTTTGACGTTGAAATTGGATGCGTGAAACTCAATACCGTTCTGCATGTAGACGTTTTGTCAAGATTGAAGATTTCACATTTGAAAGTGAGAAAGAAGATGTGGATAGGAATTGAGATCCCATATAGAACAGTATATTGTTCAGGATATTGAATAGAAAAAAGGCGACAGGGCCAAATGGAATTATAACAGAAATGCTGACAGACTTAGATGATTTTGGCATAGATATATCACAGAAAATTAAATGAAATCTACAACAGTTGGGATAAACCGGGAGATCTCAGCAGATCTATTTTCATTGCACTGCCTAAGAAAGCAGGTGCAAATGAATGCAAACTCAACCGAACAATCAGTCTAATGTGCCACATAACAAAACTTATCATCCGTATTCTGATGAATAGAGCGTGCAGAAGAATCAGGCCAGAGATAGGACAAGAACAGAGAGAGTTCGGTAACGACACTGGAACAAGGAACGTTATCAGAAAGAACAATATAAATGCAGAAGGTCGTGCACTTATGTTTTATGCACCACGAAAAGGGGTTCGACAAACTACGCCACAAAGATCTGCTGGAACTGCATAGCAACCTTGATATATTTGGGAAAGTCATTCGAATAATCAAGAACCTATACTGGCTGCAAACGGCTTGCATGCGGATAGAGAATGTGTTCAGCAGATATGCAAAAATAGAAAGGGGCATAAGGCAAGGATGTGTCTTCTCACCGGACTTATTCAAACTATACAGCGAAGTACTTCTAAGAGAATTGGAAATCGTACAGGGATTCATCATTGGCGGCCACAATCTTAACAAAATAAGATGCGCAGATGACACAGTGCTGATATAAGACACGGAAAAGAAATTACAAAATCTCCTACAGAAGATGGCGAAGGAGAGTGGGGAGAATGGACTAAACTAAAAGAAGACAGAATGCATGGGCATAAATGAAATGATGGGCCCTAAATGCAATTTACAGGTCGGGGCAATAAATCATGTAGGTGCGGGATTTAAATGTTAAGGAAATGTTCTGACAGAGGACGGTAGGTGCGACGCTGAGATCCGAAGACGTATTGGGATGGCCGAAGATGCATTCCAAAAGCTAGACAGAGTATAAAGAAACAGGAGGATATCTTTGGTAACAAGGGAAAGAGTACTGAACGTGATATCTGTTCGCCTTCATGGCAGCGAATGCTGGACGATCTCTTCAAAGATGGACAAGAGACTCGAGGCAGCGGATGTATGGTTCTACAGAAGGATGCAAAGCATATCATGCACCTAGCGTGTGAGCAACAATGAGGTTTTGCAGAGGATACAAACAAGGAGGAATCTTATACTTATTATCAGGAAGTCACAGCTGAAATTTCTGGGACACGAAATGTGGTTTGGAGAATATGATGCTTGCATGTCAAATCGAGGGAAAGAGTGACAAGTGGAAGCAACGCGTGACATACCTAACAGCCTAAAGCAAGAGGATGACGGAACAGGTTCTGGAAGAAGTAGCAAAACGACAAAACTTATTGAGTGTTAAAAGGGATAGGTGGAAGTGGATAGTCTTGGTTATCTACGTCCTGAAAGGATACGGCACATACAAGAAGACTTATCTGTTAACGCCCCAGAGTTATGTGGGATGGAAATATGCCAATGGTTGAAGAAAAATTGGATGCAAGTCATAACTTCCCATACCATTCGCTTTCAAACAGATTATCAGAAAAGATTTCGCAAACTATAAAAAAATGTAAAAATGTAGAGGAAGATCTATAATTCGTCCATAATATAACGTTTCCACGAAAATACATAAGCGGAGTTTTGGAATTTATTTGAAAAATAATAAGAGTAGATACGATTTTTCCAGGCCCGAGATTTAGATAAAATAAAATTTGTATTTTAACCATGCATGTGAAAGTTTACTTTCAGGGAAATGTCACTGAATTTTGGTAAGGAGTTGTTCATCTACTGGAAAATTTCAAGAAACTATATGACAATATCATTCACATAAATAAGTTTATAAGTATATGATGTCCTTCGTTTTAGTTATTAATATTTGTTAGTGATAATTTTATGAAATATATGAAAATGGAAATTTCATAAATTAAATTAATCCCATCTAACAATATATATGTGTGTTTGCCTGAATATATATGTATATATGCATATATATATATATATATATATATATATATATATATATATATATATATATATATGTGTGTGTGTGTGTGTGCGCGTGTGTGTGTGTATGTATATATATGTATATATATATATATATTGATATGTATTTATATGTATATATATATATATGTTTTATATATAAATATTTGTGTATATATGTACATGTATGTATGTATATATATGTATAAATATATATGTATATATAAATATATTTATATAAATGTATGTATATATATATATATATGCATATATATACATACATATATACATATATACATATATATATATACATATATATATATATATATATATATATATACATATATATATATATATATATGTGTGTGTGTGTGTGTGTGTGTGTGTGTGTGTGTGTATGTATGTATAAAACAGGAATCTCTAGATGGCTATGATATCTCATGTCCTGAAAGTGCATATCAGTGAAGAGAAAAAGAAATATTTTTGCTGTAAACATTTTTGCTATATATAAGTGAATTATACCAAAGTGTCTCTTTTATCACATGAGCAAGATTGGTTTGCCTGATATTGATTAGCGTCATATCAACACCTCTGTGTGTTATGTAATGCCGAAATCTAAATAATTTGAAAAAAATTCTATGCATACAACTCCAGATAATATTGTTGGTCATTTTTCCTCCAAAATGTATTATTTATCATTCTATGATAAATATGTGTTGTTGGTAATTTAAGGATAAACATTTATTTTTTATACTTTCATAGTGTTTTGGTTTTGTTTGGGGGTTTATTTTTTGCCCAAAGCTGGGACACTAACATGTTTTAACAACCCTAGTCAGGGTGAAACCAGGAACAACATCAATTAAGATCTAATTTCCTGATCAGAGTTTTTGCTGCCGGATGTTGTTTATCGTCATACCCAGGACTATTTGAAAGTTTAATGGTCTCCTAATAAATCAAGGGTGTTTGCGAACAAGGGCTTACGGCCATATTCCGTTGAAACACCGGTTTCCGTACGCTCACCGATATTAAGCAACGTCAGGTCTTTTCACTACCTGGATGGGTGACCGCTTGGGAATACTAAGTGCTGGCAGCTGGAGTGTAGGTGGTTTAATGTATAGTGGCTCGGAATTGTTCAACAGAGAGCCGATTTCCAATTCCAGCTTGGTTCGTTACATTTACTTACGCGCAAATACCCTTGCGAAATGTATGAACCCACCTTCCCCAACCCAAGCAGCTATGGTTTAATTAGTAAAACTTGTATCATTAAATCCATTATTATATCAAAATAATTCTTGCAAGCCCAAAATATTTATTGGCTTTTAATAACATGCAAAGGGTTGATAAAGCGTAAAAAACGAATCTAACATTCAAACATGTTTTCGAAAAAAGAACTCAAAAATTATCTGCATTTTGGAAATAACATGGCGTTAGGTTTATCCCACTGCCTTCTTCTCACGCCTGTGCATAAGTGGGAATGTTTTTTTGACTTACTCTCGTATATTGGTTGCATAGAAACGGTTTTATCCTCAAGTATTATTTAGAATTTTATGCGTGATTAAGCAACGAAGCCTAATTGTATTTTTGCATATAGCTTACCAAGACAGGCGTATCGCTAGGATGATCAGTCAGTAGGAAGAAAATTACCTCCCATAATCGGACTCACAAACACGCATTTAGAGGCGACATGAGATAAAAATGAGGTTGTTGAAGCAAAAAATGGAAAATATGTCGAGCACATGATAATGAACGCTTCTGCATCACACAGCAAATGGCATAAACCATGAAGAGATTCATGATTTATCGGGGTCAAAAAGATGAAAGGCGCGTCTCTCTGATTGGTCTACTTCGTTAATATGAGAATGCGCTTAGCTGCCCGCAATGAATTAGTTTTATATCTGTGTCTACTTGTGAATTTTCAATGAAAGCCAACGCCGAATATTCATATAGAATTACTGGCAATATCTTACTTATCTATCTATTTCTTTATTACTATAAAAAATTATTTTAGTGGGTACACGTATTTTATATCCGTTTTTTTTTTGTTGTTGTTTATTTTCTTAAACACCGATATTAACAACAATCTACCTAAATTGAGAATTCTTACTAATGAAAGATAGTGCCTGTAACGGAAATCGAACCTGTACCATCTTATCCGTCCGTGAAACCGTTTCTGTAGCTGAAACATGCATTTATCATTTCGGATACAGTAGCCATTCAAGGTTTGAATAACCTGTTTAAGGAATGCACAGTTCCTATTTTTGCGACGAGCAGGTTATAGAAAGTGCTTTCCTGATGAAAAAGTGGATACCGGTTCGATTCATCTCGGAGATACAATCTTTCTTTAGTAATATTTCTGTAGCTACATCGGTTATTTTTAATTTCACTGTTCAAGAAAATCAAAAAAAAATCACGGATATCAATTCAAATACGAGTACCCATTAAAGTAACGTTTATATTAATAGTGAAATAATACCGGATAAAAAAATGTATTAACTAAATAGCTAAGTAAACGGCCACTCATCAAGTTTCTTTCGAACTAATTCAGGTGTCACCCAGGGCTTTATCATTGGTCCTAATTTTTTATTTTTATTATTACCCTTCCCATCAGCTTTCAAATTGTTATCTACGTCGAAGATACAACAATTAACTCCTGTCTCGATTGTATGGCTGATCAGTTTGATAAAGTCAAAATGTCATCTGTTATCGGAAACGACCTTCAGTATTTTGTTAACAGGAGCAAAGAATGGTTTTGTTAATTCTAAGGCCCAAAAAACTCAACTGCTCTGTATTAATCATGTGAGAGAACCATATCTTTCTGCCATCAGCTTTGCTGATGCTAAACTCAAGGAGAATGCCTCGCTGCTTTTTCTTAGGCTAGATTGGCTGAAGTGGAAAGACTATATTGAATCCATTCCTAGGTCAGCTGACAGGAAGACTTGTTCACTGGTTCGTACTGGACGGTTTTTCTCTCTCGGATTTATCTTACATATCAATGTCTATCCTTTGACCATTCTTAGGCTATTTCTATAACCACATATGGTCAAGTGCTGCTGCTATCTATCTAGAGCATATTGATAAAATCCAAAGAAGAATCAGTTATATTGTCCGTCCTGGTCTAGCAGCTCAGCTTTTTTCCATCGTTGTAAGGTTATCTCTTTCTGCCTTTTTCTCTGAATGATTCCATGGTAATTGTTCAGTTGAGCCATTAATGAATTTGTTGGAAGTCTCTGCGAATACTGATGTCGCAGTTCATCTATGATCTCGGAGGAATATTTCCTTAAAGTGGAGGGCGGAAAAATCTGCATCGGACATCTACCCTATTCTCTTTTACCGACTCTGCGTACTTTCCACTTCCGTCTGTCACACTAATTATGTTAGTAAGGCTCTTGTTCCCCTTCGGGAGATCTGTTACCTTCTCCCTTTTGAAGGCGTTCTGGGTATGCCTAGCGCTGAGACTCTTCAATATACGATTCGCATTGCTAGATGAGTCAGAAATTGGATGGAGAGGGTGATTTCTGGAAGGAAGACGCCCGTAAGAACTTCCCATCCCTGAGTATTGTACCCTCGTGCTAGGAGGAGCCTCGCACCAGTTTATCCCGAGGCGAGTGCTCCTTCTATCGTAAATGTCGGATTGCTCTAAAGCATCTCTTACAGGCGATGGATGGCCCCCTCCGATGTCCAGGTGTTGTCCCGTACGGTACTATATTACTTGTTAGGGGGTACGTTCAAGATGATCTGATAGACGAGTTCAGTCTTACGAAGCAGGAAGCCCTCTGTATGTGGACTCGGTCGACCGGGGTGAAATGCCTTAATAATGATCACTCACCGGCCTAGTGATTCGTAGAACCATCTGGGTCGGCTAAAGACTTTGTTCGGCGAGTTCGAAAATTCTTGAAACCGCGTAGTGATTTTCCAAGCGTAGCTTAGATGTGGCACAAGGCCGAAAGTAGGGGGCACCCAGTGACTATCGAACTCAATACTTAGTTGTAATTGTTCTAGCGAGACAAGCTTGTTAACTATTACACCGCCTCGAAACAGCGTTCGCTGTAATGAGGACTTTAAGACTCTGAATCACACCTTCTTACATTGCAGAGTCGTATTCCCGTTGGTCAAGTTTCTGCGAAGAAATTGTTCCGTCCTAGAGGCCAGATCTCTCTGTAGCAATGTGGTGCCGTTATTGACGAAGGCTGAACAGTATGTCTTCTTTTGCGATCTAGGCGTTATGTGTCGTGATTTGGACAATACGTCAGCCGGAAATCTATGAGGGGCAAAAAATTCACCTCTTCCCAACAGACATTTTTATTTAAGCATCAGTTTAAAGTCAAGATTGGGACAGAAAGGCGGCGGCTCCTGCATCAGAATTTGGCAAAAAGGCAGTTGAGTTTGGCGCGTATATGTCGAGCAAGAGGGGCCGATTTAGAGTTACATTTTGATGCTGGTTAGGCATTGGGATATTGTTGTAACTGATTGAACATTGGCAACCCAGTCCAAAATTAGTTTATTTTAAGGTTGTTTTATTTTCAAATTTTACTTAGCTAGGGGATGTAAGCTCATGCGCCTCTTTCCTTTATGTCCGCCAACACTTTTTTATAATTTAATTCCCCTTCCCTTCCCCCATTTGGTAACCAGGAATGTCAGTTCTGTGATGGATGTGGGACGACTTTCATATTTCGGGTTTGAGTTTTGCATCTGTTTTTGTGTTTAAATGAGTATGTTTCAGTGAATATTAGGACGAATGACTGTTTTCATTATCTAAGTTTTGCAGTAATTTCGTTCAGTTAACTGATGTTTCTGCCACAATGCAGAATTGTGTGAGGTTTTATTCCTAACCTTATTTTATGTTCTTTCTTGTATATCGCTTAGCACATAATGTAAATGCACATTTGAATTTAGATTTTAAATTGTTGTTTTGTTCACTTGCCTCTAAACTATACTTCATACAGTGCAGAATGTGATTTATTTTTCGTTTTTAATCAAAATATTAATCGTTAATACTAAAATAGTAAAATATTCATAGCTTAATTAAATATTATATTTAATGCAGTTTTGCATATACTTAAAACTTTTAAATATATTCATATATACGATGTATTTATGTAGATATGATATGGTTGTTTTTAACATTATTAAATCATATTGAACATTTATATTGATATTTAATCAATGTAGATGTGTGAACAAGATTCGTTATACAAGGACTAAAATAATTTGGTTTATACTAAAAGAAAATATCCTACCAAACTTGAAGATCAGTATTAGAAATTCCGATATTTTACCTGAGCCGAACGATCTAACTCGTGAGGCAGGCTCAACTTTTATTACACTCATGCATGAGCATTTTATATATATTCAAATGCAAATGTAATCAATATGATCAACAATATTTATGCAGCTTTTTACAGTATTTTTCAATGTTATTTTAATTTTATATCATATTTATAGTTGGGAGAACTGATTGCCTCAAGACCCTGACTACAAAAAAATAAATAAGTAAAAAATAAAATGGACTAAATAAGAGAGAGAGAGAGAGAGAGAGAGAGAGAGAGAGAGAGAGAGAGAGAGATAGCTTGACGGGTGAGTCTGACAGTTCCCGTGCGGTGTAGATATCTATGCCTACATGGTCTATCGATCGAGTGATCAATAGATAGATAGATAGATAGATAGATAGATAGATAGATAGATAGATAGATAGATAGATAGATAGATTAGTCTTAGGGGAAAAACAGGTAAGGATTCTCTAGGTAAGACGCATAGGTTCAAATCGATCAAAGCAATGTTTATTGATCTGAGAAAGCGGTTGTATACAGCTGACAATTTTTCATATTTCTGACCGATTTTGGCGCCACACCTGACATCCATATGAAGGTCTCGATCTGACGAGTATGTTTAAGAACATGACTCGAGGTTTTACATTATTGCTTTGATTCTGTACCAATCTGCAGTGTTGAGCGAAATTTTTCTCAAGACAGAATTCTATTCTATTCAATGCTTAATTTCTTTCTCTTCTCCACTAAACGCGTTATAACTGATCTCTATATTTGAAGTATTTTGAAGTATTTAGTATTTATTAATTCTACATCCTGCATTTTTCTGATCCATTTAAAGTTGGTGCCATCACTGATTTCCATCCAATTCAGGATCATAGCTTCTATTTGGAAAGTTTTATTCTGAGATCTATTCCTTGAAATACTTGGTAAAAGATGTTGATATTTTTCTTCAGCATAATGCATATTTCAACTATGAATAGCTATGTCATTAGTATAGCCCCTCACCATCAGTGAATTAACCGTGGGAGGGAAAGCCGGGTCCCTGGTTGATATTAATAAACTGTGTTATGGAATGCTTAAATGATCAGTGTCCATCTTTTTATAACTAAAAAAAATATTCGCATTGTAGAGGAAACGATTAAATAGACTTGGGCACGCATTTCCTTCTCGGACTTCTGATGTTTTTTTGGTAAAAAATATTACCAACTATAAAAATATCGCCGGCATTAAATAATCCGTTGAGGTTGATATGCCGAAAAACAAACCAAACCAAACTAAATCAGGAAAAAAAATTTCTTAAGTCCAGTAGTGGTTTTCGCCCTCTCCACTATTAAGGATGGCGTCATTCCTAAGCTTTTCGTTGAATTAGTGTGGAAGCTCAGCATAATGGTTATGTGATTATATTTTATTTTTTCTGATCTTGTGATGGCGTTTATTTTATCCGGTACAGGACTTTGCTTGTGATCCCGTAGCGTCAGTCTGCAAGGTTCGAAGATGTATGGTTCTCGCCAAGACGAACACGTTCCTCTTACTCAAAACCATCTTTAACCATTGATCTGCGAACGCGGTTGCAGATAGCTAGCAGTTTGAAAATTTCTGAATGTTTTTCTGTCATACATGACATCCATATAAAAGTATCGATATGACTCGAATTTTCAAGTTAATGTTTTAGTTTAGTAGCAAATTGCGGTGTTGTACGAAACTACTTCTAGTGCAACCTATTCTATGCCCGATCTCATGCCTATTCTTGGGTTGTTATAACTGATACATACATCGATGTATTTGAAGTATTTGTTCCAAATAATGTGGATCGTCTGAGCCCTTTTCTCCAAAAGTATTATTGACTTAAGGAGCATTTTGGGATATTCGGATGAATGTTGTTATCCACTCAAAACGATCTCAATCTAGCAAATAAAGGACACTTTGGAGCGGTTTATTATTTCAATATTCCGAATCTATAAACGTCACGCGTCTTTGGACAGTACCATCACTAAAACATTTCCAAAAACGTGTAATCAATGCCACATCAATTTCCAACACCTCAAAACGAGGCCTTATACTATACTCGTCACTTTACCCGTAACTCTCAAAGTAACGGTCATATAGGATATACACGGTGCGTAGGTTATATTAGAATACATTTAAGACGGTAGGACAAACAGCAACATCGTAAAAACAACTAAATCTATTGATAGACAAATTGTTACAGATATGCAGTATTGTTGGATGAGATGATTATTTGATGCAAACGCCTTCAGCTGCGATGATGGCTTCATTGCCGGACAAAAATCGTGGACAAGAATGCATCATATGATCTGTATTGATACTGGCTATTAGTCAAGAAAAGGTGGTTTTTCAGGATTCATTTGTATTGATGGAATGTTGATTTCTTTCCCGTTCAACAATGCGCCACGAACATTTCACAGTGTTTGGGCGTCAATCTGAGGACAGTGCAGAGGTTTCGGAAAGAGTTGGATGATTTATCCAGTCGACATCATGGTGTTTTGAGTGATCACTAGTAATAGCAACGTTATGCTCCCATTCTTCTTCCCACAAGGTCTCAGACTCAACACAGAGACCTACATCAAATTCCTTGAGGAGGTAGTGCTTCCCTGGGTCTAAGGTTTGGCTGATGGAATAACATATATGTGCTAGCAAGACTTTGCACCATGAGACACAAACAGGACAACTCATTCATGGCTGTCAGGCAAAATTCTACGAAAACATCACTCCTGACATTACTCTCCAGACTGCAACCCCTGTGATTATTATGCGTGGGCCGCAATTGAGCGAGAGAAAAACAAAACTCCTAGTAACACTAAAAATGAACTGAAAGCAAGGAATATAACACCATTCAAAAGCATAAACAAGGAGACAGTCCAGAGGAGATGCAGGAGGTTCTGAAGTCATGTAATTTTAGTAAATATATCTGTTAAAATGAGATGTCAGTGTTGTTTCCATTTTTGAGTAATTTAGACGACAATTTATCTATTGCACTCAGTGAACAGATTTACTAAAAATAGAAAATTTTCGGTAAACATTGTATCTGTTGATAAAATGCTTAGTATATATATATATATATATATATATATATATATATATATATATATATATATATATATATATATATATATATATATATTGTTGAGTCTTGACTCAATGTTGAATCTCGCCTATTACATGGAATAATAATGCAACACAAAATGTACTTAGAAGAAGAATGTATTATAACAAGAAAGTGTACACAATAAGTACATATAGTATTTCTGTATATTTCTGGGAAGACGTTCCTGGAGAATGTGTTGACTAGTCGCAGTCGATCAGAGTCTCTAGTTGGATCTCGTGATTCCCCTTCGTCTTCCGGTACCAACCATTATTTATATAGTTAGTAGTCACCTATGCAGATTAGGTGGATCCCACCACAACATATATATACAGAGATAGATAGATAGATAGATAGATAGATAGATAGATAGATAGATAGATAGATATGCTGTGATGTCCTCATTCCAAAGAGTCTATGTTGGACTCTTCAGACTACTATAAGATTAGTAGGAGAGAATGCTTTGGGGGAACAGTCAAATAGATCTGTTACAGCTGTGCTGGTCAAACTCTCTGCCTCCGGACAGAAACGATCCCCAGACGAGGCTATGTCGAAGGGCAGAGTCTCTTCTCGGGAAACAGCTACCTAACTCCGTTTTATACGTGGTCTATGGGGAATTTTTAGCCGAGTCTCAGGGCTCGGATTGCCCCACATTAAACTCGGTCTTGTACCACATCCTACCTATTGGGGAGACTGGTAAAAATTTTCGAATAGATTGAACGCTGGGTTGTCCGACACACACTCATTAGTCGTGTAATACACTTCTGTTGTAATTACTGTTTAATATATATCTCTGTAACACTTGTTTTGTTATTTCTTTAACCATTTACTTGGTCACAACATCATGGCCACGAAGTATTCGAAGAAACGGACTTCACGTTAAATTATTAAAAAAAATTGCCAATGTCTACAACAGTGGTGAAGAAAGTAATTCTAATCCAACTCTACGACAAAAGGGTATCCACTGTTAATTACAACACTGACAGTGAAAAAAGGAAATTCTTCAAAACAATCGGATTTCTACAAGTTCAATTCAGTGGTTAGGAAGAAGGTTGGTGAACCTTATTATTTTTCCATTTCAACAAGTCAGTAAAAGAACTGTACAAGTCAAACAGACTTATTGTTTTCGCTAATAGGTTAAAGTAAAAATGTACCCCCTCTCCTGCTTTTAAATTTTTCCGTAAGATAATCGTACAAGTCAAACAAATATATTGTTGGTTAAGAACGTAATGAGAAAAAAATCCCCCCTCTTATTACTTAATTTTACGCAGCAAAAGGGAGGAATTTAAAAGTGCAATGCTAGAGTTGATGAAACACCAAAAGGAACAACAACTACTGTTGGAACAGAAATTTCAAGAAACACAAGAGAATTTCCAACGAGAACAAGCAGAATACCAGAAGAAATTTGCGGAATTGCACCTTGAAATTCATGTTAAACAACAGAGACTTGAAGAAATGCTCCTTCAAACACAGAACAAGCAAAGGCACTTGTATAATATATCCATTAAAAGCCAAAATGTTTCAGCAAAAACGCGTTCTCTGAAAATGCTATCTGGACTGCTATTGGAAACTTCACGCTTGCACCTGAAGAAGAAATTACAGTCGCTTCGAACTTTAAACGTTACGAGGACTTGTACAATACGGATGGTGCAAGTTGAGCTGACCATAAAAAAGTTGGCGTACTCCTCAGGAAATTAGGCACAGCAGAATATATTAAGTTTGTTAACTATACTTTTCCTAAGAAAACCAGCGACTTGAAATTTAAAGAGGCGGTTCAATCATTAACAGAAGTCTTGAGCCCCAAAGCATCACTATTCAACAAGCGTTGGAAATGCATGAATCTCACCCGCATAGAAGACGAAGATTATACTACTTTCGCGAGTGTAGTCAATAAACACTGCGATAACGTCAAATCGGCAGTGTTAAGCACCAGTAATTTTAAATGCCTTATTTTCGTCCAGGGTTTGATTTCAGCGAAAGACGCCGAAATACGTCGTAGGGTGCTCAACAAGCTTGAAAACGAGCCCGACGTTACGTTGCAGCAAGTTGCTGAAGATTGCCAACGTTTCGTAAGCGTAAGAGAGGATTCGAAAAACATCGAACAGAGTGACGTGGCTCACATTAAAAAAATACGCCAAATTTAAAAAGAGCAGCCCAAAAAATAATAAAGTTACTCTGCATTCAAGACCATGTTCTGGGTGTGTTCAATTACATTGGTATGAAGAATATCCTTTTAAAGATAAAAAATGTTTTAATTGCGATAAATTGGGACACAAAAGTTCCCACTGCAGGATTAAGAACAAGACAAAAAATGTTTTGTAAAAATGACCAAGTCTGATAAACCTGAAAGTCGTAACATCAGGAAATATATTGAAGTGCAAATATTTAACAAAAATATAAGACTACAGCTTGATTCGGGTTCACACTTATCCATATTTAATTATCAAATATGGAAAAAACTGGGTAAGCCAACTTTGTTAATAACGAAATAGCTAGAAGTGTAACTGGTGACCTTATTAATTTTATAGGCGAACTTATAACGAACGTGTCATTCAAAGGTAAAACTTTAAACCTAAAGACGTATATTATGAAGAATGCGGGTAATTTGTTCGGGACTGATTGGTTAGAACTGTTGAATTATTTTGTGTAGTGAGCAAAACCAAATGACTTGACTCACTTTATAGTTCTCCAAATGAAGGTTAACCAATCAGGAGGCGTAAAATATTCAATCCGTCTTGTATAAAGGCGGCCATTTTGATTACTCTCTCCAAAGATGACTAAAAACCAAAGAACAGAAGGAAGAACTACGCTCTGCTACTTTATCGAGATATCCACTGGTAACCTGAACTACGTTTCCCTACTGTCTTCGACATATTCACTGCCAACCTCTGGATTCTAAACTCTGAGACTACCGTCATCATGTGATATGCCTATTAACTCATTGTGTTAAAAAGTCGAAAATTTGACTAAGTAGAAAAGTTGAAAGGTGAACTTAAAGAAAAAATAACCGACGTTTTAATTGGAAGACTAAGAAAATGCACAAAAGTTTGAGTTAAAGCCAGATGTAAAGCCAGTTTTTAAGATAAAACGTAACGTCCCATTTGCCCCGTTAAACCAAACTGACGTGGAGTTGAATCGACTTGAGAAAATGGGAGTTTTACAAAATTTTAATATAGTGAATGGGCATCTCCCACAGTTTATACTAAGAAAAAGAGCAAAGAAATCCGTGTAGGTGCTGACTTATCTACGGGGCGGAACAGCACCTTAAATGATGGCCATTATCCCCTTCCACGTCCAGCGGAGATATTCGCTAAGCTCAGTGGAGAAAAATATTTTTCTGAGATTGACTTATGCGACGCATGTGGACGACGAATGCCGGAAGCTCCTTTGCCTAAAGACCCACAAGATTTATACTAATTTTTAAGACTTCCGTCCGGGGTTAAGGTTTTCCCTTCAATTTTTCAACAGGTCATGGACACGATGTTCAATGGTCTTTGCCGAAGGGCAAAGATTCGTCCGAGGAGGTAGACAGGCCCTGAACCTGTTCATGAGGGTTCTAAGGGAATATATTTGGCCGAGCCTGCGGACTCGGAGAACCCAAAGTAAACTCGGTCTTGTGCCACATACATCCCTTGCGGGGGGTGCTGTTAAATAGAAATGTTGAATATCTTGAACGCTGGGTCAACCGACACAAACTCACTAGTCGGGTAATACTATTCTGTTGTACATATTGTTTAATATATGATATATCTGCAACACTTGTCTTGTTATTTCTTTAGCCATGTACTTGGTCACTATAATATATATATATATATATATATACATATATATATATATATATATATATATATATATATATATATATATATATATATATATATATATACTCTAAATCCGGATTGCTATCTTCATCTTTGTTGTTATGCTCTCAACGTTTTGGAGTGTTTACCCTTCGCCCTTCATCAACGTAGCCTCTAGGGAATTTCCAACTTAACATTTTGTTCTTGCTTCGCTGACAGTGTCTAGAGATAGCTTGTCTTGTTCTTATTTAGTACCCCTCAGTATTGCTCGCCTCGAATAAACAAATACTAATGAAGGTCGGCGGGCAAAACGGCCGAAACGTTGTGATAATAACAATAAAGATGAGGTCAATAGTCTGCATGTAAATAATGCTAACTGTTCATCCCAGTAATTCAGACAGAAATACATATACATTTTGTTATATGTAGTTGTCACGCACACATTCACCCCAACAACTCACATACCCACACACAACCCACAAACGCACATCATATATATATATATATATATATATATATATATATATATATATATATATATATATATACATGAAGATGTTCAAATATCTTTAAATGTATATTAATTTCTTTCATGCCTATTGATTTTCTAAACTTCTACTGATTGTGCATCATTAGTAAGAAGAGTATTAAGAGAAAATTGAAGCCAGATTGGCGCCAGTATCTCTTGCTTAAGAATTTCGGCAATTGAAGTTTCATTTATGCAAACTCGAAAAATGATTAGCGCTTTAGAATTTTTCCCAATCAGAAAATATTAAGTGGATACCTGACACTGCCAAGATTCGTAAATATTAGGCAAGTCATTTTAAGACATAACTTCTTTGGCACCAGATCTTGTTCGATAACTTTAAGATGAAACTTGTTCGGCAGCAAACCTGTTCGATACTTGAAATACTAAATTTACTAAAAAAAGTGTATCCAGTTTTACTACATAAGGAAGCTAAAAAGCTGTTCCAAAGAGACAGCTTTTACTCTTTCCTATCATCCATTGATAGTTGGCAGAGAGCAACGGAAACTGACGTCTATTCCATTTCATTTAAATTGTCTGTATGTACGTCTTCTGTGTCAATGTATAAAAGTAGTACAAATTTACATAATTGGCGAAATGTTCAATCAAAACCTATTTGATTTTTAGGGTTTCAAAAAATTATTTGCATTTGTCTTGAATCCAATTTCTTTAAGGTATGTTTTGTTCAGACCGGGCAATGAATATATTTCATTTCGAGCTCAGTCAAATTGTGTGTGTGTTTGTGTCAATATTAAAGGGCACCAATCACATGCAAATCTTCCACTCACATCACAGATATATGCATAACATATGCATATGTGCATATACATATGCATATGCATTCCACACTCAGATGCAAATTTACACGCAGACAGCGTTATGACGGACAGAAGGTTAGCAATTTTTTTCATATAATATGATGACTTGTTCCTCACGAAGTCAAATAGTCGTTACTGTATGGAGAAAGATTTTACTGTGTTTATCAAGTAAGCGCATGGAACTGGCTGCCTTGTAAATAAGTATTCGTGCTACACGCATTTACTTGGAAAGAAATATAGATTTATTTCAGTTTCTACTCTGTAATATGGCTTTTAAATTCCACAAGACGCCATGTTCCTTTAAGAGGTAGTCGGTCTTGAATCCCCATATATTTTCTATGCTTAATATGTTTGAATTTTCGTGTGTCGAGCAGTAGTAGCGTGTTTTTCCGTTGCCTTGTCAACGGGTTTAAAATCATACTTACCTTTCTTCTCAACTCGCTGTCATCCAAATTTAAATAATTCAGTCTACGTTTATATGTATGTGTATTATACGAGAGAGAGTGGTGCATATAATACAAAATATAAAGAAAAGAAACAGCCAACATTAAATACAATATTCTTCTCCATCTTAGATTGTATATTGAAGTCTGTGAAATACGACCTATGAATTCAGTTTTAATAATAAGAGACCCTAACAAATGCCTTTTCCTCCTCCTTTTTGTTCTTTTTGTTCTTTTTGTTCTTCATCTTCTTCTCACCCTCCTCCTCCGTTCATTTTACTATGTGCCTTCAGAATGTTGATGGCTATAGTTCTCCACAATCTCCTCTACGTTGTATCACTTAATATTGTCTTTTTGTTCTCTTTTAAAAAATATATTCCGCCATCAATTTACCCAAGCTCGCTGGGCATGTCATGCGTTCTTCTCTTCTAAACCACTTGCATTCACACGGTCCTGAGAGAATCATATTTCCCAAGCCCTCCTTCCTCATTATGTGTGTTGGAAACTTCAACAATTTCTTTCTCATACTAATTGTAAGAATCTTTTTTGTAACCGTATCATTTATGAACAATAACTCAAAAGTTCTAATCTGATACTTAGATATAATTCAGTGCCTCAAAATTACACGGATCTATATATATATATATATATATAGAGAGAGAGAGAGAGAGAGACAGACAGAAAGAGATATTTTCTAAGCGTAATTTAGATTTGGCACAAGGCCGAAAGTAGTGAGCACCCAGTGAGGATCGAACTCAGTACTCAGTAGTAATTGTTATAGCAAGACAAACTTGCTAACCATTACAGCACGTCGAATTTCCCCTCATATATATATATATATATATATATATATATATATATAGTTCTAAAGATATATATATATATATATAGTTCTAAAGATATATATATATATATAGTTCTAAAGATATATATATATATATAGTTCTAAAGATATATATATATATATATATATAGTTCTAAATATATATATATATATATATATATAGTTCTAAAGATTTCTATGATGTCAAGGTACGTAAAATAGACTTACCATTAAATTTTGCTCCGCTTGACATATATATATATATATATATATATATATATATATATATATATATATATATATATATATATATATATATATATATATATGTCTTGCGTAGCAGAATTTAATGGTAAATCTATTTTACGTACCTTGACATCATAGAAATGTTCAGAACTATATCATTTGTATCAAAACATAGATATATAAATGCTGGTTAGACTGTTCATGTCAAGGTTGCGTGAATTATCAGAATACGACCGAGGCATGACAGCGTGTTGCAAATGAATGTGAGATTCCATTATTTGAATTATGATGAAATTTGTCTTCCCTCGATTTACAGTATTACGTGTGTACTGATACTATCTGATGGAAGGTATTACTCCCAACTAGGAACAACTACTGGCCGATCACGCATACTTAAACCTTTTAAAGATGTTCGTCTGACTAGAATATTCTCTGATAACAAACAAGCAACATTAACGCACATTTATATACAAAGCACGGTGTACCATTTGCTTACCCACTATATCAGTTCAGTGTTTTTAGCTTCCATGCTGTAGGGGAGCAGAAAAAAACATTATGCGCCAATCAACGTATTTTGTTGAGTAATTGGGTGGTTTAGTTGCCACTTAACTCTAGTGCTGGTGTAAAAACAAGATAGAATCTTCCGTGAGGAATTCATAGCACTGTCAATAGAAACATTGCCTTGAAACATTTTCGCGTTCTCTGAGAGTTTTCACTTAGTAGTATATTCTAATATTTATTTTCTTTTTAGTGTTTTCTTACGTGCTTCTAGATACGACTTTGTTTCCTACACTGAATAGCTTCCTCGTCAGTTTCCTTGGAATGTTTCTGGCATTTGCCGGTACACCAATGGCACTCGGCTACTTGTCTGTAATAGTAGTCCGTCTCTTCTGTCATTCATCTTTCCTTCTGCGTATATAATGCTTCGATCGTCGCTTATAAAATCTATCTAAATATATCTCAGATTATAGCATTTCTAATTTCTGTTTCACATCTTCTGTCTTTCTGTATTATTTCAGTGGACCTACATTCCACGCCCCTAAATCCCCGAATTTAATATAAATCCTTATGCAAATTTATACATAGGACGATAAATGAAGTTGCTATCGATGTTGTCAATGTAGTTTAGGCGTTATTTCGGGTGTTTTTAATGGAGTTATTAATATGGAACTGTAACTATAATCAGATACTTTTCCTTAAGTCACACGTTAAATCGAAACCACACACTTTGTGTCCTGACATTGGATCTAGCCAACGCCTTTATCCAATGTGCCATGTGTCTTTGAGGACATCTGTCCATGCATTTCTGGTTATTATACACCTAATGTCTTCATCAACCATTTTTACTAGTACTCAGTGTGAGTTCAATACCTGGTTAAGGCAGTGGAGAACTTTCAGAGGGAAAAATTAACAGGAGATAACTGATAACTGACATCCATTAAACATGGCACGTGGAACTAGAACAGTCTACCCCAGAGAGCGAAATAAAGGGTTCAGTTCGACATTCCAACAATCTGAAAAAGGCCGGAGCGTACAACGGCCGAAACGTTGTAATAAATATGGCGACAAAGATGAGGACAATAGTCCGAATAATGTAAATAATGTACATAATACCTCATATATCATTTTCTGCTATACGCTGTGTCCATTCAAAGACTCAATTACTTTCCTTTGTAGATCTTAGTAATCTTGTCCATATACTTTCCATCCAAAATGTCTGTACTGCCAACCATTTACACAAGCTCGTTTGTTAGGTTATTCGCTGTTTTCCTCTCTCCCGCTTGCTTTCAAGATGCCCTGTGCATATCAAATTCTCTAAGCCCTCTTTCCACATCATGTGCCCTAAATGTCAACTCCCAATTTCTAATCTTATGTAGAAGGGTCCTTGCTGCTTTCGGTGAAACATTATAAGATTAAAATACCAAACGCTAGAACTGAAAAAAAAACAACGTATGATTGCATATGAAGAATATGAGAATCAGAAACTGATCTAGACTTTGAAAATATTTGTAGACAACCGATGTTTACAAGTGAATTCCTGGGATGAGGAGTTATTTACATTATTTTCTTTCGGACTACTGGCACCATCTTTTAATAGTCCTGGCTATGAAGAGAAACTCTACGCGGTAGCAATGCCTCTGACCGGGAGATTCGAGGTATGGATGGTCATCTAACCACTATTTAAGTGTTGTTGTTCCCAGGTCCACACAGACTCTGGGGTGATAGCACCTGTAAGGGTCACAGGTATGTGCAAATAGAGGTCCCTAAACAAAAAGTAAACACTATGAACGTAAAAATTTATATTAAAAAAAAAAACACCAAAAGTACTTATTGATAATAAAATTAACAATACATTTTATCTCTAATTGAAGCCATAAAATTACGTTCAAAATATATTTAGATGAAACAATAAAATTCTGTTAAATACATTTAGATTTCGCCATTAAATAACCCATATCGTTTGATATGCCACTAAAGAAAATTAACAAAAACAACCCTATCATTTTGTTTGTTTTATGACAACATTTCAGCCTTTGTACCCTCCAGCGTTCATCAAGTGTATATCGATCCGAGTAACCTATATGAAATTCAGAACTAAATCATTTATTCACTCTACGGAGCTCAACTTTTCTCCTTCCACAGACAACGTCTAGCGATATCTTGTCTAGTTCTTATATTTAGTACTACTGAGTTATTGCTCCCCGTTTCCACTGATTCCAAGTATAAACTACCCGGCTCGGGGATTGATCTCTAATCCACGATTGTCCCGTTTGTTCGTGAATTTTGTCACATAGTACTAATAGGACAATAGCCCATATTAACGAGTTCTGACCCTGGTCCGGGCAGTGTATACCTGGGCTCCCTGGAAGCAGGGCGAGCAATAACTGAGCAGTACTAAAATTAGAAGTAAGTACTTAGACATGGGCAGTAGAGAGACAACAATCTATAGCCCTAGGTTAAAGAAAGTGATCAGTTCGATATTCTTTGCAGGCTAATCGGACAGTTCAACACCTGAGTAAGGTCGGAAATTCAAAACGACTGAAGCGTTATAACAACGACAAATATGACAGAAATAGTCCCCATGTAAATAACATAAATAAAGATACCATACAATTTTAATAACAACAAAAATGTTACACGCATCGGGTAACACAGGAATTGTAATTAAACTCCCTGGGTCGAGCAGTGTGTACCTGAACTCAGAGGAAACAGAGCGAACAATAAGTGAACAGTAGTAAAATAAGAAATGGACATGATATTCCTATACATTGGCAGTGGGACGAGAACAATCTACAGTCCGTAGATTAAATAAAAGGCTGGACATTGTGTAGGTTACTAGGATCGATATAGACCTGATGAAACCCGGTACAAAGGTCGAAACCTTATGATAACAACAACAAAGATGAGGACAATAATTCAATTGTAAATAGTGGAAATAACTGATATTTAATTTTCTCTTTACTGACTATCCCAACTCTATTCAATAACTTTTCTTAGTTTGTAATCAAAAGAGTTTAAAATAAATACTGAGCCTTTTCTTTGTCTTGATGTCTCCAGCAATCTTTTTTTTCTTGTGATTCAGTTTCAGGGGTGAATGCATAGTATATGTTATTTTTTTTCTGTTTCAAATAGTTACCATAACGAACTCACAATTTAATTTAAACTGTCTGGCAGTTCAGTTAGAGACTGAATAATCAATTTCACAGGCAGATATTTCTAACGAATATATTGACAGATTCCAACAAACATCTACAAACAAAAAAGCAAAAAACACAGTAAACTTCATTAGCTTTTTCTCTTTTAGATGTTTGTGAGTTTTTTATCGTTAATCTAAACGAGTGAAATTTGTCCGTCGAAATTAGCCACAATATATATGTGGTTTTAATGAGAGATATTTTTTAAATTCTTTTACTGTGTGGTTTACAAGCCCTGGGAGCCGCTCTAGTTAGAGGGTTACAGAGTAATAGGCACAGTTTATGCGGATATGTAAGAAAGATAAATGTTAACCCTAGACTTGAACAAGTTAACATCGTGAAAATATTCTCTTGGGAGTAGATTCCACAGAGCAGTTGTTCACGAAAAGAAGCTACTCGAGAGGAAATTACTTCTGACCAATGGAATTCGGTGGAATGATCGTAGCATGCTGGGCCCTAGTCGTGAAGTTTACAACTGGTGGAACTAAGAAACTTAACTTGACTGAGCACTTTCCATGGATAGATCGGTGAAATAATTATGACAATTCGTCTGTGAGAGAGAGGTTGTTGAGTAGAAAAGAATTTGTCACGCACAACGACACGGACACGCTTTTGGACACTATCATGATTGTAAGAGTGAGGACTGGGCAGTTCATGCCCAAATATGTGTGCAGTATTCCATTTTCGACCTAATCTGACTCTTGTAAGAACAGAAGATTGCACTGGGAGTCAGGTGCGGTATAGAGAACCGACCATTTTAACTACATCTTTAGTGATAGATCGTATGTACGAATTCCACTTGAGGTCTGGTTTGTGTTTGAGGCCCAATTATCGCTCAACGACCGGAGCCTCCCTGGGTGAAGATCCATTCATCGTGGCTGGTGCTAATTTAAGGTCTGATCGTGGATGACGTCTTTTATGACGGTCCTGTTTTATGCATATACTTTTACTTTCCTGGTAGTGGGAGCGAGCATGTGGTTACGTTTGTTAAGTCATGGGAAGGTACTTGTGGTCTATTTAATATAAATCTCAGATACATACTCCCGCTAAATCTATCAAGTGAAAGAATATTGTTTCTATGTAAAACATGATAGATTTAAATATGGTCGATTGTTTAAATGTGTGTATTGTTAAAAGAAAATAAACATCAAAATCATTATTATTAATCTGAATCATTTCCCCTTTTTTATCCACCGTGTCAGAATGTGGGCGGTCATGGCTCTCCACTGTTTCTCCTTAGTAAACTGTCTTTTCGCCGTACCTCTCACTTTTTATTACCATCCATTTTCGATTAGGTAGATAGATTTTTTTTTAATTCATTCCTCCCAAGACATGCAATAAAGCTATAAATCTCAATTGATTACAGCGTGTTAGAAAATATGAGAAAAACTGCTATGAAAGAGAGAGGACAAGAATTAATAAGGCTGTAGGTAACGATGGACATTGCATTTAAATTTTTGAGGATCAAAGTTGGCTGAGGATGAAGAATCCGGAAGAGATTTTCATCAGTGAGAAGGCCGATAGAAGAAGTTATTAGCATTGAAATTATAGTTATATATAGTAATTTCAGAATCTGTCTATATTTCTGAGATGACGTATTACGTACAGTATTTACATTAGTCGGACTATTGTCCTCATCTTTGTCGCCATATTTGTTACAACGTTTCGGCCGTTGTACGCTCCAGCCTTCTTCAGGTGGTTGGAATTTAGAACTGAACCCTTTATTTCGCTCACTGGGGTAGACTGTTCTAGTTCCACGAGCCATGTTTGATGGTTGTCAGTTATCAGTTATCTCCTGCTAATTTACCCTCTGAAAGTTCTCCACTGCCTTAACCGGGTATTGAACTCACACACTTTGGGTCTGTCACTGGATCTAACCAACGCCTTTATTCACTGTGCCATGTGTCCTTGAGGACATCTGGGTATGAATTTCTGGGTATTATAAACCTAATGTTTTTCAGCAACTATTTTTTGCCAGTACTCATATTGCAATTTTGCTGTTATGATTGCATGATTTTACCAGATCTCATATTGCAACCTTTTGTTAGCAGGAGATAACTGATAACTGACATCCATCAAACATGGCTCGTGGAACTAGAACAGTCTACCCCAGTGATCGAAATAAAGGATTCAGTTCGAAATTCCAACCACCTGAAGAAGGCCGGAGCGTATAAAGGCCGAAACGTTGTGACAAATATGGCGACAAAGATGAGGACAATAGTCCGACTAATGTAAATACTGTATATAGTAATTTCACTTGTAAATGGGTGAGACCTTGCTGCCAATCTAGTACTGCACTTAAATTCATAAAGTCTATGTAACCATAACAGAACGTTCATAAGAAATATTACCATGAAAGTATTTATAGCAAATGCATATTGAAGCTATATTACGGTAGCGGGTTATGGTTTGAAGCCGAGATGCTATATCAGGGTCAAAAATATTGCAGATTCTTCTTTGGATTTTATCAAGAATCTCGACCAGGTGTGACACAATATTCAAAGGAAATGTTGAATGGTAGACTTATAAACATGTAAGATTCTGTCGAGGAAAATTAGCTAGCACAACATAGCGAAATAAATTTCTTAGCCTCAAATTTAGGTATTGATTCAGTATACACCTCCCACTTCATGTCAGATAAAAACTTTAGACTAAGAAGGAATAATTAGTCTCTGCTGGAGGTTAGCATCAACCGGGTGTTGAAACGTGTTCTTTTAAAGGATTCAAAGAGAGCGGTTTTATTTGCGTGACGTTAAAATTAAGAAGCCACTACTTGCCCCATTTAACAAAAGATTGTAATTCATTTTTGTGATCAGCTCCAAATTTGACCTCATCGAACCGATCAGACTTATTATTAAGACAGGAGTAAATATTTGTCACATCAGCATAGACAGCGTGTTGAGAATTGATGGCATAATGATGACTATTTATGAAAATTAGAATTAACGTAGGTCCAATAAGAGAGCTCGGGGAATACCTGTATTTATACAAAAAACATCTAGAAGAGTATCAATTCCAGAAAACCTTCATTTCGCATGTTAATAAGAAAGACTGCATCAGTTCAAGAATTCTTTCAGATATACTATAACCCTTCAATAAGAAGACCAATATACTAAACCCTATCAAATACCGATCGATATATCCAAAGCTTTACCATTCTTATCTAAAACATGATATAGTCTTTCAGCAATAATCGTTAACAAATCAGAATTTGACCTAGGGAAGTGAACGCCATATTGCTTACCTGAAATGTGACACTCCAATGTAAGACGTCTAACCAATTAAGAGCTAAGTAGAGCCTGTAGTACATTGCCAAAAATATGTAGAAGGCTAATAAGTCCATAGAAAAATCAAATAGTTCGTCTGATTTCATAAAGACTGGAACAACAGAAATGGATTTTCATCAAGCATGAAAGCAAGAAGCAGCAAAACTTTTATTGTAGAATTTAGAGAGGACCTGAGACAGTTCCAGAACATATCCTGTCCACATGCTTTGTGAGGATCCCGTTCAGAAATGATAGCAGAAATCATAGATATGCATATCCCTCAACAGAATCGTTGCAAGGATGTTTATTATTGATTTGCTTTTTGTACACCTTATAGCTTTTTCGGTGTTTTAAACAGTAATATCAGTCCACCTATACAGCAGTGAATGCTGGACAATCTCCCCCCACAGAAAGAAGAGACTTGAAGCAAGAGTAATGTCATACTACTGAAGGGAAATGAGAGCAACAACGAAATTTTAGAGATGATGGGCACAAAAAGGACATAATTAATCTCCAGAAGAGACGGTTGAAACTTCCAGGACACATAATGAGGAAAGAGGACTTATAAAATTTAACACTCACAAGATATGCATATAATGCAATAGAACAGAGAAAAGCAGCGAATAACGTCCCTAAACTCCCTTGTGTAAATGATTGACAAAACACGAATTAAGATAACAAAAAGACAAATTTTACTAAGAGCTGAAATGTACAAGAAATTGTGGAGTGTCATGATCGCCCACGCCCCGAAGAGACACAGCACATAGAAGAAGAATCCTCTACCCGTTACCCCTCCCGCACATTTGGGTATGAATGGTGCACCAAATGACATTGCCAGCTGACACCTGCGAACAACATCTGAATGACAAGTTAATATTTGTGAAAAATATGTGACGCCTAAAAAATATTTCAATGTTTCCAATGATTTTAATCTCGGTAAATTGAAGACAGAATATTCAATTTAATAGACATTTCACAAACACTGACGATAGCTATTTTATGACAGAAAGGTGGCTCCTATGAGAGTCAAGTCTTAATGTATTTATTTATACTTCATTTCACACTGATTCCTCTAACAATCGAAGAGTATATCTACAAAGACTAATGGGATAATAATAATAATAATAATAATAATAATAATAATAATAATAATAATAATAATGTTTGTTAACTAGGAATTATCAAGCACATATACTAAAATACTGTGTTAGCCCAAAATGCAGATTCTGTGATAAATATCCAGAAACCATTGATCATCTTATATCAGGTTGCACGATATTGGCACCCACTGAATATAAAACCTGGCATGACAGAGTAGGCCAATATCTGCACTGGAAAATTTGCAACTCCTGAAAGAAACTGGTACGAACACCATACTGACCCCGTTACGGAGATAGGACCTGTTACAATTCTATGGGACTACACAATACAAACTGACAGAACAATCAAAGCCAACCGCCCAGACATTGTTATTAAAGACCACAAACAAAATAAGTGCCTCCTTATTGATATGTCAGTCCCTGCAGACTACAATGTATCTTTGAATATATTCGAAAAACTGTCAAAATAAAAGGACCTTGAAATAGAAATCTCAAAAATGTGGCACATGGGAACATCAACAATCTCTGTTGTAGTTGGAGCCCTTGGACTGGTTGGAAAAGATACCAGTAGGCTGATTGAAGGGATCCCTGGAAGTCCATGCCTCAAAGAGATACAAAAAATTGTTCTGACAAGTACAGCCCACACTTTACGAAGGGCTTTATCTATGTAATTGTTTTTTTTAATTTATTTTATTTTATTTTATTTATTTCTTTTTTTTTTCCAGTGGAAAGTGTCATGATGCCATTTCTAACCTTACGTCCCTGGGCGGGACCCGGAAAGAAATGTGTAAACGCCAGATATCAAAGGAAATAAAAAAATAATAATAATAAAACTCTCTATAATATTACAAGTGCCAGATTGTAATATATCGTTGAAGATCTTCAAACAACTATCAAAATAAAGGAACTTGAAATGGATATCACAAAAATAAGGCACAGGAGGACATCAATAATTCGATTTTAGTTGGAGCCCTCGGATTTATTAGAAAAGGGTCCTATAGATTAATTGAAAAGATTCTTGGTAGCGCATGCCTTAATTTATACAACATATTAATTATAAGTGCATCTCACACATTACGAAGAGCTTTATCTATGTATTTGTGTGATTTTAATTTCTTGTTAGGATGTTGTCATGAAGCCATATCTGACCATGATAGGGCCCGTTGGGACCCGGAAGGAAATGTGTATACAACAGAAATCAAAGGAAATAATAATAATAATAATAATAATAATAATAATAATAATAATAATAATAATAATAATAATAGTAATAGTAATAATTATAATAATAATAAACAAAATGATTGATGTAAGTCTTCTAATATTTTTCAACAAAATGAAACTTCCAAGATAAGAGCAAACACTATCATATTACGCACTTTTCAGCTGCATGTCATTCACGCTGACTGCGTTTCATTCGTTTTGACGTGTTGATTACCAGTACACCCGTTTCTCTCAAGAAAAGCGACGGTTGTACAAAGAGGTATAATTTTTGATCGATTTTCTAGATTTTTTCTACTTGGATACAATTTTTCAACCTAACTTAAAATATACAGATATACCGTCGAAACATTGTTGAACATTGTCAAACACAATGTCTTTTTGTTTTCTTTTCTTCAATCGCACTCTTTTCGAAATTTTGTTGTAATAATAATTATAATAATAATAAAACTATATATGAAACACGTCAGCTAAACTTTACAAATATCTTACCTTCGATTTTTGTTTGAAAAGTTATCTACCTTTAGCCCCGGGGGCAAGTCGTTGTACTTTTCTTTATTATCTATGTATTAGCATTAATTTTGGGTAGCGATAGTGTATTTGGTTACCCTATCGACGTTTTTCTATTCGAATTCGTATTTCTCCTAGACTGGAAAGTTCAGAATACTCTACAATTTAGCACATAACTGTGAAAGCTCGGTCACACGGATCCATGTTTTTTCAAAAGGTATTAAATTCAGAATTGAACGCATACGATGTCTTATTAACCTTGATGATTTCATAACAATCTTAATACGTACTGAAATGTTCTCAATCCGACACATTTCCACAAATCTGAACAAATGATCAAACCTAAATTATTTTCAAATCTTCTTTGTTATCCATATTAACGGTTTTGGTTTTAACTTTATTGAATTTTTTTTTTATCTCGTTGGTAATAGTTTCCTTTAAGAGAATAAATGAATGTTTCATATTCCATTGTTCATTAATTACTTTTCTCTAATTTACTGTGAATCTCTGTAATAGCGTCTTCTTAATAATTCATTTCCTCATTGTTTTTAAAATTATCCCTAATCTGTCATAATTACTTTTGTTATGGGTGTAACTAGTCATCGTTCTTATTGTGGCAGTGGTTTTCAAACCTGCTTCAACAGCAGCTAAATAGAGATGGATCAATTTTTCCTGAGGTAATTTCGCATTGTTGTTAATTAATGTTACAGCAACTAAAATGAAATTTACGATGTTATTTAATAAATATATACATATGTAAGACGGATTATACTTAAGACTAAGAATCTCTCCTATCTTAAGAATGCGTGCTGGCAAGATTTAATACAAATTAAATCAGAATCATTCAGGTGAAAATGTGATCCTTTCTCAATGCAGTCATATCTTGGTTTTGAACGGGTACATCATTGTTTCTTTAATAAATGGCTAGGTATCAGCGAACCAGATAAGTTAACGTAGGCATCTTTCTACTTATAGTTGTATTGACCAGCAATCAATTAGGTCATCCCATAAGTTCTGTCCAAATTTTAACTTTTTGTTAAAATGAACGAAATTTATATAGTAGTTTATAATGTCTAATGGAGCTGAACATTATTTGTAGGTTTAGATGCATTTAAACTGATAAAATATTATTTCAGAGAAAAATTAAATAAAATTTTGTTTGATTAAAACCCTGCTAACATGGAAGTACCCAAGAATCATTTGAGGCACATAATGCTTTATGAGTTCAAGAAAGGAAACTCAGCAGCCGAAGCGGCTAGAAACATTCACTCAGTTTATGGAGAGGAATATGTGAAGATGGTTTGCAAAATTCAGAGGTGGAGATTTCAGCCTTGAAGATGAAGATCGAACCGGACGTCCAGTAGAGTTTGACGAAAAGCTTCTTGAAGC